>VDFB02271358.1:1187473711-1187540907 GCA_007258455.2 Sequoia sempervirens
TTTTATATCATAATCTATAGTCCATTACCCTTGTAATGCTTGTTGATCCTCTAACTATCATTTGTGCATGACTGTTCTTTTATATCATAACCTACAGTCCCTTACCCTTGTAATGCATAAGTACATGATACATCTTTGCAAAGGAACTTTCATTCTATGATTGTGATAAAGCTCCAATCATCTGTAGGCTTCCCTCATTTTGATTACTATCATCTTATGACCATGCTAATTGTTACTTCATTGTTTCTCTTACCATTGAACTATCCCTTAAAAAAATTGATCATTTACCTCTTCATCTTCATATCTTGTTGGTTTCTTTATCACCAATCATGAATCCTACCAATTGAAGTAAATTTGAGTCATTTTCCACAACTTTCCTGCCTGTCAGCAACTCCAAAAGAACAATACCATAGCTGTAAACATCAGATTTCTCATTAAGCCTTGAGGTTCTTGCATATTCAAGGTCAATATAACCAATAGTACTCATAACATAGGTGGAAGTGTGAGTTTTGGCCGAGGAAATGCACTTGGAAATGCCAAATTCTGACAAATGTGCTTCGAAGTTGTCATCTAAAAGAATGTTAGATATCTTTACATCCCTATGAACAATGCATTGGTTACAGTCATGATGAAGATATTATAATCCTTTTGTAGCACCATACGCTATCTTTAGATGAGTATCCCAGTCTAATTTAATCTTCTTTGATGTTCCTGCACAAAAATTTAAAATGTCTGTTAGGTTCTTCCCAATCTATTTTGATCAAATGGTAGAAATATTGATGTCCCAGAGACTTTCATTTACCATGTAGTCATAAAGTAAAAACAAGAAAAATATAGTACTGCATAGTACTGAAAAAAATTTAAAAAGGAACCTGAAAGAAAGGATGCTGAAAATATTCAGCTGTAGTTGGCACCTACATTTTTTGTACAGCCTTGGCTCTGTCCACCTCGTCCAAAACAAAAAGCATGTGAACCAAGTTAAAATCCCCACATAATCATAAAGGATAAAAAACTTCATATGCTGAAAACAACAAATTGAAATGTTAAATGCCTCTTACAAGTTTACCTACTACATATTACAAATTGTCAAGTAAACAACACATATTAGCACACTTGATGACTAGGGTAAAATGAAAAACTCAATGTGTCTTTAGATGGATATTTGGTAGCTATGAGATTAAGAGTTTCTAGACATTGGATTTTAGGATCAACTATGTTATATTTAGTACTTTTCTTTTGAATGAAGATAACTAGGGTTAAGGGATTCTAGATCTAGAAAAAGATTGGCAAGAGGCCAACACTCATGCAATATTGCACTTACCAGACTAAGTCCAATCCAAATTTAACCCAAAAGATCAAAGTCACATCATTCAAAGCTATGAGAGCATCTCTCCAGCTTATATTCAGCCATTTCCATCAATAATCAAGAACCAAATTGACCCATCCAAGGGCAGAAGACCATGATATTCCAAAGGATCTTCATATCACAAAAATAGTTAAACTGGGCATTACATCTAGTCAAGCAGGGGCAGATCAAGATTTCTAGAGAGAAGCATCACACAAATCAAAGTAAAAACCATCTTTCTTATATCCTCTAAAGTAAGAGCAAAGTATCGTCATCCAATCAGTCCATGCTCACAAGAAGAATATAAGCAAAAGTCATATCATATTACATAATATGGTCAAAATACTAAAGAGCTATATCTGTCAATAAAAAATAGCAAAGATCAGTATAAGAAGGCATCAGCTAAGGAGTTTGTCCTCCTTTTTAGCTGCTTCATGTTCTTCAGATGTTGATGATGTTCTGAATACAATCTCTTTTACATAAATCTAGGATAATTAAGTAAATGCATACAATTGCAAGAGAAATTGTTCTAAGAGATGTGAACCATTTCCATTATTTTAAACAGGGTCAGTGTTCTTGTGCAGAATATTGGTGTTGCTAAATGAAACAATCCGAAAAATAGGCTTACACTATAATAATGTGCACTACATCAAATATCTAGTAATAATGAAGGGACATCCATCAAAGCATAATAGCAGGAATTTTTTTGTCATATGTTGTAGTTACAAGTGCCCTGCTAGACATACGTGAAAATGTGGAAGCATAGACAAGGCAAGTGAACCAAATTCCATGCCACCAATACCCTTGAAAGTAGGATCAGGATAACCTTCTGGAATTAGATGATTTGGTCCACCAGGCAAGATGTAAGCCAATAAGATACATAATAAGAAATATATAATCCAAGAACAAGATTGTAAGAAAGGTTGCATTACCCCTGCTAAGTAGGATTGCAAAGCATAATACAGTGAGGCTCCTGATTCTCAGCATGGGATAGTATTTCAAGAAGAGGTGTAATGAATCAAATACAATGCAGTAGGAAGGATAATAAATTGATAGAATTTTCTACATCAATAATTTAGAAATATATAATATTATGATAGTTGTAAGTCAAATTAATGAAATTATCATAAATGATATAACAATTGCATCTCTACAGAGCTGCCTATTTTGAATCATAATTCCACCCAAACTACATGTCTATAATGATACAGATGCATTCACAAATATAAGAAATGGATATGCAAACTTCATACTATGCAGCTCCCAAGATGTGGTTGGTGTTGATGGCTGTATGATAGTATTTATACATTTTTTCCCTAAAATACAGAGTAGACTAAATCTGGGTGTATTTTTACATTGTCTTCAAATACAAAGTAAAACTATAAATTCTTTTGTGTGAAAATTATAGTCTTAGTTTTCTAATCTAGCTAAAGCATTTCTGAGCCTATTTCTAAGTCGCCCTTTTGGCATAAGGGTCAATTCTATAAATCATTATTCAGTCTGTGCCAAAATGGCAGTTTTGATATAATGCAATGTTCTATAAATCAATTTTCAGCATGTGCCAAAATGGTAGGGTTGAGACATGCTATCAATATGCATTAAAGCATAAAGGATGTTGAAATTTTATCTAATTCCTATCCTGATTAATGATCTTGAGCTATCATAATTTCTTTATCTAATATTTCAAGTATCAACAAAGAATTCCATCTTTAAGAAGTAGGTATTGTTGAAATTGCAAGCTAAAATCAAGCTTGCAAAGTCCATTGGAGCTTACAGTATCACTACAGCATCTGTAATCTCAGGATGAGAAACTAGAAGTGCTTCTAATTCTGCAGGAGCAACCTACAATGCAGAGAAAAAACTAAATTATTTTACGAGTCTAAGATCAGACAAGAGTTTGTTTATCAAGCTAGCTAAAAATTTGCACTACATGTATGATGCTAGACAAATGATGTTCATACCTAATAGCCTTTATATTTTATCAGATCTTTTAGCCTATCTATTACAAAGACATAGCCTTCAGTGTCAATATAACAAAGATCTCTTGTACGTAGCTAGCCATTTTTGTCCACAACAAAACTAGTAGCTTCTGGATTGCTAAAGTATCCTACCATTAAATGGCATGTATTATAGATCTTGTGATTGTAGTGTCATGGAAATGTTAGGCTATGATAGGAAATGATGCTTATCCAAAATTGATAGTTGATAAACATTTCAGCATCCAAATGATGCAGTTCTCACAGTGTTTGAGTTTTAACTTTTAAGCTGACTCCATGCTTAATAGAACTTGCTTGTTAGATTGACAACACTTGACCATATGGAAAATTCAATTAACACATAAGATTCCAATTTTTTTTAGAAAATACTTGCACAAGAGGAAAAAGAAAAATATTTTATGAAGGAAAACCCAACAAATATGTAAGAAAGTCATATCATCGCAGAGAATCTATTGCATCTTTTGTTACTGGATCATATCAGTTATCAAATCCTCCCAACATAATCCCTTGTGTCCATATATGGATTGCAATTTTGCATCTAAATTTCTATTTATTCTTTTGCATTTTCTATATTTATATAAAAAATGTGTACTGTAGATGGACTCTTATTCATCAAACCCCTGCACCCCCCCGAAAAAGTGTACTTTTGAGACTTTCAATTTTAAATTTGGTGCCCCTACTACACACGAATCTAATATTCACTTGCACCCTCTCATCCCACTCAGGTACCCACGCTTGGTAAAACTCTAATCACACTGAATGAATATTGTATCTCAATTCTAAATTTTCTTCAGAGTTATGATATCATAAATTTAGTGAATTCCCCTGTTTGATTAAATTCTTAGAAAACTTCAAGGCTGATGAATTTTTATTTGAAAGAAAGGTGTGTTGATCTTCCCCTTTTAGGTGGAAATTGATGGTCAATTTACTTGCCACATTGCATTATCAAGCTAATAGCCATATCTAAGCACTATTTAATCTATCACAATTCATCTTACACTTACAAGTTAAACCCAACCTCATTTAGAGTCATCTGCACTAATGCAACTTCATTTACACCAAGAGCATGCTTATATGAGCTTAAACCCTAGTCACTATCAAGGACTGGAATCAAAGAAGTTTGCAAGGTTTCAAATGCTTAATGCAACATTTCAAGGAGATAAAGAGATTTTGTCTCTTTTTTTTTGAATCACTGATATTTCTCTCCATAAATAGTTCTAATATTTTATTATTTTTCACCCTTTGATAAAATCGCCCATTGATAAAATCGCCCAGATTCCATCTTAATGTGTTTCATGGCCTGGTTAACAAAAATTAACCACATAAAAAATATATACCTTTCATAGTTGTTGGGCCACGAAGCCACAACTCTCTTGTTTGGTTTGGTGGAAGAGAAATGCCAGAATCAGGATCCACTATCTTTGCTTTAGTATTTGGGGACATCAAACTAGCTGATCCATAGTGTCGGTTTTCCTCTAGGGTGTCTGCAGATACTCACGTGCCTGTTGTTTCTGTCTACCAAAGCAAATTATAAATCTTAAAGGATCATTTGAGAGCCTTGTATCTCATAAATATAAAAAAAAAAAAAAAGTTAATTAATCTTATTTAGATATTGATATCTATTTATTTCAAGTATAGCCAATCAAATTGATAAAAAGATTATTAGTCCAAATGAACATAGATACTAGATATCTTGATGCAGAAGGCTCTAGATAGAAAACTCTAGCCAAAGCTCAAAATAGTGAGCAAAAAACTAAAACAGCAGGTCATCCTTTACAATAAAATGGAAATCTATGCAAATTAGAAAACAACTTGTATTTCTGGGCTGAATTAGACACTCTCATACCATGTCTTTTCCCAGACCATACTACTTCCTTCCAGCAACCCACTACCACTAGCTAAAAAATAACACCCTACTCTAAAATTAGAAAACTCCCTATTAAATACAATATAGCAGTTACATATCCACTTACACCTAAGAACACAGCAGGAAAAAACAAAAAATCCTAAACTATCAAAACTGATGGGAAGTGTGAATCGTTGCATTAAGTAATTGGTTATGCATCATCCTCCTTATCTTTTGAAAATTCTGAACATCCTGATTTAGAGGAATCTGCTTTTGTGAAGTTGGTCTTGAATTTCATCACTACCAACATGTGAGTGTTGACCTTGAAAACGAGATACCAGTAGTTTTTCCTTCAAAATGCTCTTTTGTGATCCCTTACCCAATCTGAACCACCATTTACTCCTCCAATCCTTACAGTCCTAGGGTCAGGTGGAGGCCAATGATGATTCCATTGTCAGGTTGGACTGGAAGAGCCATGCATAGACACTAATGTAGAACTGATGAAATAATCTCTTTTGTTACCACCAATAGGTCTAAACCTCCTTATCTTATCCCAATCCTGCTTTGCACCATTGCACACAAATTAAGTTAGGCTTTCACCTCTGATCAAATTCTTAGTAGCATTCTTTGAGGATTTTCCATGGCCTTTTCCATCCTCCCATTACTTAATATTCTTCTCAATACAGTGAGAATTACTTGTAAAATCTCTCATTGTCTTCTGTCATCCTCTCTCTTTCAAGAGAATTGTTTCCTTTAAGCTTATCCAATATTTGTGCTTTTCGCTAATGCCATGTGGTACTTCCCATCCAGTCTTCAATATGGATCCTCTGGTCATTAAATCTTCAAACTTTTGATTCTTCATTCAAGTTTGTCCTCTAGTTTGATCTGCATCCCTTTGCTTCTTCTAATCTCCTAGAAGTAGCATAACTTGATCTATAGGCTGTAGTATTATCTTCCAATGTTTTCCTAGAGTTCAATTGAATTATTTGGCTGAATCTTCATCCTCTGTCGCTTGGGTGGTCTTTTAGCATCATTTGTTGAGTCTCATTGTAGCTCTACTTCTCCTGCATCAATTATATGTTGTACCTCACTCTTCAAATCATTTTCCCGAGCCTCCAACTAATTTTTGGATTATCTAGAGTTTTGTTCTTATCTTCAAGCTCAAGTGTGGCTTCTATTGGAAGTGGTAGAGCTGACATTTCGAATGCCCCTTCTTTCCATGGTTTTAGGAGATGTCTCTTCCCCACATATTGCACTTCATGAGTGTTGTTTCCATGATGGGTTAGTTTCTAGAAGTATGGCTAGGGCCTTCCCAACAATAAATGACAAGCATCCATTGACATCATGTCACAAAGCACTTTGTCTCCATAAAGACCAATTTTGAAAGCACTTTGTAAACAAAGAAACAATGAGTTCTATTTAAACCTAAATCCTTTTGGCCACTTTAAAGCAGATAGAGTATGGTAAAAGCAGAGTTTTACCAAGAAGGAAAATACAGGTGTTCCAGGGTGCATGATAGAACAATAACACTATAGTGAACACATTCTTAAGACCATTGTGGTACAAAAATAAAATCTAACTTTTTCGAGTTGTTGCTGTATTTTTTACCATGTGAGGTTCTTCTATAGGGTGTATTTGGTTTTCTTATGTGGATTCCATTGTTATGCCTTACATTCCTTTACCATTTCTATCACTGCATCTTGAAAGGATATGTTAATTGAATCTTCTACCATGGTAATAAAACAAGTACTTTTTGTTTATGGTAGAGCATGTTTTCAGTATGCATAGCTTCTAAGGCACTCACCTTTGCATAGAGTTCTTTTTTAGTGCATAGCTTTAAATTATCTTATTTTCGGTAGTGTAGCAATGCATTTAGTGATTATGAGGTATATGGTTATGAGCTCAATCTCCATAATTGTCAATCTAATAATTTTGTAAGAAATGCATCTAAACATTTTAGTTATTAGTCAATTTTATATTTAGCTATGATCATGGATCCCATTACTGTAACCAGGTATTCCTAGAATTTGGCAAATCTGATTAGCCTACAATATCCTTCTTTTTTAAAAATAATTTATATTACCAAATGCGTAAACTTGTAATATTCAAGTTTATATCTACCATGACCACTATATCCATTAGTGTAAGCAGGGAATTCCTATTTTTAAACAAATCTTATTATCCTTTAAAGTTCATTTATTTAATTATTCATATTAATAAATATATAAAATTGTAAAATTTTGTTTGCCCAACATTGTGCTCCAAACACATAACCCATTAGTCTTACCAGAAATTCATGTTATATAACAAACCTTATTATCCAGAATAATTTTCTTTTTTATCAATTACTATTACTAGATGTGTAAAGTTGTAAAATTTGTGTGGTCCATAGTTACCTGGAGACCTAGGATTCAAATATGGATATAGGAATGACCACTTCAATAAAATTAGGGTACATAAATAATCGAGGAAGGAAATAGTTATATCTTGTATAAATATAGTCACCAGAAACTGTGGGTACAGGGACGACTATACAGTCCATGTTCCTCTAATAGAATTTCCTGGTAACAGTTAGTAAAACATTCTCTATAGTTTATTTATGGCAAGAATATTACAGCTCAGAAAAAGGTCAAGCATAAACTTTGAAGCACCTAAGTAAACAATCAAGTACCAATAGAAGGCCAGAGATGGTGAATAAATGCACCTCTATTTGTGGGAAAAATGTATACAACTTAGAAAATGGTGGACTAAAAACTTAAAAGCCCCCAAGTAATCAATCAACTACCAACGAACTAGTGATAGTGAATAAAAACTCTTCTCAACTATTGCATTGCATGCATATAAAAAACCAAGCATCATAGTCAAATATTAAGATACATCATATGGTGGTTTCCAAATACATTTTTTCATGTCCGTGATACATTCTATAAGATTTTAAATAAAGCAGCATTCCAGACCATTTCTCCCCAAAGAAGGATAGTACATACCCCAGTTTTGCCTAGAATGATGCACTTCCATACCATCAAGTTCAAGGAGCCATCTTGTTGAGAATCAAGCTTGGCAACAAATCCCTGCACCAAACAAAATTTTAAACTTTAATATGAAATACATAAAAGCTGTCACAATAGAAAACAAGCAATGAAAAGATAAAAAATTCACAAATCAACATGAAACAATTCCCTAACAGATAAAACCAATAATATACATTTCATAGTGCTGAGGTTCCACACAAGGTTATAGTTAGACTCCTACTGGAACCAGAGCCCAGGTCAAAACACCTATCAAGATTTTGAAACCATGGCAAGAGATAATATTTTCTATTTGATTTAACATATAAAAGAAATTATTAACATATAATACCAGAAGAAGATATTGATGGAAGCATCTAAAATTTAAATACTAATTGTGCTTAGTCACCGAAATCTGCAAAGATTTGTTCAACATACCACCTAATTATTCTAAGTTTTTAACTCATAAAACCAAATTTTAATTTCTACCTACATCTTACCTACTCCAGATATAGAACCATTAAATATTCAATTAACTTTTTATAGTTTCACTAGTTGATGATGCTCTTGAATTTTAGAATAAGCCTAACACTAACATAATATTTGCTAGCATTAGAATCCATGTATATGGGGAAAATGATTAAATCCCACAGACATCTATTGTCAATGTAAACCTTAAAAAAAAAATTATTTCAAAAAATCATGAGTTGGCCTAATCAAGGTCTTGATTGAAGTTCATATAGAAAATGAGCAGCGAAAACTCTTATCAGTATTTCTGGTACTTGAGCAGACCAGTCATCTAAGAATGGAACATTTTTATTTTTACAACAATATTATTATTTTCAATTTAAAGTAATAAATGGAATCCTAGAACTATTCAAACAAAATAACCCTTGAAATCCATTGACAAAACTTTATGAGGAAAATTAATGGAAAGGAAATTCTAAGGAAAAACATAAAGAACATGCTGCCTAGCTCATATATAATAAACCAAGCAGAATGATTAAATTAAACTATAGTAACATGAGAATTTTTAGATAAATTCCATTAAAATAGCATGGCCAAATGCATCTAAGTAGTACAGATAGAACAAAATGAAATAAAACTCTATTTGAAATGCCTGAAAAGCAGTCATGCATATGTTGGAGAAGCTATTTAAAAAGAAAAAAGAGATGAGACACTTTAGTATTGCATAGTGATGCAGGAACTGTGAAAACTTGCATATCTCATAATAAAAAAAACAGTTTATGACACATTTGGTGCACTTGAGACAAGCAACATTATTTTAAGTACAAAGAAATTCACAAATCCTACAATATACACCATCACACATCCACAATATAAAAAGAAAGAAAACTGCACTACAAGAAACCAACATTAAACTTGAACTAAAACATAAAAGCAAATAAAAATATTACATATACGAACAAGCTACAACATGGAAACATAGCAAACATTAATGATAGTGCTTTTATAACACATAGAAAACATTAATGACAATGCTTTTATAATACGTAGCAAACATTATCAAAATAGACATTGTTATATCAGATCAAAGGGATACAATGAAGATGTATCAAGGCAATGCGTGTTGATAGTGATCCATGAATGCTTATCCAAAGACAATGTTTCCAATGTGCATGAAGTCAACAACAATAACCCTGAAATGAACAATGTTATGATGTTTAAAACATGGGTATTAGAAGATGTTTGAAATAGTGATTATAAGTAACAGCAACAAAAACAAGGAGGACTAAGTAGTCAAACAGCAGTGAACTTCAAGATATATGCAAAACAGTGAAGAATATTTGATCAAAGCAAAAAAAGCAATTACCTTACAGTATATAAAGATACATATGAGACAGTGATTTCTAGTGCATAAAGTCAGAAGTACAAATGCTGATAACAGTGATATCACTATTAAAAAGAATGTGAAGACAACAAAGGATGTGAGCAGCATGTAATGCAAAAATAGTGGGGATATAATGAGGAAATGCTTCTATTGCAATGGGGAATCATTGTATTGATGCCTTGAGCATTGACAAAAAATAGTGATCAATCATCAAGGATTGTATACTGCTGCTATAAACAGTGAAGGAATAGAGAACAAAAGACCATGTCAGTGAGGAAACAAGTGCCACAGTGGGTGAAAGATCCAAGAAATGAAGACAACAATGAGAAATACTTTCATGGCAATGAGCAGTCAATGCCAAAGCAGTTCACAAGGCAATGGTATACAATAATATTACAAAATAGGGCTAAAGATAATGCCATATGTAGGGAAGACAATGCTATTTTAGTAAAAAAGTGTAAAAGAAAACATAGAAACAATGTTTAACAATGCTTCAATGATGGATTTTATAAAGGATGCTAGAACAATGACAGTGATAAAGAACATATATATAAAGTAGTAAATAGTGCCAAGAAGAAAGTGAATGCAAAAGGCAGTAATGTAAAAGCAATGACTTTGATGTTGTATACACAATGATGCATAAATGTATGTGAAATAATGAGTTGCAATAGTCATAGTCATGATTGTGACCACAAGGATATATAACACTGTCAAGACAATGAAGAATGACATTGAGAGATAGTAAAAAATAGCGATGTGAAATGACAGTGGAAGAAACAGAGAGATTTTGACCAATCAATGAGAGCAGTCCTAAATACAAAGGATGAGTGGTGCAGGAGCACCCATGGGTCTAAGGGACCTAGAATCATTTGTTATTTTTTGTTTTCTTTTTCTAATGTTGGAATAAGGTCTCATGGACCATTTCATTTCTTTGTAATAGGTATCCTAGGGATTTGGTGGTGTTTTGGTCTTGATGACCAACTTTTTGTACAAACAAGGTCTCCATCCTCCTTTGTAAGTCTAGTGCATTTTGGAAAATTAATGAAATAAGGATGCCTTGATGTAACTCGACAATTGAGGGGAGTCACCTTGATCATTTGAGTTTGATTGGATGCCTTTCACATATTTGGGAAGCATCTTTGTAGGCAAGTTGGTGAAAATTGTCTAAATTGCCTTAATTAGGCATTAAAGAGTAAAAATGAAGTCTAATTATGTTTCCAACAGCCAACTGATTCAAATGGAAGTTGGAGGACATTGGAGGGAGTTAGGAGGCTTCAAATATGCCTCTCTTGGTCGAGGCAAGGCTGTTGAACAAGTTTGGAAGGAGTTTCTAAGAAGAAGTTGTTGTTTTTCTGTGTTTTTCATAAAGAAATTGCTGATCCCGTATATTGTACGGCCTGTATGTGTTGTTCCATGCTCTAAGACTATAATGGTTGGATAGTGTTGATGGTGTTTTCTCATGACAAGAACAACTTAGATGAATACAATATTCTATCTCTCTTGAAAGGTTATTTTCAACAATAAAACAAAAACACCCCAAGGTCTCTCGGTGTCAGGTCATGACAATGCATAAACAACTCTTAGATAATATGTGAAAATGCTGGTAATCGAAGGACCTTACTACAAGCAGACTGTATCTTTCAATTTATCAGTTATGCAATATAATGATCTCTAATCCTAAATCTAACCAAATGGATAAAGAAATAGCAAAAGGTAAGGGTGCAAGGATATGATAAGATTAAACTATTCCTAGGATAAACAATGCAAATGATAGATATCTGGAATGGACTAATCTCAAATGACCAACTCTTGCTTAACCCACAATGCAATTTCACAAGAATGGTGCAATCTTCTAAGGTATATAGATTTTCAAATCATAGATATTCATCCACAATCGAACTTAAGCACATGTGAATATATGGTCCAGGTTGACTTCACCAGCCTACTACAATCGGATAGTTACAGGGAGTATAGACCAGAGATCGCTACAAACATTCCAAATATGAAATCATAAACATCATTCACCAAACTAAAACTAATTCTCAATATTAAACCCTAAATCTCCAAGTAATTTAAAAGATAGAACAATAAAAACCATGCAAGATGAAATAACACAAGAGACTTCACCAGGAAATCCACAATGCCTTCAATTGTATTAGATCATCAAAAGATTGCAACAATTCCATTGTTTTGATAGAGTATTTGCATCAAGAAATTGAATACTACTCATACTACAAAATACTCTAGCTCTTTTCTACTCTTACTTATCTCTACTACTTTCTAGCTAACCCCTTACAATGAGGCATGAATGCCTTTTATAGCAAACTCTCAAAACATGTCGGCCTAGCCAAACATTTTTACAAAATAAGAACAACCGCCAAAACAGGTCAGCCTGGGAAAATCAAAATAAGGCACACACTGAATGCCATCCATCATCAAGGTCGGCCTTGACACAATCCCCAATGTAGTCTGGTCCAATGCATGCCCTATAATAATAGGGAAACACAAATCTCAAAATAGGCATTAAGTGTCGCTTCCCTTATTCTTGCTCTGGGCCAATGACCCTTGGACACTAAAAAATGCTCCATCCAACTTGGTGACAGGTGGCAAAGGCAAAACCTTAAGTCTGCATTTAATGGAGTCAATCTCCTCCTTTGACTGCTCAACAGTCTTATCCCAATCCTCTTTATTGGCCTGGTATCTATCCATTACTGCCAAGTAGGTGGCTACATCATCAAGCTAGTGGCCAGTTATAACAGTCTCAGAATCAGGGGAATAAACTTCATGCCACGACTCTTTTAGTTGTTCCAGACTTAGGTATTTTTGGGCTATCTTTCTTCTACCAGTCATAACTTCAAAGAATGGAATGCATCCATCATACACTGCAGTAAGATCACCATCTATTTGTTTCTTCCATTTCTGAATCTTCTTCATGGCCTTTTGCCACATTTGCAGAGCCTCAAACCATTCCCAGGGTTCATCCAACCTAGACGAAAGAAGGATCCCATCCATAGCCAATTGATCCCTACCATGTCCCATGATAATCTTGGATTTCTGCAGTAAAAGGTCAATGTCCTCTTATCCTGGGGAAACACATATTCTAGCAGTTCTTTAGCTCTAACTACATCTTTTCCAACCGATAAGATTTCCTTAATTGTATCATCTACCCTTATTTGCACACTCTTCATCCAATCTACTGTGGCCTGAGCAGAGGCTTTCATTTTCTCAATTCCGGAGATGGTTTCCTTGGGTAGAAAGCCAGGAGTGGCAGATGAAGAAGGATGGAGAGACTGTAGGGGTTTCATCTCTTCCTCCAAGCATTTCCTAAGTCTTTCATTCTCCTTCTTCAACTCATGCTTGGTTTGTGTCTCCTTTCTCAACCTTCCAATAATCACAACACTGGACCCTTCATATTCTTGTATATCCTGTTCCATGTATACTGGTCCAAGGTTAATAGTTTGTACATTGTAGTCTTGACCAGTGACTTCTTCCCTAGTTTTGTCCATGGCAGGAGTAGCAATATGGAAGACCCTGTTGTTTGTTTCATCTCTCTCCATCCTGGAGACTACCTTAGTTGCCTTCCTTTTCTTCCCTTTGCCAATTCTGGATAGTATTTCATCCCAATCCAAGGGAGTATCTTCAACTACCACCTACTTCTTCCTTGCAATTTCCTTTTCAAGCCAATCCGGGGCTACAGGCTCAACCCGGATTTCCTCTATTTTTTCTTCTTCCTGCTATTTTTCCGGTGTATTATCCTTTTCTTTCTCAGTTGTTTCATCTTCTTCCTTTTCTAAGAGATGCACACCTTGATCACCTGACTCAAGTTCAACCTCTTGCATTACTGGCGATGGGGTTCTAACTGGGATATCTTCCTTCTCAGGTGACCCATGGCCATTGCTGCTCGCCGGAGAATCCTCATATTGCACCAATGGGGAAGGAAGTTTTCCTACCTCCTCCACTTCGAGCTCAGCCACCTCATTAAAGAGTGCTCCTTCCTTGAATGGCTCCACCTCTCCGCTAGTTTCATGCTCCTCAAGAATTTCTGGCTCAGGTACACTTGGTGGAGGAGAAGCAGCCTTAGGTGGCTCTGTAGTTTCCATCTCCGGGGAAAGGTCCTTCTTCTGCATTGGCTCCTTAGGGGATGGAGTCCTTGATCTTCTCATATAAACCTTAGTTTTTTCCCCTCCTGAACTCTCTAAATCCACAATAGGATGCTCATCCTTTGAGGCAACTTGACCCTTCCTCTTTGAAGTCTTGGTTGTTCTTGTCTTCTTCAGTGGTGGAGGAACATCTTCCTCTTCAGCATTTCCAAATCTTCCTCATCAGAGGACTTACCAATCTTCAAAGTTTGACTTCTTTTCTTTCCTTTTGGCTTCCTCTTTGGTTCGGGCTCACTTTCCTTGGGGCCTCTAATCTTTATCTTGAAAGGAGAGCTCTTTGCATTTTTCCCTTTGGGGTCATCTTCCTCGGATTCCTCTGAAGTCGACATAGGGTTGAAGTCTCCCATCAAATTGAAGGTACAAGCTATCTTCTTGCTCTCCAACTCCCAAATTTTATGCTTTAACCAGGAAGAGGTAAATTTCATGAGCGGGGCCATTAGGTCTTCCAACTCTGTGACCTCATCCTCGTTCCAATTGATATCCCCGATGGACCTGTCCTTCACAGCTTCATAGGCATGATCCTGTACCAGGTTTCCATCATCCTCCAGTTGGTCTGGGATCAACTTGACATTGTACTATCTGATTGCATCAACAGGGAGTCTGGAGTACCTCTTCTTCCTCACTTCAAAATCATCCTTAATGTTGGCCCAATAGTCCTCTAGGTCACCTTTGTGCCGGTACTCCCTAGTGGCCTTCTTTTGTGCTTCTCCTGTGATATCAAAGTTCATTCTTTTGGAGTGGAAGGAGAAACCATATGCTGCCAATTCTTCCCCTGCAGTGTGTGTTGATTGGATGGAAGGCCACACCTCTGCCACTCCAATTCCGAGAGGGAAATCTCCACCGAAGCCTGTCTTATGCTTCTCCTTCTTTACAATAGCATCAAATTCACAAATCTGCCTGACAATCTCTAACAAAACAATGTGATCAGTAGGATACCGAGGTAACTTGTAAGGAGCGACCGGGCATCCATCAATCCGAATGTAAGTGAAATTGGGAAATTGAATGAACCAGGCCCCATAATTCTTTATCAACCCTTTGGCTCCATCTGACAATCTCATTTGTTCAACATTCTGGAGCATCCTGGTGATATGCATTGTGAATGCATCATTGGTTCTCCAGTAATCTTTGTGTCCTAGATGCAACTCTAGGTATACCTCATAAACTATGTCCTATCCGAATGTCCCTTGTGGATTTAAACCCCAGTATGGGTAGAATCTAGCAAGCACATACATGACATAGGAGGACATGGTAAACCTCTTAGTCTCTAGGAAATTCCTCAGCTGTTTATGAATCTTAGAACTAATGAGCCCTGCCCAATGACAGTTGGTGCCCTGTTCAATTTTGGTGATCACATGGACCATCCAACTTTCTAGCACTCCGGCAGTCTTCAAACCAACTACCCTGCTCAAAAATGTTATAGCATCATAAATGTCAAACCTGAATTTGACTCTGTGCAACTACTTGGGCAGTTTAGAATAGTGTGATTTTGGCTTCTCCAACCAAGAGTTGATCATTTGTTGAGCCTTGATTGGTTCGTTCTCATAGTATGCCCTGGCCAAGTCCATATTCAAAGCACACACTGAAGGTAGATCTAGCATGTCAAAGGCTTGGGCAATGGAAACATGACTGAAATTGGCAAGGACTCTCCCCTTAGTGCTGACAACCCTTTGTGTGTTGAAGTCGTATTGCCGGGCACATTCTAAGATCAACTCGTAGCACTGGATCATTGGAGGAAATCTTGCCACATGCACTAGCCCAGACTTCATCATGCCATTCCTCAGAACTGACAGATTCTTCTCAGCTGTCCTCTGCTTAAACTCCTCATATCTCCAGGCCCCCACATTGGTGTCAGACACCTCAGACCATACGAAAGATATTTTGCTTTCTGGCAGCTGGCTCTTGATGTCTAATCTTAGTCTTTCTGCCTTAGAGATGGATGACCCCTTTGTGTCGCCCTTAGTCTTTCCTGCTACAACCTTGCTTGACTCGGCCTACATTCACAAAGAACATCACTAGTATCCAATTATTATGCATATTCCAATATAGAGATCAACATAAAATCATATAAAGTAATTGAAATCCATCAGAAATTTCCAATCCTTGAAGATACGAAAAAATGGGACAGTCTGGGAAAATCGTGTAAACTGGGAAAATCCAGTTGGGGCAGAATTTCAGAGAAATCCGACCTAGATGGATTCCCATTGCCAAAGTATCATCATTCATATAAATCGTTAGTTCAGCCAAAAGATCATCAGATTATCATGAAATTTATTCATTAGCAACAAGAAATTGGCAATTAGCATTCACTCCATTAATCCTATCTTCAGAAAATAAAAAAGGATATAGCCAGATAGGAAACCCAGAAAAATCTAGATGGGACGGATTTTCGCGGACAGCTTGAAATGTTACAGAAATTACAACACTCCGTGGAATAAGCCTAAAACGGGAAAATCTGGATGCGCATAAATTCTGTGGACACCACGGGAACCCGACGAACGGCGACACGTGAATTGGTGACTGAATGATTATTGAAAGTTCTCCACCTGGATTCTAACGGTCCCAAAATCGACGCTAACTAGCAGGGTTCAGAATGCAAATGATTTCACACTCTCAAAGCTTTCAATGATGAATTCCCATGACAGAACGATGATGCCCTAATTTCGATGAACAACCTCTCGCCATGAAAACCAGGGTGAGTTCATAGTTTTAAATACCACCTATACATATAAATCGAAGGCACTCTGAATCTTCACAGGGTAGGAGTTAGTGCAATACAAGGGCAAGATTGAAGAAATCATAATGAACCCATTATTCTGGGCCGAGCACCAAGAAAACCCTAACTTTGCATATGGCAAGCTGCGCACTAAGAGGGAAAATAATCTGACCTGAAACCCCCCCAAATGTGTGCACCCATTGTATGATGGATAAATACAAGCTTATGGGTGTGAATGATGAGGCTCCATGAAAAAAATGGGTGAAACCCTAACTCAATAGGAAGGAAATCATGGCAACGAAGTGACCATCAACCAATCTAGAAAGCTTAATTATTGCATAAACAAATAAGAGGGACCATTGACAACCTACCATGGATCAATCTAGTCAAAAAATCAAGGTCGAAGAAGTAGCCACGGAGTAAGCACACCCAAGCAATGAAAACCTCAATTAGCACCAAACAATCCATGCACATGCAACCCAAGATCAATGCTCAAAGCTCAAATGAAAAACTCTCAATCGCCAGAGCAGCAAGCAAATGAAAGATGAAGTTAAAATGATGCCTAAAAGACTTAAAATCCTTTCTCATTTACACCTCTGAACGAAGGTACCTTGGTCATTAATGAATGACAAGACACGTTTGACAGATCCGAAAACCTGAGCCCAAGATGAAATTTTAGAAAATCCCAAGATACGCGGAAATCCGGATGAACACAGATTTCACAGAAATACAGAAACTGGGAATATAACGAAGTTTAGGAAATTAGCACACTCCAGGAAAATCCGACAGAACCGAAAAATCCTAGAGTCAAGCAGAAACTTGGATTCAGAAAATGCAGCGACGAACAGATAGTGAATCAGGGCCCGGAGAAATCCGCCAGATCCGGAAAATCTCGGACTCAGGTGAAAACCCAGATTTTGCCTAAAACTTAATTTTAGCCACTTCAAGCCTCAAGACAAGATCAAAACCAACAAGACCAACATGTCAAGACCCCCAAAAGGAAAATCCAATAAAACCAAAGGTCAAAAGGCACCGGAAAAGAGGATCCCTACTCCAAGTGGGGCATGTGTCCAAAAACTGCACAACAAATCAAGAATTCATGGGAATAACCTCATCAATTAGGTAGGGTCCTATGCAACTTCCATGCATGCAATGTTGAATTCACGAATGTGTTCTACTATATCTCTTGTCCCCTTGTATTTAGATAATGGTGGTGTCGTGAAATGCGGGGGAAAGGGTGGCATGTATAAGTTTCGATCAAATGGAAAAGGGCACAACTCCTCCACAAAATATGTCTTCTTGTTGGTTCCCAATTGCATGTTGGCGATTCATTGTTCAAGGGTTTGCATGGCTTGGATCAAACAGTTTGCAAGGGATGATGTCGCATTGTTTTGATGTGATGCAATAATATTTCCATTGAGGTCATGTGTTGTGTTTGGATTTTGATTGATGTTTTGTGATATGAGACCTTGATTGTTATATGGGTGTGGGTTGTTTTGATTTGGAATGAGATTAGTGTTTAGGTTGGTCCCAAAGGTCATGTTCGTATTTGGTATGGAATTTTGGAGTTGAGGTATGGACCCTTGATTCATGTTTTTATTTTTAAAATTGAATCCTTGGTTTGAAAATGAGGGTATAGGACCTTTATTTACATTTTGATATGAAGGTGTGGGCCCTTGATTGATGTTTTGATGTGAGGTAATGTTCCCTTGGTTGAAATTTTGACATGAAGGAATGTTCCCTTGATTGAAATTTTGAGGTGATGGTGTTGGCCCTTGAGTGGAGCTTTGGAATGATGGAAGGGGTCCTTGGTTTATATTTTGAAGTAGTGGAATAGGCGCTTTGTTTTTAGTAGACCCTTGGTTGTGGTTTTAACTTGGGGTCTTTCATGAGATAATATACACCTTTCTAGGGTTATTTGGTGGAGGTTGATTTGATGAAGGTTCACTTTGGAATTGGAATGAGGACCCTTGGTTTGTGTTTTGGGATGTGGGTATGGAACTTTGGTTTGCATTTTGGTTCAAGGGTGTGTGAATTTGAATCAAAGGTGTGGGACCTTGTGATGTGGACCCTTGATTTGTGTTTTGAAAGAGAGGATTCATGAAATTCTTACCCATGGTGTTTGAGGAACTACCAAATGTTAAATTTGGACTTGGTGTGGTGGCATGAGTGTTGTGGTGGTAGTGGTCATGTGTGTATTTGTCCCAAGGGGTATTTTTATTATTTATTGTGATGAAGGCATGCCAAATCGATTTTCAATTCCTTGTTTTATGATGTTTGATACATCATAACCTTGATGTAATTTGGCACCCTTTTTGGCTAGTGCATAGAAAAATTTGTTTGGGTTGGCACTAATGAGTTGGTCAACTATGCTTAAAATTCTTGGATCTTGATAGCCCCTTTCAATCTTTTGAGGGGTCAATTATTTGTTGGCTACTTCAAAGTTTAGGTCTTCCCAAGGGTCACTTTGGTCTTTTTGTGATGTGTTGTTGTGGGGTGTAGATTGATTTGAATATGTGATATTATCAAGAAAAGGCTCACTTAGGAAATCCATGCCCCTTCATTTGGCTTTGGACCTTGTTTCAACCATGTGAGACCTTTGCAAGTTGGGGGATAATGCAAGATGGTAATGATCTAAAGTATGTTTTTGATTTTTTTGAATTTTTGGATATGAAAATGTAAGGGTGCTAATGCAAGGATGGAAATGCCTAAAAGATAGGGGACAATGGATGCTAAAAGACACTACAAGATTGATTGATGGTCAAAGTGAGTGATAAATTGAATAAAGGATAATAATGCAAGATTATAATGATAATGAGATTAATCTATGTTTTTTTTGTATTTTGGGGTATGAAAATGCAAGGATAATGAGGGATTGATATGATATTAAGGTAAAGTGAGCTACTTTTTTTTTGTATTTTTGGAATAATGGGTAAAGTGCAATCTAAGGAAGGATAGTCTAAATGAGGGTGATCTAATGCAAAGGAACCCTATTTTAAACAAAGGGTGGAACTCAAGCTAATGTAAATCCAAGGCAACAAATTCCAAATGTCATTGACTATAAGAGGACAACCAAGACCAAGAGACAAGACCAAGAATCAACTTGAAAAGGTGACAATGACAAGACACATGACAAGGACAATGGTGAATGACAAGTAGAATAAGTAACCAAGAATTTTCAAAATCTCAAAGGTCTCCCTATGTTCAAAATCTGAAGGTTTAGATGCAACCTAAGGATCAAAGTCTAATTTTTTCAATGTAAAGGATTTAGGAATGCAACCTATAATGCAATGTATTTCTAATGCGAATGCCTAAAATGAACTGGAAAATCTTGCATGTCTCTAGTTTAGAATTCAAGATCACTAATATGATGAATTGGTTTAGTTTTGGACAAGGATTTTGTGAAATTGTGGTAATTAGGCAGTTGTGGCTTTGTATCTGGCAGTTGCAGTTTTCTAGAATGTTGTTTTTGACAGTTTGTGATTTTTAGTGGTTTTGATCCAAGTTTTTGACTATTTATGATGAAGTATGACTAGAAAAAACCACAGGCAGTATCAAGCAATTTGTTTAGGGCTGGTTCGATATGACATTATAATAGAAAAACAAGCACAATCCTAGTAGGAAAGGGTTTGTATACTTGGTATAGGCCCACTGAAATACCCCAGATTGGTGTTGAACACGTCTCCTTCTTGAGAGCGAATAGCTTAGAAGTTTGGTGGCACTGGCTCCCCTCCATTGCACTCACTTCTACAGGCACACCAACTTCAGATTCCTGGGAACTGCTATCTCTACTCAAGGGAGTCAATAGTGAGTAACTTCGAGAATGTTACTATTGGACTTAGGGAACACTAAGAGGGGGGGTAAATTAGTGTTCAAAAGATTTGACTTTCAATTTAGATCTTAAATCATTTAGTATATAAACAAAAATAAAGATGCAAGAACATAAACAAGATGATCAAGACACCATAACACCAATATTTTTATGTGGAAACCTTGTTAGGGGAAAAACCATGGTGGAGATTAATCCATAATTTATACTCTATTAAAAGTATGAACAAAAGGGGAATGCACTTGCATTTAGGCACATTTCCTAGAGCTCACTGCTCAAAATAAGAAAGGATCACTGCCTTACAAAATGTTTGTGATTACAAAAAAAATGAGCTGAGAAGATAGCATCTACAAATTCTTGGATTCAATTCTAGTGAAGCACATAAAACAGATTCTAAATCTTTTGTCCAACTCACACTTCTGCTTTGCTCTGCTATGTTCTCCTACACAAAAACCCTTCTGCTGCACAACCAAAAATTCACTCAATAGATCTTCTAATGTTCACTCATGCAACTGCTCTAAAATTTTTAACACACACACACACACCTTCTTACGACTCCACACACATCAAAAATGAATTACCAATCTCATATATATATGCTAGAAAAAATTTTAATCACTTAAGTCGACTTCAACAAAACATGAAATATTCTCCAATAGTCGGCTTAAATCACAAGTTATATTTAATGCATACCCATAAAGGTTAGCTAAGACATAGCTAGGACCTAAAACAATTTTATCAAACTGAGAAACAATTAAACAACTACTCCTTATACATCCACGACATGCTATATTCATCGAGTCAGCCATAATGAGAAAATAAACAGAAAATCATTCTACCGAATCTTCTAAATCGTACATTGATTGCTGCAACACAAAAAAACTTATCATTAAGGTAAAAAAATATGCTTAACAACCTTTCCTAGAGATCCACAATGCAAAATGATGATCCGGTGAGGTATACAAATTGATTAACTAACCAGATACCCTATTCTTCATGCTTTCTGCCGGTAACACACTGTCTTCTACATTTTCTGTTAGTATAAGTAGATATTGTTTTGTAGACCAAGATAATGACTTTAGTTGTCATCAATGACAACACTAGAAGCCATAAACAATCTCCCCAAGCCATATGCAAATAGTTATTGTACCTTGTACCATACTAAGCAACGACCAAAAATGACTAGGCTTCTAAAAACAAAAGGTGTCTAGTAAGGGCATTTGGTTCAGGGGATACAATGATAAACTCCCTCAAGAGGTCTCCCAATGCTTAGAACAAGGGTTTCTCGTATCATAAAGATAATGGAGGAGAACTATCATGTACCTTCCTATTGATTATGAACTTTCCTCACAACCACAAATTTATATAGCGGTTCGGAAGGACCTGGCTTTAGCCCATTACCACTTGGGTCATTCCCTTAGGGTGAGTACTTTTTCCCACTAAGGAAGACCTTCTGATAATGTAAACAAAAAATTAGATGGGTCTGGCTTTCTTATCACCAAGTTTGGAGAAGGTGAGAGCATGATACCTACCACCCTCAAACACTAAGACATGGTTTTCTTTAACCTCTAATTAAAGCTATGTGAGAAAGACAATCATTAATTTTAAGCACCAAAATGAAATGTTTTGTAATATAAAACAAGAAAAGTGGTTTCAAAATAAATTTCTTGGACATTTGAACTTGCAAAATCACTTGTTAGTAGTCTGACAAAATGATCTTGGACCAACAAGAAAGCTACAAAACCCTGTTAGCACAAAAGATTAAAGCTAAACTAGAAATCTAAAAGCTAACAAATAGAAAATAAAGAAATGAAAATAAACTAACAACTCAATTTTTTTGTTGCTTCAAAAGAAGTAATTTTGGGAGCTCCACTTCAAAGCCACACGCTACAAATAGAAGATCAGTAAACCAAAAGAAAATTGAATGAAAACAACAAAATAAAATAGTGATAAATTTCTCAAAAATGAACAAAATTTTCAAATGTAAAAATCTATGTAAAGCTAAGACATAAACCTTCAAAACCCTGAATTTTTTTTCCAAAATATTGCACAAAAAAAGTGTTATAAATAAAAGAAAATTTGGGTCTTAACAACTAAATTTTAAAAAGCTGCGAGCATTAAAAAAACCATAACTTTCTCAAAACATATCAAAAATTTAAACCATTTGAAGTAATGAAAGGATAAAATCGAGGCCTACAAAAACTAGATAATCATTTTTTAAGATGCACCCATTTTTATGTGCTCAAAATAATATGATAGGATTTTGTGCGCATTCTTGGTTGTAACTTGCAAAACAACAAAAACAAACAAGAAAATGAATGGATTTCTCTACAAAATTGTAAGATTCATGTTGGGTTCACCAATGTGAGATGGGGTTTCTTAATTTCTAGCCTAGAATAGTGACAACTAACACCTCTAGACCAATAAACCACATCAACAAGAGAAAACAAAATAATAGAGAGAACTAGAAATGAAAAACTTGAAACAAAATACTCCCCATTATGGTTGATTCACTTCCCTTTCTCTCCTATTTATCCTTTTTGCAATCTTTTCCCTTAGATTTGTTGCTTCACATGTGAAAATACTTGCAAAATAGTAAGTAGAAAGTTAGAGAAGATTAGATGTTAAGGTGAAAATGAAGGAGGAAGGTTGCTTTTATAGACAAACTTTCGAATGGACGACTGAGATTAACCCTCTAGAAGGATTCCAATATCAATGGTGGAGGATGATGAGAGGGAGGTTATAGAATGGATGGTCAAGGTTAAACTTCTAGAAAGATGCCAAGATCAATGGTCCAGAATTGATGCACCAAGAATATGCTATTCTTGGAGGAATCATGATAGACAGACATGCAAGCTATGACAAACATGCAGGCTATGACATGAAATAATGATAGGGTATCTTTGACCAAAGTGGAGGGATAAATAATTTATTCAAAAATGGAGGAAAATGGAGAAAGGGCACAAGTGGAAAATAAATAATTTATTCAAATTATTTTTTTGAAGGAAATAAGAGATGGAGCATTTAATTAATTTATTCAATTTAATTAAATGTGAGGATGGAAATTGGAGAGGGATTAAATAATTTCAACAATTATTTAATCATTGAAGAATAAAGGGTCAAATAATAATTATTATTTGACTATAGATAAATAATTAAATATTAATTAATTATAGAAGAAAAGGGGGTACATTAGCGACACAATTAAATTATTTAATCGATCGGGATAGAATAAAGATTAGAAAGTAAATTAATTAAATAATTAAAAATTATCTAATTAATAGAGGAATAAGAACATAATTGAATAATTAAAATCATTCAATTATCAAATAATGGAGACCATGAAAAATGATGCTTGTAGGCTTAGGACATTTTTTAGTGTCTACATTTTGCATCTAAATCTACCATTTTCATGATCAAAATCATGCACTTGTAGGTTTTATGTTGTCAAACATCAAAGAAGCACACAAATCAAGCATCGTCAAGGGAAAACAAGGAAAAAATCTCAAGAAGGTAGAATAGTGTTATTTTATTAACTTGTTTGAGTTTCATCTAGCCCAATCTTCTGTGTTTCTTTGTGTTTTTGATCTTTTGCATGATTTTTAGTTTCTTGCATTTTAGTAGATTAAAAAATTTGTACACAACTTCAATTTATTTTACTCCCCATCGTAATACTTCCATCCCCCTTCCTTCCACTTTTTCCCTCACTTTGTATCATGGCCAATAATCATATCACATTCTACTTGCAGATCATGCATCCACCCATAGGTTAGGTTTTACATAATCATGATTGCTATAACATATTGCCATTGTATCATTATCACAACCATATAAAACCTAGATTCAAACATCACTTTATACATAATCTACAATCCATAAGTACATTTATAAACCATAAGCTAGAAACATCATACACATAATACATCCATCCATAATCCATAAAAATATTAAATATGGTATCATATCCATATCCATAAACATAGCATAACATCTATAATCATCTAGGAATCATAATTCATTGCACTAATAAAAATTATATGCATCCACATAAATTGATCATAGACATCCATCATAAGCATAACATAAATCATCATATCTATAAAACTTGTCCATTCTATACATGTAATGCATAAAAAAATGATACCATCCATGTCAAAAGCATCATCACAAGTCGCCAATCAAAGTATAACATATATCATACAAAATAAAATTCATGATACAATGTCATCTATGTGTTGCAAGGTGTGTATCCTTGTTATCCTTGTGTTGTGCATAGCAGTGCTTGGCTTCGTGACATGGCTTAACTTTATAGTGGATTCATTAACTATGGTGGTTGTATCAGGCATTAACAAGTAAATTTTTTGGTGCAATTAATAATCGCCTTTGCAATAATTGGTATTAGAGCTTGGGTTGGATTTTTGCAAGGTGTGTTCCCTTCATCTACTTGTGTTGTATAGCGTAGTGCTTAGGTTCATGAAATGGCTTAACTGCCTCCCATGGATTTATTAACTCTGGCAGTTGTATTGGGCATTAATAGGTTGATCTTTTGGTGCAACAACAACCGTCTTTGCAACACTATGTTTATAAAATAAGTCTCAAAAATGCCAATTAATAAATATATAAGAATATTATACATCCATCCATCATGTTTTAACTATTTCCCCCACCCTCTGATAGTTCCAATGATCCTAACACTAATTTTGGACCTGCCCTTGAGCCTTGTGGAGGTGGATCTTGTGGAGGTGGTAGCCCCATGCTAATAGATAAACTTGATTATACTGATCTCAATATGTCTAATCTACTAATATTCACAAAATTAGGGGCTCTCTAATCCTTTGGTACAACCATCTCGTATAGATACCAATAATAATGAGAATCTTGCACCACTTAGATTCCCTCTTGAAGTAGGAGCATCCATGGAAAATTGGCAATCCCTTTTCAATAAAAAAGAGGTTAATTTTTAGAAGTATTTTTGAATTTTTGAATAATTCATTTGATTTGAATTACATGTTGAGGGGTGGAAAATGATTTATTTTTGAATAATTAAATTTTCCAAGTAAAATATCCTTTGCACATTGAAGTTGTCTTGTGGCGTGAAAAAATCAAGAAAAAAATAGTTTTAAAACATTTTATTGCAAAAAATTTGAAAATAATTATGAGTAATTGAGATTGATTTATGGAGCTTTAAAAAAACTAAAAATAATTATTTCTAAATAATAGGAACTATGAAAGTGGGTGCCCAGGCCTTCTTTTTGTGTTTTGCTTTTTCGAGAGTCAAAAAGAGAAGAATTTAAAACTATTTTTTTCATATCTTTAGAGGGCTGCTGGGAATAGATTTTAAATGGGTTTTAATTTTTTTTCTAAGGGATTTAATGTGTAGCAACATCATGGGGTTGTGCCATATGGGAAAAGGAAAAATAAAGTATGTGAAATTAATTTCATGATAGGGGGAGTTATGCTACAGAAAACCCATTTTCATTGATGAAAGTTTGAAGAAGTAATAAAGGTACAAGAAAAATAAAAAGGGTAGAATTCTCTAGGAATGTGTTCTTGGTGTGTTTTTTCAGGTTGGGACTAATTTACAACAGTCCATGATTGAAGTTTCATATCAACATATTGTAGCTACAGGAGTTGCAAATGGTTTTGAGGTGCTGGGAAGTGAGACAATTTACAATAGCTCACATATTTGAGCATAGATTGCATTTGAATGTATTTAATTTTCATATAAGATGCTTTTAAGAATTTTATTTGATTTATATCATTCCATTGATGACTGAAACTCATTTGTAATCAAATTTCTTGAACTGAGTATTTTAATGGTTTCATGTGCAAACAAATTGGTGAGTTTAAATTGCAATTTTTCTTTTTTTTTAAAGCAATTATTTGAGGATTTTAGAGAGGGGTTTGAGAGTATCAAATCCTCTCTACATTGGTGGTATCAGAGAAAGTTGATCCTTACTGTGTAATAGACCATTGAAGAGAGGCAGTTGCACCAGGATTCTGTTGTGGGTGTTGAAAAAAAATGGATGGGAAAGGATCCCATCATGGTAGAGGTAGAAGAAGGGGTAGAATAGATATAATTTTGTAAAAGATGATGATTTTGGATCCTTGAGAAGGCATGTTGAAACTTTACAAAATGAGATAAGGAGAGGTTTT
Source organism: Sequoia sempervirens (assembly GCA_007258455.2). Taxonomy (NCBI): domain Eukaryota; kingdom Viridiplantae; phylum Streptophyta; class Pinopsida; order Cupressales; family Cupressaceae; genus Sequoia; species Sequoia sempervirens. The sequence continues at coordinate 1,187,500,618 of VDFB02271358.1, forward strand.
ACAAGAATGAGAAACCCAGGAAGTGATGATGAAGATGAGAACAGAGAGAATGCTAGTTTGAATACTGAACAAAGGGAAGAAGTTACAATAGTTGCAAGGGATCCATTGTTAAGAGTTTTTTAAAAAATGGGAAAAAAACCAAGTATTGATGTTCCCACCTTTAATGGAAGTTTGAATCTAGAAGAACTAATAGACTAGATAAATGATATAGAAGATTATTTTGAATTTGAGGAAGTTGGAGACCTAGACTGAGTAAGATTTTCCAAGACAAAACTGAAGGGACATGCTTCAATTTGGTGGAGAGAAATTTAGTTGGAAAGAGGAAGGAAAGGAAAAGAGAAGATTACAAGATGGGATAAAATGGTAGAGAAAATGAAAAAGGAAATTCATTACTATAGACTATGAGCTAGAACTACTTAAAAAGATGCAAAACTTGAAGCCAAGAAGCAAGATAGTAAAGGAGTACACTAAATAATTCCATAGAATTCTTACAAGGACTGGAAATCAAGAGGAAACCAGGGAAAAGGTTGCAAGATACATAAATGGGTTGAGATCAAGTATTCAAGAAGAGATGACGCTAGTTAGAGTTGTGACAATGGAAGATGCTTATCAAATAGCATTGAAGATAAAAGAAAGGATGAACAAGAGGTTTGAGAATAAATAAAAGGAAAAGGATAGGGATTATGTATAGAAAAAAGAGGATGAACAGTAGATTAGATACATTAAGGGCAGAAAAGATGAAATATGTGAAAACTCAAGCAAGTCCTGTGATCAAAATTTTAGAGGAAGAGGAAGATCGGGTAGAGGATTTGAAATAGAAAATTGTAAATTAACTTGTTTTAAGTGTGGGGAAGAGGGTCACAAATCATATGATTTCCTCATGAAGAGGAAAGACAAAGAAGAAGGACTGAAAATCAGAATAGGGTAGCAAATGTGAATAGAGAAGATGTAGGATCATCACATTCCGAAGAAGTAGAAGATGGTAAAAATTTAATACTAGGAGAACATTGTTAAATGGAGATGATAAATCCATGCAAAGGAGAAGTTTGTTTAGGAAAAGATGCAAGTGTGAAAGAAAGGAATGCAATGTTATTATTGATAGTGGAAGCACAAAAAATCTTGTGTTTGATGAAATGGTAAGAAAATTGTAGCTAGAAAGGAAGAAGCACCTGAATCCATATCAGATAGCATGGGTACAAGATGACAAGAAGCTTTTAATCAGTGAACAATGTGAGGTAAAATTTAAGATAGGAGGCTATTATGAGGAAGATTTGTGTGATATTCTCCCAATGGATGCTTGTCAAATTCTTCTAGGAAGACCTTAGCAATTTGACAAGAAGGCGATGCATGATGGTTATGCCAACATGTACACATTGATTAAGGATGGAGTGAAACATAAATTGAAGCCATTGAAAGAAGAAATGGGTAAGGTTTTCAGAAATGCTAGGTCTTTTTTGATTGATAAAATCAGACTTTTAGATGGTATGAATCATGAATATGTTAGCTTTGTTGACACTAACCATAAAGAAGATGATAAAGGTGAATTGTTGACTCATATTGGAGAAGAGATCTCAAGTCGAAAGAAGGTAGCAGCAGAGTGTAAGGTAAAATCTGATCTTATTGTTTCCCTTGATGAGAAAGCAAGTGAAGGATTAGATAAGTTTGTTGCAATAGAATTTTCTTTTGATAAATTGGAATTGGAAGAGTTGAGTGTGGAGGTTAATACATAGTTTTCTAAAGAATACTTGTTTGAGAACAATGGAGGTGAATTTTTTTTGATTAGTGGTCATGATTCCTTGTAATCTAATGAAGAAATTAATTCTTTTGATGATAGTAATAATGTTGTTTTGAGTGAAGGAAAACAAGTTGCAACAATATCATGCCTTTTAGAAGGCATTGAAGCAATGCAATTTCATGAAAGAGACATAGTGGAAGGAGGTGGAAAAGGTGGAACAAAAAATGAGGCAAATAAATACATTTTTTTTATGAAGGAGAAGGTATAATTTTAATTTTTAGTTTTTATTTTGATGAATTATATTGGTGGGACACTAGATTTGATGCTTTGAACTACATGATGGGTAGTAGAAGAAGGATGAAGCATGGTAATGTTGTAAGTTTGCATAAAGTGGTGTATAAAAATATTTCAGTGGACAAGGTACTGAGGTGGATCCAAGATAGACATAAGGTATACAAATTTTTTTTAATGAAAATCATGAAATATTTCTTTCTACTATGGATGTCTGATGCAGGAGCATCCATGGCAAATTGGCAATCTCGTGTCAATAAAAAAAAGGTTAATTTTTGGAAGTATTTTTGAATTTTTGAATAAGTTATTTTGGTTTGAATTTCATGTTGAGGGGTGGAAAATGATTTATTTTTTAATAATTAAATTTTCCAAGTAAAATCTCCTTTGCACAATAGTGAAGTTGTCTTGTGGGGTGAAAAAGCAAGAAAAAAATAGTTTTAAATTTTTTTATTACACTTCAACATTTGAAAAAATAATTATGAGGTGTTGGGATTGATTTACGGAGCTTTAAAAACACTAAAAAGAATTATTCCTAAATAATAGGGACTGTGAAAGTGGGTGCCTAGGCCTGCTTTTTGTGTTTTTCTTTTTCAAGAGTCAAAAAGAGAAGAATTTAAAACTATTTTTCTTCCTATGTTTAGAGGGCTATTGGGAATGTATTTTAAATGGGTTTGATGGAACCTTAAAAAAAAAATTCCTTGTTCCATGTTAAAAACCTTATTGCATTTGGATATAGGGTTGCTATCTGCAAAAGCTTATAATATTCTATTGGTCCATTGACTCCCTATTACCCATTTCCAGTTATTTTAATGTATCTTTAGTCATTCATTGTCACCTGGTAATCGACCCTTTCTAGCCTAGGTTCAGACCTTTCTATTTTATAAAATTGGGTAAGGATCTTTGAGCCCTTACACTCTTTGTATTTTATGACTTAGAGGTTTTCGAGTTAATTATTATCCTAGGGAGTCCCCTTCATAAGAACAAACTAATGCATACATGCTTAAAAGGTTCCTACTTATGACCCAATGGCCTTTAATGCTATATCACTCATCGTTGATTTTTTATTCATTCACAAATTGTAATAGCGATAAGCAATGGATTGATGTTTTCCTTTTAATATCGCTCATTGCTAATGGCTTTTAAGTTTTCAAAATTATAATAGCGATGAGCAATGTGATCACTTGATCGTGGATACATTTTGAATGTAAAATCTCACATCACCGATACGCGATGGAAATCAAAAGTTGTATATCTTGTCATTGCTAATTGCTTGCAAAATATATGAGGAGAATTAGCTATGAATAGGACCTTATGTTATAAATTCATCACTCATAGCTGATTTTTTTTAGAACTTGAGTTCTAAATTGGTGATAGGAGATGGATGTTCTCTAAAAGGATTTTTCTCACAAAAATGATATGATCCTATGAGCGATGTCTTTTGTGATGTTTGGTTTATGCAGGTTGTACGTGTCCAAAGTTGGTGCCATCACAAAATTTCCTGTCGGAGATAGAAGCATTAGTACAAGGTTCAAATTAGCGATACACAACAGGAGGATAAGTGTGACAAACGATCAGGCTATGGAACCAAGGGCTAAAGATCATCACTAGAATGTCTGCATCACTAATAAGAGTGGGGAAAAGACAAAATAGATCAGTGATGAGTTATGGTCACTGCATGGAATGGGCTATGTGGTAAAATCCTAAAGGTTTAGCATAAAGAAAAAAGGAAAGCAACGAGAAGACTAAGGATCTGTTGATAAAGTTTTTTAAAGTAGGATAACCCAATGGACTGATAATGACCACATAAATGCTTTCATCAAAATTTACGATTAGCGATGAAGCGATGAAGTGTATAAAGAAATTTTCCTCTAAGAAAAACTTGTCTTGTGTACTTCGTCGATATTAATGAAAGCACAAATTAGGTTGGCAATACATCTTGATTGACATATCGCAACACTTGAGCTGGAATTGCTATTTTCCATGGATGAAGTTTTAAGTGCTTTAAAAGAAACTACTTAGATTCAATTTTGAGTTGTAAGTTATCAACTTGCTTGCATAAGGAGATTTTGATTCATTAATCTTGCATGCTTCAAATTGCAAATGAAATGAAATGTAAATGTAATTAAGCCTGATGCTTGTTGCTCCCTTATCCTATAAAGGGGATTTTAGGGCTTATTACACAGGTCGTATTCTAAAGTCTTAATAGAGTTCTAGGAAAAAGATAAGTTCAAAAAGGGCATTTAGAATAGAATTCTAAAGTAGGCCAGTAGTTTTTCTTAGAGAGGAAGTCATGTATGCAACGATCTTAAATGATTTTTATAGAAATTACTGATATTGAAACAAATATTAGTCAAGAAATTTATACTCTCCTATGTATGTTCATTATGGAGTTATGAATGATAAATACCAATGGTGTTATCATTTTTCTTCAAATATTTCATTTGAATGTATTACTTTGCTTTCAACTTTAATTCAAGGAATTAATTAAAATGCTTGAATAGGGTTATAAACTTTGTGAGGAATGGTTTAGGATTACTAAGAAGTGAATGTTTCTTGCACAGTAAGTTTTCATAACACAAAACAATATGAAAATAGTCCATTTCTCCCTTAAAAGAGTAATTTGTAAATCACTAATATTCTTGTGTACTTGACTCCTTTGCTCCAATTGATTGGACATTCATCGTTCTATAAGAAAATCTTGCATAAGATGAACAAATAGTGTTCCTAGCTCTAGAATTATGAGAAAAAAAATACTCAAATAGAAAATCTCTCCAAAGCTAGTAGAAGGGGAATTAATCTCAAGTCCTAGCAGATAGCTAATCCTTCATTTGAAAATCTACCAAATTTTACGTAAAATTGATTTTATCTGCCATAAAAGGAATTAATCTATGTATAAATATGTTACTAATTGATTATATTTCCCAAAACCGCAATTGGGATTACCCTCCTAGGTTTCACAGAGCCTGAATTGAAGGAGTACAGACTTTAAAATCCTATGCTTGTTGTGTTGGCCACTAACCTAACAGTTCTTCATAATAGGGGTTGGCTACCTCTTAGAGGATTGTTCAGTTCTACTGGAAAAATAACCAACATGGTTTTAATTGTTATTTTGAGGGATTTAATGTGCAACAACATCATGTGGTCGTTCCATATGGGAAAAGGAAAAATAAAGTATGTGATATTAATTTCATGACAAGAGGAGTTGTGCAATAGAAACCCATTTTCATTGATGAAAGTTTAAAAAAGAATTAAAGGTACATGAAAAAGAAAAAGGGTAGAATTCTATAGGAATGTGTTCTTGGTGTGTTTTTTTAGGCTGTTACCGATTTACAATAGTCCATTGAAGTTTCATATCAATAGATTGTAGCTACAGGAGTTGCAAGTGGTTTTGAGGTGTTGGGAAGTGAGACAGTTTGCAATAGCTCACATATTTGAGCATAGATTGTATTTGAATGTATTTGATTTTCATATAAGATGTTTGTAAGAATCTTATTTGATTTATATCAGTCCGTTGATTACTAAAACTTGTGTTTAGTCAAATTTCTTGAAATGAGCATTTTAACGGTTTTGTGTGCAAACAAATTGTTGAGTTTAAATTGCAATTTTTCTTTCTCTGTTTAAGCAATTGTTTGAGGATTTTAGAGAGGGGTTTGAGAGTATAAAATACTCTCTAAATTACCTCTCATTTTTCTTGAAGCATATAAAAATATCCTTGACCACTACCAATCCTCTATAGAGTATGCCTCTCCTACCTCAGTTGTGCGCAAAATGGGAGTTGCTTCCTGCTTAGTCGTCAAGGTATCCCCTTGTGCCTTGTAGGCATCCTATCTTGTCATCTTAAAATATCTCTTTATAATCATTGGGGCCAATAAATTTTCCCCATCACATCCATCATACACTTTTTCTATTTGGGTAGCTCATAAACCTTGTACCTTAGCTAGATCTACCTGCAAACTATCCAACTCCACTTCATACTTTGTTGCCTCAACCTATGATTGATATCTCCATGCTTGGCACTCTAATAATGGTGACATTATTATCTCCAACCACACCTCTTTTTTATAAACATTGTCCCCTCATACCTCACCACTTTTCATCTCATCTCCACCCTCTCCCCCACCAATATCAACTCCCACATCTACCTCAATTTTCTCCTCCTTTGAATCCTCTATTGATATCTAACTTTGACCCCTCTCCACTCTCCTCCACACCTGCCTACCTCCATCTGCATCACCCCCCTCGTTATCTCCACCATTAATGGATATTACCAATCCCTCTATTTTCATCAACTATCCTTTTCACTACCCACCACACATCATATTTAGGTATAGTCCCTACATCAACAACTTTTGGTCTCTATACCCATGGTATTGCATGTACTTCCAACCAACTATCTTGATATGCATAGCCATATATTGACATCCCCCATGGCACTGTCTATTGATTCACTATCGCAAAAGTAGTCATGTGCCTTGATACTCCTTGCACTAGTCAAAATTGTCGCTATACACACTCAATAAAATACTCCTCAATCACATGAATGGTGCTCTAAATCAACTATTGTCTCTAATTTCCTTAGGAATTTTTTTCATCCTATCCCTCCCATGACTCACAATCCCTCCATACCCTCCAAATCATTGTATCTAGATCAATGATAGCCTATTGTCTATAATCCATAGCTCCCATCCTTTGATACCAAATGGCTTCTCTATATAGGTCCACATAGTGTTGCCCCTGTGCTTATATCATGTCTACCACTAGTCATAATACAAATATGTGCTCCCATACCCAAATGTGCTAGGTTTTTTACAGAAGTAGTTAATTAGTGAGACCTATTTACATATTAAGTTTACTTAGGTCCTAGATGTGTTTTCTAGAAGTCTTAGTTGTCTAGATAAGATCTTATCATATCTTATCTATTTTCTATTTATTTAATGATTGTGTCCTAGGTCATTTAGTATTATTGATGTAGTTGCCTCATTTTATAGGATTAAAACACATGTCAAGATATTTTCTTATCCTCATGTAGGAGTAAATGGTGATCCCCAACACCCCTAAGAACAGTTGCGAGACCAAAGTATCTTCCACAAAATAGAAAATTGAAATAATATTTTTTTATGACAATGGATGCAAGATTACAAGATTGAATATGTGATGCACATATGATGCCTTGCTTATAAAGGAAAGTTGTGATATAGGATTAGACAAGATCTTGACACGTTTCTTAATCCTATACAATGAGATAACAACCTCAAAATTAATAAATGACCTAGGACACAAGCATTAAATAGAAGTCAAAATAGATAAGATATGATAAGATCTTATCTAGACAACTAATACTTCTAGAAAACACATCTAGGGCCTAAGTAAACTTAACATGTAAATAATACCCACTAATTAACTAGTTAAGTAAAATACCTATTTACACCAACACCCCACTTAACTTAGGGAGATGATTATTATACAAATTATGCAAAGATGCAAGGATGGGTCCTAACTACTAGACCATGTTAGGAACCCATGTAAAAATGCAAATTCCATCTCTCACAAACAAAGAAAAGGAGAAAACCTAGTGGGACAAAACTCCTCTCCAAAAGAGAGAAATATACAAATAAAGATGATGTATGGAGGACTCAATGATACCCCCCAAGGACTACATCCACAATGAATATACAATTAATGATCCCCCATAGGAAGGAAAGAGAGAGACTATGTAGCCTCCCCACAATGTATAATATTCTACAAAAATGGTAAGTTTCTAAAGACAAAACATGATCCAATGCCTAAAAACAATGTTTCTCTACTTGGGAAGAAGATAAAACAAGTATAAATGCAAGAATATTTCACATACTAAATAGGAATTGGTAGGAAGATGAACCCATATATATGAAGAGTGTGTCTCTAAAATATTCTTAGGTGTTCCCAAGTTCTTGGTGGATGATAGTGATTTCACAATCCAATTGGGTACATACCCAATCACAATAAAATGTGACAAAGTAGGAACCAGTGGAAACAAATATTGAACTAACTCCAAAGATAAATATGAATTGATAACACTTGTGCCATGAATGTTATCAAACAGGAGAGATAAAACGTCAAATTGGTCCTCCAAATCTAAAATGTGAGACTCCACAAACAAATATACAATGCTTGATAAATAGGAATCCCAATTAGGAAGACAATGATATACCTATTCTAATGAATCACTAGAATTTATCAATAAATCAATGTGTGATATCAATAGGAGAAGTAGGAGTTGTAGGAGAATTCTTGGGATTAAATCAAGATTCTCAAATCCTGCATCATATTCAAAATCCTCTAAGGTCTCATCATTCTTATGTAGGATCATCTATGAATGGAGGATTATGCGGATCTCAAAAAATCTCTCAAATATTGGTCCAAACCATGCATGAGCACAAGATTCTTGAAATATGAAGATAGGTCTCTCTAAAGATGCTTTCACTAAAACTAGAACCAATCAATGCTATGATATGATCATTTTATTACCCCAAATTGATTTCTTATATGTTATCTTTGGTTCAAGTATGAGTCCATAAAGATGAGGTAAAATATTTAGCCACTTGTAATGTGTTAGAACACATTTTTTCTAAGACTCATAATTGTCCTTAGTTAGAATGATTACAGAAGGATGAGTTGCATAACCCATTATTACAATAATGATACACTTCCTAAATGATGAAATCTAAGATCAATAATGAAATGAGGTTGAAATGAAGTATAATGATAAAAAACACCCTCCCAATTGCCAAAATATCCAAGTAATCTCTAGGATACCCATCAAGCAAGAACTAAAATCATAATATACCAGCCATATAAATAGAAAAAAGTGCATGGATGGCTAGATAGATCTCCTCAATACCTTTCCAACATCGCAAGTTACAAAAAATGAAGATCATGGTAAAAAGTTGTGAGCTTGAGAGCCAAAAAATATTTGAATTCAATCAACAATAAAATGTACCTATAGTTAAATTGGGAAAAATGACTTACACCATTGCAAAGTACGTGGAATAGCTTTCCATCTATATCTCATTTGCAAAATTTTGGTATCCTTGAAAAAAATTTTGCTTCGTGGAAAAAAATGCCCTATTAGGCCTATAAGGACAATTTTTTTGACACCATGGACTTAAAACATTGGTCACTCATGTGACCATTGATGTAGAAAATGGTTTAAAAAGAAATTTGTAAACCTCCTAAATTCCATTAGTGGTAGGAAGGTAGAGCGAGGGAGAAGTCATGTCACCCAGGGCATAAAGCCCCCGATGATATATTTTAATTGTGGCCTCAAACAACTACAACTAGATGCTTAACTAAAATAGTTGGCATTTAAGGCTCACAAATATCAAACTAAATTTTTATATTAAAAAAATTGTGATTTAAATCAATTTGTATTGCTTGCGTACCATGCAATTTGACTATGATTTAAAAACTCTGTATTGATGATGCAAGTAGACACAAAGGGTGATGCAGAGAGTACACAAGAATAAAATATTCCCTAAAGAATAAAATGATGATATTGTGGATACTTGCGACTACAAATTCTAATCACGTCCTATGATACAGATCGATATGGTATAGATTTTCTTATGATTATTATAAACCTCTAATGCCCTTGAGACAAGTGTCTAATTTTTGCAATTTGACAATTGATTTTTTAGGTTTTTGGGTCTTTTGAACGAGAATTTGACAAGGTTAGATTTGGTCCAAAGTGCCTTGAAATTTTAGGTACCTCTTGTATCTAGAAACTGTAACCTTACTTGAAACCCTTGTAGATCAAATAAAACACAATGAAAAAATGATGAAACATAAGAAAAATATAAATTTCTTTGATGCCTTAGATTTTCAACTATGAGTTCCTTGAAACCCCAAAATGCACCCAACAAAACATTCAAGCCAAGATGAATTCCTCACATATGAGAAGGAATTTGCAAAACTGGAGCTCTAATACCATGTAGGAGTAAATGGTGACTCCCAACACCCCCTAGGAACAATTGCTAGACAAAATATCTTTCCCAAGAGAGAAAATGTCAATAATAGCTTGCTATGACAATAGCTATAAGATTACAAGAATGAAAATATGATGTATTTCTTATAAAGGAAAGTTGTAAGAGGATTAGAAAAGATCTTGGCATATGTCTTAATCTTGCATAATGAGACAATCACCTCAACAATATTAAATGACCTAGGACACAAGCATTGAATAAAATTCAACTAGATAAGATATGAAAAGATCTTATCTAGACAACTAAGACTTCTAGAAAATACACCTAGGAACTAAGTAAATTTAACATGTAAATAGGACCCACTAATTAACTAATTATTTAAAACACCTATTTACACAAACAACCTTGATGTGCAACATAGTCACACCACAACTCAAACTCTACCCATAACGATTCACAATCAAATACACATCTCTATACAACTATGCTAATACACAAGATCCCTAGGCATACACTATACCATGAGACAACATCCCCTCCAACACTCATCCCCAACACAATAGGAAGCCCTGTGATTTCCTATCTAGCACCAATAGCATTGCCATTAGCCTTGTAACAAATAGAAGCAAAAGTGGCAATCTCTCCATACCCATCATCAAATCTAGCTTAATACCATAGATTGAAAAATCCTTTATCAGAAAAAATTGCAATAAATAAGCCTCTCCTAATGCCAAGTGGTACTCAATTATGGCTATGTGTTGGATCATCATGGAAAAAATAGGCCCTTAAGTGGCAAAAAAATTAGAAAAATCAGAGTTAGGCAACTTGACATAAAAATTTGAATAAGTTATCTATATTATTTAAAAAATATGTAAGAATAGAATCTTTAGAAAATTGAATGTAGTTTCTAAACTACTAGGTTTATTTAAAAATAAAAATCTATTTGGTGAAAATTTGAAATTTCAATGTAGTAGTACTTAAATTTCAAGGAAAAAATAAGAAGTAGGTGTTTGTCTGACCACCCTAACCACAATAAAATGATAATATTTTTTTATAAGATTTTAGATATAAGTAGAGGACTCATTTCCAGATGTGATGCATATTTTTTTGTAATTTTTTTTCAAATAAATAATTAATTATGAATTTTTTATTACAAATTATTAGAAATATAAAAACTCGTATGTCTAACCACTTTAACTTGGTCAAAACTTCATGAAATTCAATTCTTGTTTTTTAATCCTATATTATGTGAAGCATAGAATGTGACACATGTTTTAGATTCAAAAAATGTGATACCGTTTGAAAGCTATAAATATTTTTCAATCAGCCTATCAATCAAGAGTTTAGTCATAATTCAAATAGAAAATGAATAATAATTATTTATTAAATTCAAAGTAAAGAATAATTTATATTGGTGGAAAGTTGAGAATATCCTTTAAAAATCTTTTTCATTTCATCAATTTTGGGTAAAAAAAAAGTCATTAGCCATTTACCCTACACATACCCATCATATCGCCACTTTTTGGCCCATCATGATCCTGCACATACCCTTATCTCCCATTGGATTGAGATCTGTAAAATCTATCACATCCTCCAAGGTGATCATAATCTCTCTTATAGGTAAATAGAAATCACTTTGTTCACTGTTCCATTGATCCACTAACATCATTATCATTTCCCAATGATCTCTAATATCCAACATATGGGAGATCTTGTATAGCCTCACTACCTCCAAGAAGGTCATATATGTATTATCTAACTTCCCTCAAAGTTGCATCATTGCCAATTGCCTCTCCCTCAATTGTAGTGGTGGTAGAAATACCTACATCCACTAATGCATCTCATTAGAATATTTTTCTTATTTTTAGCCTTAGTGCAAGCACAAATTTATCTCATGTAAGTGCAACCCCAACTATCATAAGCATCACTTGACACAAGTGAACTTTTTTTTATGCAAGCGAACCCCTACACAAGTATGTTCCTGTGCAAGTACACCCCTACCCATTGCAAGCACAATTCTGTGCAAGAGAACCAATTTTGCATAAGAAACTACCTGTGCAAGTGCAATTTCCTAAAGCATAGGTGAACTTGCACCATGGAGACATTGTTTCATCACACAAGCACCATTTCACTCCACAAGTATCGATTTGAGAGGTGAAAGTGTGAATTCCAACACATGTGTGAATTTTTCTCAGATTCATGCCTCTATTTTTATCCTAGCTCTACTCTCATTTATGATTTCTTGAGCTACCTTCAAAGACTCGAGTTTAAATACATATTGTTTGTGCTTCCCCCTTTGGCCACTAGAACATTTGGATCCTCTCCACGTGATGTGTATGTTGACGAATATGAGCCATATCACTGGATCCTTTAGAAGGTATGAGCTACTCTAATCACTAGGAGGAAAGATGATAATAGTCATCTGTAAGACCTAAAAAATCTATTTCCCCCAAAATCCTATCCTTTTAGCCTCCCCATCGACCCTGTCTTTCATGTGCTAATTTTTCATCTTTTTCTTTTACCTTTCACTAGCATCCTATTTTTTCCCTCCTTTTCAAGAGCTCATCTCAATTTTTTTTTCAAGCAATCTCTCGAAGGGGCATCATCCCACTATTGTTCTTATATCCAATCGAGTTACATTATTTTTTTGACATGACATCACTATTGTTAGTCATAACATCATATCAAAGAGAGACAAAATGTAGACATCCAAATTTGACCACATCATATAATTAATTTAATATGATTTTAATTAATTATTCACCATAAACCATCATTCCCTAAACTTTTTTAATTAATTAAATAAAAATTAATTAATTACATCTTTGCCTTTATTCTAAAGATTAATTAATTTTATATTATACATGTAATTATATCTTTCTCTTTCTTCTAAAGATTAATTAAATTATTATTTAATTAATTTTCTATTATCCATGTATTTTTTATTTAATTAATTACATCTTTTTCTTTTTTCCTAAAGGTTAACTCATTTAATTAATTTAATCTCAGTTCCCACTCATAAATTTTTCTAATCCTATTAATTAATTCTCTTAAATCCTCATTAACCTTTTTGCTAGTTTAATATTTCTTCAACTCCCAAACCTATCATCATATGCCATGTGTCATTCTCCTTCACATGTGCATGCTTGCACATTTCTCCAATAATTTTCACTTCACCATCCATAAATCAACTAAAGACAAATGTCACCTTTTTGTTTAACTTTACATGGGGCTACCTCCCTCTTTCCAATAAAATCTATTTTTAAATTCCCACCTCCTTCAAAATAAACAAAAAGTTAAATTTTGTTCCCTACCACAATCCCCCCTTTTTGATAAATCTCCACCACTAAACCTCCCTTCCCAATAAACCTTCATGTGACACTTGCCCATTGCCTATCGTTTGAAAGAACTACTTATTCTAAACCCTTGATTTTTTTGACAATATCTTAACCCTAAACCTCTCTCACTATGAATCTATAAATTGCTACATTCACCCTTTATTATCATCAAGTTTTGCCACAAAGTCTACACTCCCATTTTGTTATCATAATCAAAAGCACATCAAGTGGAGTTAGTGTGCAGAAAAAGAAGTGATTTGAGGTCAAAGTATAGTGTTATTAGTTCCTGCCGGTAAGCAGGTATACTTATGCATTCACCCAGAATGCATTTAACTGCCAGCATTGACCAATCACATTTCGCCATTTAACATATTACTTATTTTTTTGTATAGTTTGAATTTGGAGAGCTATTTTATATATTGGAAAATTAACATTTATCTATTTTTCTATTCGTCCGAGTAGCTTTAAAAATCATTTTCGTTTTAAAAAATTTGGGAAAATGCGAATGCATAAATTGATTAAATAAATTTAAGCAAAGGAATAGTTTAAAAGTTGGTGGCTAGAGGTACATAATCCATGAAAGCAGATTAAATGCATTAAAATATTAGGAAACTGTGAGCGCAAAAATTGATTAATTAAAATTAAGCAAAGGCATAGTTTATCAAGGTGGCGGGTAGACATACGTAATGTATGAATAAAAATTAAATGCATTGAATGGCATGTGGCTAGAGGTGAAGGCGCTGGGATGGTTTGGAGGCCATGCGTGGCCAGGCTACTTTGGTCATTTAATATAGAGTTAAGTTACTTGGTATGCATTTCTATTACTTTGCGTGTGTTGTTTTTGTCTTCTGTAAGCGGTGTTCTGAGGGAGAGTTCTAGCGATTGAGCAGGATATGTTATAGTTGCAGAGTCCAGACCTAGAAACGAGTTATTTGAGGTGATAATTTGGTAATTTCCAGAGTGTCGTTACAGTAGAACGCTGGACAGTGAGGTCAGAAGAGGTAACTTTTCATTTTGAAGTCTATTTCATACAAGAAATGCAAGTAGGGTTTCATGGTGCTTTGAGGCATTCGTATACTTTGATTATAAATTCATATTTTAAACTACTTTTAGTATTGTTTATTTGAATTTCTTGTTGAAATGCAAAGGTTTCATCTGTGTTTGATAGGTATTATGTAGAAATCCTCTTGTTCATTTTACTTCATGCATGTGAGTCGACAATGTGTTGCTTTGAGCTTTTCCATTATCATCAAAGCATAAAGGATAGAGGGGTTCTGTTAAAAGTCGTGGTTGTTGTTCTCGTGGGCATAAATATGTATATTAAACTATTTTTGGTATTATCTATTCGAGTCTCTTGTTGAAATGCGAAGGTTTCATCTACGTTTGATAGGTATTATGTAGAAATCCTCTTGTTCATTTTACTTCATGCATGTGAGCCCTGTAGAGTTTATATTTTTTTAATTGCTGCAAAGTGGTCCCATAGAGAGGGCTTTGGAACCAAAATTATGTCAACGTGTGCGATAATGAGAGCTTTTCAACAATGGGTCGATAGTGTGTTGCTTTGAGCTTTTTTGTTGTCATGAAAGCATAAAGGATAGAGGGATTCTATTCAAAGTCGTACCTGTTGTCCTCGTAGGCATAAATGCAAACAATGGGAGCATAAAGAATGCAGTAGAAACCATTTCCCTGCCGGCAAGCATAAAAATTCTATCAGATGTCGTTGTTACTATTTTTGTATCTTTCATTTTACTTCATGCATGTGAGTCGACCGTGTCTTGCTTTGAGCTTTACCGTTGTCATCAAAACATGTGCGATAAAGAGATCTTTTCAACAATTAGTCGACAATATGTTTCTTTGAGCTTTTCCATTGTCATGAAAGCATAAAGGATAGAGGGATTCTGTTAAAAAGTCATGGTTGTTGTCCTTGTAGGCATAAATGCAAACAATGGGAGCATAAAGAATGCATTAGATACCTTTTTCCTCCTAGCAAGCATAAAATTTTTGTCAGATGTCGTTGTTACTATTTTTTATATCTTGGGGTTATAAAAAACTATGTCAAAAAATGTTGTAGAATCCAAATTACAATGTTTCCATAGAGCATTTAAGTAATATTGTTTCATAGTACAGTTTTAGTCTTCATGCAAAAGAGCAATCAAATTCATTGCTAGAAGATTTTTGGTCCAAGAACTTGTCGCAATTAGTTTGTGTAGTTAATCTTGTTTGCATTTATACTTGTGTCTCTTGAATCTAGAAAAATGCTTGGTAGTGTTTAAATGGTTTTTGCTATTAGTATCCATCACAGTAAGAGTTGTATATATTGTTATTCTTTTAGAAAAAAACAAGGACATGTTTTTTGTTTTCTAATGAAAGCTTTTTACATGGTGCAATGCTTCTGGTTAGAAGAAAAGAGGTCGTGTAGCCGTCCAGCTGTGGCAAATTCTTGAAGCAAGTAGTAGAAGGTGAGTTTCTAGAATGAACCTTCTCCTTTGTTTACAATTGCATATAGTAGACAGAGAAAAGGGTTGATTCAAGATTCTCACTATATTGATTGTAATTGTAATCATATTGTTGCTTTTTGTTACAAGGACAATCTTTGCAAATGGGTATTGTGAGTGGCATATGCTATATGTTTCATAAAAATTAAGTAGCCGGGGTTCAAAAGTAGACCTTCATTTCAAAAAATGAATCTTTTTAAATTTTGAGAGTTTGATGCTGAAACCATATGCATACTTTGATTAAAACTACTGGATAAAGGTACATAATTCATTAATGCAAATTCAATGGATTTAATGGCATCTGACTAGAGGCGAGGCTGTTTGGATTGCTAATTAGTCTTTGAATATATAACAATTAAAAGAGATAAATAAGTATAATTATCCTTGGCCACATTTCACATTTTGACCTTTCAATCAAAGTCAATTAACAAAGTAGCAGTTAGACCTGCAGAAGGTTCAAGGACTATGTTGCTAGAAAAACAAATTTTGGACAATGGCTAGACAATTTGTTGAAATTGGTTTAAAAACTTTGAAGAAAATGCATTTTTCCTTCTTTTTGCTTTCATTGTACATCTTAAATGGTAGTTGGGTTTTGCATTGTTACAATGCATTTGGATACTTTGATTGTAAAATCATAGTTTAGATCATTTTAAGTGTTATCGATTCAAACCTTCCCTTGAAATACCAAGGATTCATCTAAATCTTGGAGGCAACGTACAGTTAACTATAATTATCCTTGGCCACATTTCACATGTTGACCTTTCAATCAAAGTCAATTAACAAAGTAGAAGTTAGACCTAAAGAAGGTTGAAGGACTATGCTAATAGAAAACCATATTTTGGACAATGGCTAGACAACCTGTTGAAATTGCTGTACAAACTTTAAAGCAAATGCATTTTCCCTTCTATTTATTCTCATTGTACATCTTAAATGGAACTTGGGTTTCACACTCTTGGAATGCATTTGGATACTTTGATTGTAAAATCATAGTTTAGATCATTTTAAGTGTTATTGATCCAAATCTTTCCTTGAAATACGAAGGATTCATCTGAGTCTTGTAAGCAATGTACAACTATCCTATAAAGAGAGCTTTGGAACCAATGAACTATCATCAAGGATAGAGGAATATTGTCAAATATTATGTTTATTGTCCTCATAGGCACATGTGCAAAATATGGAAGCATATAGAAAGCAAGTTAACTCTTCAATAATCCCATGAAACATAGTCTTTGTATGCATCCATGCATACAGGTTTGCATGTATATATGTGTACATGTAATTATGTATATATG
The DNA here is from genome assembly GCA_007258455.2 of Sequoia sempervirens. Taxonomy (NCBI): domain Eukaryota; kingdom Viridiplantae; phylum Streptophyta; class Pinopsida; order Cupressales; family Cupressaceae; genus Sequoia; species Sequoia sempervirens. The sequence goes on from VDFB02271358.1 coordinate 1,187,517,730, forward strand.
AATGCATGTATCTATGTAGCCATGTATGTATGTGTGTATATAATAGATTACTGTTGCATTTGCTTTAAATGCTTTTTTGTGGGTGGCGCCTGCTAGCCATCCAGTCATATTGTGGTTGTTGTGCATATTGCTTTTAAAGATATATGAACTCAATTTCATGAGTTATATTTCACATTGGTAAATTGGCATTTATCTATTTTTGGAACCCATGGGAGTGGCTTTGTGAATCGTGATTGTTTTAAAGTGCTTGTGAAAATGCAAATGCATAGCTTCATTGATAGCTATGTGCTTTGATGCATATATGAAAATTTATAGGATTCATTGCTATCATGTAAAGGACACATAAATATTCATTCCCTAGGCCCATGTAGTCATTTCAATATGTGCATATATTAAGTGATCTATTGATACATGGAAATGTGCATCCATGGTTACATGAACGCATATATAGTTGTAAGCGTGTGATCATGTATGTGTTCGTGTATATATGTATACATCCATGCATATATCGATCCATGTGTGCATTGAAGCATGTGTGTAGCTATGTGTCTATGAATACATTTTATCTAGTTATCAGTCTCAATTAATAGAGTAGCACCTGTACCTAGACAATGTTCAAGGATTGTGCTGATAGAAAACCATATGCATATCAATATATTAGAGAGCATGTATCTATGCATGGGTTTGTGTAGATGCTAATTGTTCTGAATTTTGGTTGCATGGCATTGCATTAAACAATTAAGAATAAGTGCTAGGTAGTTGAAGTAAAATGACCCCATTCAGTTAGCAGATCATTCATCCTTGTATTGTCCAATATCTAAATAATTAGGCAATTGTTGGTTAGCCTTTAAGTACATAGCAAGTCAACAAAAAAAATGATTGCAATAAGCCTTGTGTGCATTTAAACTATTAATCAAAGACAATTAACAAACTAGCCCTGGAACACCATGTTTGTGTTAATGTGTTCAATACCATGTTTTTATGCATGGGTGTATATGGATGCTATGATTTGTGATTTCTACCATTGGGTTGCATTTACTATTGCTTGTACAACCAAGTGATATGCAAGTACAGTTCATAGTTCATAGCATGTAGATACATTCAAGGACAAATACTAAGTTAGCATCTTGATAAGAAAGATGATGGATACATCCAATTAATGTATGTCACAACATCTTATAAACAATAATTCCTATCAAACGAAGATGAAACCTTCGCATTTCAACGAAAAATTCAAATAAACAATACTAAATGTAGTTTAAAATACGAATTTATAATCAAAATGTACAACTGCCTTAAAGCACTATGAAACCTTGCTTGCATTTCTTGTTTCAAACAAACTAAAAACCAAAAAGAAATATTACTTAGCTGCTCTATGGCAACAATGTAATTTGGATTCTACAACATTTCTTGGCATAGTTTTTAATAGCCCCATGATACAAGAACAATAACGACGACATTTGATAGAATTTTTATGCTTGTGAGTAGGAAAAAGGTTTCTACTGTATTCTTTACACTTCCATTGTTTGCATTTATGCCTACGAGGACAACAACCATGACTTTTAATAGAATCCCACTATCCTTTGTGCTTACATGAGAACGGAAAAGCTCAAAGCAACAGACTATTGACTCATTGTTGGAAAGCTCTCATTATCACACATGTTGACATAATTTTGGTTCCAAAGCCCTCTTTATGGGACCACTTTGCAGTAATTAAAAAAATACAAACTCTATAGGGCTCACATGCATGAAGTAAAATGAACAAGAGGGTTTCTACATAATACGTATGAAATGCAGATGAAACCTTCGCATTTCAATAAGAAATTTGAATAGATAACACTGAAAGTAGTTTCATATATGGATTTATGCCTATGAGGACAAGAACCATGAATTTTAACAGTACCCCTCTATCCTTTATGCTTTGATGACAATGGAAAGGCTCAAAGCAACACACTATTGACTCACATGAATGAACTAAAAAGTAGTTTAAAATATGGGTTTATGGCTATGGGGACAACAACCACAAATTTTAACAGAATCCCTCTACCCTTTATGCTTTGATGGCAATGGAAAAGCTCAAAGCAACACACTGTTCACTCATAGTTCAAAAGCTCTCATTATCACACGTGTTTACATAATTTTGGTTCCAAAGCCCTCTTTATGGGACCACTTTGCAGTAGTCAATAATATACAGACTTTATAGGGCTCACATGCATTAAGTAAAATGGACAAGAGGATTTCTACATAATACCTATCAAATGCAGATGAAACCTTTTCATTTCAACAAGAAGCTCGGATAAATAGTACTAAAAGTAGCTTAAAATATGAATTTATAATCAAAGTATAACAATGTCTTAAAGTACTATGAAACCCTACTTGCATTCCAAATATGCATACCAAATATAGAAGCACAGGAAAAAACATTTAAACTGTTTGACAGAATTCCTCGAAGAAATGTTGGCTCTTGGTGTGTAGTGAGTGCAAATTATGCAAAGGAATATTTGTCAGAAAAGGATTTTTGCAAGCATTCAAGCAAATCAGCCAAATAGCTAATCAAGCTAACTGTGAATGAAGTCACTTGACTAGTCAATGAAACTAGTTCAATGATAGATCAATTTTCTTGAATAGTTAATTATAGTTAATTAATAAACATCTTTGTACACGAAACCAATTAAACCAATCATGGCCATTCATATGCAAAAAAAGGAATTTCTTGAAAAAGCTTTATAGACAAGGAAGAAAATGCAATTGCTAAGTGGAAACCCAAATGAAAAAATCCTCGCCAACATCTACCTTTCTGTTTCTTGCACTACAAATATTCAACAGGCTATAGCTATCCACATTAATATGTATCTATGCATGTAGCCATCGATATATGTATCTATGCAGCTTCTATACATGTATATTTAAGCATTTATGTATCCAGCTATGCATCTATCTATCTATCCATGTAAGTATGTTTCTATGTATTCTTCTACCTATAGATGCATCCATGCATATATGTATCTGTGTTTCTATGTACAAATGTATACATGCATCTATCCATGTATGTGTCGATGTATCTATGAATACATCTATCCATAGGTACATGTAACTATGCATCTATGGATACCATGATAGATGTCCACATCCATGTATCTATGGATGCATGTATCAAGTACCTTGGTCCCAGGTCTTGACTCTGCAACAACATCTCCTGTGACTACACAGATGTGCAGAATAACAAAAAATGAAGCGCTCAAAGTAATTGCAATTCATCTCTAGTCGCTAAAATCTATATTACATGATAAACAAGTGAGAACTTTTGGGTACATGAAGGTCATGAACATTGAACCAATAGTAGGATAGTCACCACAACATTTAAGTTAACCTATGGTGCAGATTCTCTTTTCCATTATCAATTTTATTCCCAATTTCATCCATGAAGAACTTTGTCAACCTGTAGATCTTGCTATTAGCCATCACTTTGATCCATGATTTCCATTTCTTCTATCAATGAATTCCATATCTTTAATCCATGAAGAACTTCTTCAACCTATGTATCCATGAATTCTATATCTTTGAGGATATTCTTCATGGATGAAATTGGGAATACAATTGATAATGCAAAAGAGAGTGTTGAGCATAGGTTTACTTAAATGTTGTGGTGACTGTCATACTGTTACTTTAACATTCATGACCTTCATCTACTAAAAAGTTCTTGCTCATTTATACCTTGTTATTTAAACCTGTGATATTGCATTGCATATGTCTCATTTTCTTCACCTTGAAATCTCGATACTGAAATACAGTAATAGAAAGTAATCAAGTAATTATAGTAACACAAAATAATTCCAATAAAAACTAATCAAGAGTAATACAAAATACTTTTAAACACCCTGTGTGTTACAACTGTCAGTGAGTTGTTTTTACAACACTGTGTGTTTTACAACCTACAATTTAACAAAACAACACTCAAAAATTAAACAAAAAATAGATACCAATAAAGAGTGATAAAAAATATAGTAATAAACACTAACAAACAACAATACAAATTCTAAATTCATTCAACTGTAGTGTTTGAAAAGACTAATGGAAACTCAAATTCAATGTTTTAGTTTCCATTTTTCATTTAACAAGTCTTCTAGCATCCTAATCAGATTCACTCTTTACATTTTATTTATTTACTTTTCTGCCCTCATTGGAATGGCAGGGGAATCATATGTGAAGCCACTAAATAACCCTTCCATGATTTGGTGGAACTGGTGTGGGGTGATTTCATGAAAGCTCAAGTATCATAGTGTATGTAGCATAGCATCTAATAAGTCCATCTCACATTTTGCTGGTGACAATTTAATTTGTCTCATCTGTCTCTGAACCATTGATCAAAGTCAATTAAAAAACAAGTCAATCTTGCACTTGAATCATGCAAATTAAGTCAATTCTATCATTAATCATAGTAATAGTAAACAAATGCTTATTAGATGATGTCATTGTTGAAATCCTATTTGCATTTCCTGTTTGCATGTGCCTGGTTTAAACATTTAATTATTGGCTCTTGATAATGGAATGAAATGAACTTGGACAAATGGAAATAAAATGACCCCATGGAATTGGAGCATCTATGTTTACATGGATTTAACATGATAACAGACTTGCATGCATGAGACCTATTTGAAACTCAAATGTCATATTGTGTGTAGCATATTAGCTAGTTAGCTTAACATGATAGCTTTCACGCAAGTTAATTCAGCGATGAATCAAGCTGATTGGATGATGAATTAATTATGTTCCATAGTTGGTCATAGCTAATTATTGTTAAAGCTGTAAATGCCATAGATGAAATGATATGAATAAAATTCTAGTTTCTGGTTTTCCTTGAAATGCAATAAAAAAAACTGCTATAAAGGCATAAGACAAGGTTGTGTAACATATTGCCATTCCTTTATCTAATTTATTTGGACACAAATTCTTTACACATTTGATTGAAACAGTAACATGTCTACAAAAATGGGATAGTAGAGATCATAGTTCAATAGTTTTTAGTGTGAGTGTATATGTATCCTGCTACATATAAGCTCGATCTGGTATTTATGAAAACAGTTGCTATGTGTAGTGAAAGAGCTTATTAGTGTTACTATATGCGATATACATATAACATGGTAAATTGGTACAAGACTAGAGTGACACATCCATAAATACATGGATGCATGTATACATAGTTGCATATAGGAATATGTAGAAGCTTAGATGAATAGTTAATTATAAATTAAAGAACATCTTTGTGCACCAAATCAATTAAACCAATCATGGCCATTCATATGCAAAAAAAAAGTAGCTTCTTGAAAAGGCTTTATAGATAGATGCATGTAGAGATATGGCAAGATATGCATGAATTGATATATGCATGGCTGCATCTATGGATACATAGATACATAATGAAATAGAGAAAAAGACACATTTATATATGCATAGTTTGATTAAAACTAGTGGCTGAAGGTACATAGTTCATTCAGACAAAATTAGTATATTGAATGGCATCTGACCAAAGGGGAGACTATTTGAATTGCTAAGCATCCTTTCAATCAAAGTCAATTAACAAAGTAGTAGTCAGACCTAAAGAAACTTGAAGGACTATGAGGATAGAAATTGTACATTTTAAATGAAAGTCAGGTTTTGCATTGTTACAATGTATTTGTATACTTTGATTATAAAATCATAGTTTAGATCATTTAAAGTGTTATGCATTTGAATATTTTCTTGAAATACGAAGGATTCATGTGAGTCTTGGAGGCAATGCACAACTGTCCTATAAAGAGAGCTTTGGAACCAATGAGCTGTCATATATACATGTGTGCATGAGTCCATAGATGCATATATACATGTATCCATGCAAGTTATTAATAGATGCATATATACATGGATATGTCTATGCAATTCATAGGTTCATATATACATAAATCGAGGTATACATGTACCCATAGATACAGTCATACATATATAGACAGATGCATAAAGAGATGATAAGATATATGCACAAATCGATATATGCATGAATGCACTTATGGATACATAGATACATTATGAAATGAAGAAAAAGACACATTTATATGTGAATTTATTTTGAGAGTTTGATTCTGAATCCATATGCATACTTTGATTAAAACTAGTGGCTGAAAGTACACAATTTATAGCTTGTGTATTTTGATGTTTGGACTATTAGTATCCATTACCCTATCACTGTCATCCATTGCAATTATAATTTTGGCAGTTGTTTGCACAAATGTGTTTTCATGCATTGTGAAACCCAACTTGTACTTCTGGGATAAAATGAAGCAAAATAAATAAAAGTAGCAATTTGTTGCCTTGAGTAACTTGTCTCTTGGTATTCATTCAATGAGCACAGGGGCATTTGCTCTGTCACTGTAAACGTCCCCTTTTTGTTGATAAAAGTTGTTAGTTTTCTAGCTTATCTTTGCTTAAATTTATTTGTATATGTCATCTTGTTCCAGACTCTCATTAAAAAAAGGAATCTCCATATTCTACCACCAAAGAAAATGCATTAATGTCAAAGGAGTTTGAACTTCAAGATAACAAACCTAATAGCACTCACTTGGATAAACTGTTTTCTATCATGACAATTTTATTGGCTTGTAGCGTCAAGGCAAGAATACTTATGCATTTGGTTGAAATGATTTTATTAGTTCTTGCTGGTAGGCAAAAATACTTATGCATTCGTGTGGAATACATTTAACCGCCAACATTGACCAAACACATTTCACCATTTAACATATTACTTATTTTTTTGTATAGTTTGAATTTGGAGAGCTATTTTATATATTGGAAAATTAGCATTTATCTATTTTTCTATTCATTCGAGTAGCTTTAAAAATCATTTTCGTTTTAAAAAATTTAGGAAAATGCGAATGCATAAATTGATTAAATAAATTTAAGCAAAGGCATAGTTTAAAAGTTGGTGGCTAGAGGTACATAATCCATGAATGCAGATTAAATGCATTAAAATATCAGGAAACTGCAAGCACAAAAATTGATTAATTAAAATTAAGCAAATGCATAGTTTATCAAGGTGGCGGGTAGACGTACGTAATGTATGAATAAAAATTAAATGCATTGAATGGCATGTGGCTCGAGGTGAAGGCACTGGGATGGTTTGGAGGCCACGCGTGGCCAGGGTACTTTGGTCATTTAATATAGAGTTAAGTTACTTGGTATGCATTTCTATTACTTTGCGTGTGTTGTTTTTGTCTTCTCTAAGCTCTTGTTCTGAGGAAGAGTTTGTAGCGACTGAGCAAGAGATACTTGAGATGATAATATGTTACTCTCCATAGTTCCTTTCCATTGAAGTGCATTGGAAGGCTGTGTTTCATAGCACTTTAGTTCACTACCACTATCACTTTCTACCTAATGTGTCAGTGCATGTATGTATGTATGCATGTTCCTATGTGCATTAGCATTTACCTATGTGCATATCTATGTAGAAATTTGTAGATGCATATATGCATATATGCATGTGACTCTAGATATATCTATGCATATATGTATTTATGCATATATGTATATCTATATAGATGCATCTATGTGTATATGCATGTAATCATGTGGATGCATATATGTTTATGCCCATCGATGGATTAATCTATCTTTACATGGATGTATCTGTACATATATATACATATGTATACATATATGTGTGTGTCGATATGTCTTTTATACAAAAGAGTTTACAGTGACAGGGCAAAGGTTGTCATGGTTCCAAAAAAAGACACTTGCAAACAAGCTATTCCAGGCAATAAATAGTTTCTTTCATCAGTTTTCTTTTATTTTAATGTCCATGAGCACATTGGGTTTCACAGTGCTCAGCCTATGTTGTTCTTCAAAGACTAGTTCCTTAGACATGCAATTGTCTTTTGTCCATTGTAGAATGTGAGGGCTTAACAATAACTTGGTGCTTATATGCTCTCTAAAGATTACATATCTTCAATTACTGTAGAACTGTTCCATAGTGCAAGATTTTAAGTGACTGTTCTGTTAACATGTTCCATAATAGGAACTTACAAACAATATGAGCACAATGTGTTAAGAGCACTTTACAAACTGTCAACCAAATACAATTTCCAAATATAAGCCTAAGCTCCACAATTGCTTTCATCTCTCTCATTGTCATTAAAGCATAAAGCAAAGAGGTTTTTTTCACAACTTCTAATTTTTGTACTTTTACACGATAATTCACTTTATTCATTAATGAATCAAATTATCTTAATTAATTGATTTTCTTTTTCCTTTTGTCATTTCATATCTAATTAATTAGATAACTGCTAAATAGTATTTATATTCATAATAATTAAAACAAAGAAATAATTATAACTATCCTTGTGCACATTTGGCCAATCAAACAAAGGCAATTAAAAAATCTAAATCCACTTATTCACTGATAGTATTGGCATACAATTTCCTTGAAAAGTATTGAAAAAGAGGATTACTCAAACACCAATAAGGATTTTGATTTGTAACATTCCTATCCAAATCATCTTCATTCAATAGGATTTTGTGGCATACATTAATTGGATGTATCACATCATCTTTCTTATCAGGATGCTAACAACCTTGGTTTGTATTTCCCCTTGGGTGTATCTAAATGCCGTTAGTTATGAATTCTACTTGCATGTGGCTTCATTGCACAAGTAATAGTAAGTGCTACCTAACAGTACAAAATAAACTTATGCATATGGTGATGAAATGGCCCCATTTAGTTAGAAAATCAATATTTACATCGCTTTCACTATCAAGTGATAGCCAATTTTGCATTAAACAATAGCTAAAAATTGTTTTTACCAGAACTTAACAGTGCTAGCACAAGTCTGTGTTGTTTTTTGGCTTTGTATTGATTTGTTGCCACAGCCTATTTACACTTTTTTAGGTGCTTAAGCAAATATGGGATCTATTCCATTGATTGTTCTTAAAGAGCTTATACCAACATTGCAATAACAGAATTATCCTGGTGCATGCATATGCAAAAAAATGTTCTATATTATAGGGTGCATAAATAGCAGTAAGTATTTAGAAATTATAAAATGCAATTTGCATTCTAAGAAACAAAAGTTCTTACTTGGATTGTTTCTTATTCAAATGAAACTGCATAAGAATTCTGTTTTGTTTTTATGAATAGCATAGTATATGTCACTCACTGTACTCATTTGTCTAAATTGTCCTTGTGACAGGGATTAATGCTTTCAACTGTATTTAAACAATCACGCACAAACTACACTGAGAAAAATTGCTTGTCCCTATCACAATTTGGACATTTTCACAAGTATACTTGATCGTTTGATAGCAGATTACAAGGTTAGTTTTCTAAATTATCTTTTTTCTTTTCTTGAAATGCAATTGAAATTCTTCAATATAATAACTACATAAAGTTCTTTTTCATGTATTCATTTTTCCATCTTGTATTCCTCATTTCTTTGAACATAAATGATTTAGAGGACTGCTTCCACATATACAAACATGAAAATGCATTTTACACAATTGCAATAGTAATTTGTCTTTGAGCAATAGAGCAGGTTTTTCTTATGTCTTAATAAGTTATACTTCCTCTATACAATATCCATATAATAGAATGAACTGCTAGCATCCAATTTTTAAACCCTGTTTGCAGTTTCGAATAGCCTTTTGAGCCATAAGTCTTTGTTTTATGCCAACTGGTTTTCGCCTACATGCATTTAAGGTAGTTTTTTTCATACGAATGCTTATATTTGCGACAAGTTGCTGTGCAATGTGCAAGTTAACATATGTTTAATCTTCCTGTTTTACAAATAAATGCTTACAAAGTTAATTTCAAAAGATGACATGGCACGAGTACAATGAATGATGTACTATGTCACTCATAGACATGATGCAATATTTTTCCATGGTCCTGCTTACATGCAAAATGACATTAACCACAATTTTTTTTTGCTCACATTTCCAATTACACTGTGTGCTTTAAACTTTTGAAGTAAAAGAAAACTAAGGAAAGAAACTATTTATTGCCTCAAGTAACTCATTTCTGGTTCTGGATACTATAACTATAACAAAGTCTGCTCAATCGCTATAAACTCTCCCAGAACAAAGACTTCTAGAATAGAAAAACAATATGCACAAAGTAATTGTCATGCTTAAAAGCTGACTTAAGTCTATAACAAATGAACAAAGCAACCTCACTATACATGTTCACCAAGCCATTCCAGTAGTTTCTCATCCTCCCGCATGCTATTTAATGCATTTACTTTGCATATATGCACTATGCGCCTGCACTTCTGAGTTTCAATCTCTTCTTTTAATTGTTTAATCAATCTATGCCTTCACTTTTGCTTAATGGGCCTATGCCTTTGCATTTTCCTCAAAAATTTTAAACACAAATGATTTTAAAAGCTATTTTGACAAATAGGCAAAGCCATAGATCTTCTTTGATCAAATAATGTTTTTGCATTTCCCTTATTTTCTTTAAACAGAAAAGATTTGTAAAACTTTTCTCTACATGCCACTTAATTCATGTTTATCTGAATTTCTTTTAAAATCATTTGTTCTTTGAAAAAAATCAGTCGCTTACAAGTACATAGAAACAAAGGAATCCAATTACACAAAACATTTAGATACCATAGACTAAGATTGGCAATGTGAGCAAAAAAGATTCTTGTCAACCAATTGGTGCATGTAAACAAGGCTACCTGAAAATATTGTTTTGTGTTTGTGGCACTAAAAGTATACATCATGCATTGTACTCATTTATCCACTTTGGCAATGTAACAGGAATAAGTACATACAATCCTGCTGGGGGACAATGGATATCAAGGTCAGGTTGAAGAATTAATACTATTTTCCCCTTGTGTTTCTATTAAATTGTTTGCTATGTGGTATGTTACATAAGCTTCTGCTACTACTCAAGATCCATTTTCCAACATATGTAGACATTATTAACTTCCAATATCCTTGACAACATGATTAATGCTTTCAAATGCTATTGAGTAAAAGCACATAGGGGACGATGTAAATAGTTATAGATTTTGTAATCTAGATACTAGCGTTAGATGCTATTCATACCCAGCATTTGCTATTCCCAAACACATTAGGTTACACGAGTAACAAAGAAAATGATAGACGTTGACACCTATGAATTAACAAAGTGCCCCCAAATATCAAACATTGACTACGTGCTTAAGGGCGAGGGACTTTTCAGATTGAGTGCTTTTGCATACAATGTTGGTGATTGTTTGTTTGATTCATTACAGCTATTGCTTAACAATCGTTACACATCAATTCAAATATGAAATGGAGTTATAGATTACTTCTTGAATTGCCTTCAAAACAAGGACAAAGAAGCTATAAAATCATACAACTATGAACTAGACCCTGATACTCTATATACGTTGCACAAAGTACATGATCCACAAACATATTTCTACAGAATGCGCTTATCTGCAAATCCACAAGCAGATTGCATAGAAAGTGGATTGTGGGGTGACCTGTTTTGCATTCACTAGATATCCAAATGGTTGAATATACAAATATCCCTTTGGTCAAGAACAACAGCAAGAAGGTACTTACAGTTCAATAGTTTTAATTACACAGAATCAGTCTCTATACTATTTCATGACATGGATTCTTTAAATGGACACTTTGAACCATTGCTAGCAATTGAAACACAAAACATAACTTCAAGACAACCCATAAGTTCACATGAAATAAAAAAACTTTGCACAAAGTATCCTCAAATATCAAACATTGACAATGTCCTTAGAGTTGAAGGCCTTTGTAGATTAAGCACATTTGCATACAATGTTGGTGACTATTTGTTTGATTCGCTTCAAGTGCTACTTAACAACTAGTACACCTCAACTCAATTATGCAATGGAGCTATAGATTATTTTCTGGCTTGCTTTCAAAAGAAGGACAAATAAGCAATTAAATCATATAACAATGAACTAAATCCTACTACTCTATACACATTGCACAAAGTACATGACCAAGAAACATACTTCCGCAAGATGCAATTGTCCGCACACCCGTGCATAGACCATAGCGAACATGGATTGTGGGGTGACTTATTTTGCATTCACTGGATATCCAGATGGTTAAAAATACAGATAAGCCTCTGGTCATTAACAACATCAAGGAAGTACTTAGATTTCAATGATTCTGGATATACAAAATCAGTCTCTATACTGTTCCATGATACAAACCCTTTGGCTGGACATTTTGAGCCACTTCTAAGAATCGAAGCCCAAAATATAACTCGCCCATGCTCTACAAGCTTACTCTGACTAAAAAAGTTGATCAGAAATCGTCCACAATACAAAAATATTTACTTGACTAGGCCACATGCTTTGCCTAAAAACAAGGAAAATTTGATACCATTTGTCATAGCAGACAATTTAAAACATAAATCAACAATAAGACTTAATCACCTGAAGAACTTGATTAGAAAATAAAAACAAAAAGAAAGTGTACCTAGCAGCCCAAAGAAAAAAAAACATTGACACCAATAGAAATTTATAAAACAGCAATACAAGATACGCCAAAATACCCATGTGCAATTTTCCAAGTGCTTTGTCTGAACAAGGACATCAGGATTTTCAAAGAAAAACAAAAACAGTTATACTGCAAGCTACTACAATCAAAGTCCTTACAATTCATAGATTTCATATGCAATGTATGCTAGTTTGCATTGAAACAGTCCACTATTCCAAAGTATGCTATGCCATAGAAAATAAGAACTAATAGACCATTGTGCTATGTACAAAATTTAACTCATCTAGAAGAACGACTTGTGTCACTTAGAATTGCATTTGCACAAATTTGGGAACTAGGGTTCAAAAGGTCTCAAATAGGCCTAATAGGTTCTATTATAAATGTCCCTGTTGACATGAACATTGTACAAAAAGCATTACCACAATCAATTAACAACACACAAACAATTGCTGTTTCATTGAAAAGACACTTGAAATACAAAAATGCATTTCAAAAAGGCATGGTGTGCCCAAATGTCATCATGCAAGCTTTGACTCAATTAACAAGGACACCATTATACAAAATGCACGAAGTCCGCATAAACCAAGATTGGCAAGAAGTTCTCCAATGCACTAAAGAAAACGAAGACAATAGTCCACAAAATACAAGTGAAACAGAATCAAACAGTGAAATGGAAAATGAAAACCCATCAGACACATTGATACATGGATTCACTGAGTCTAGATGTATCCATAACATGGAGGACAAGATTATTGAAATTGCATCTGCAGAGAACAAGTATCCAATTGGAATATTTAAGGACATCTATGCTGAAGAAATGAATTTCCCAACTTTATTCTTTGGAAAACCACATGATAATGACATTGTAAAAAACTTTACATATCAGAAAATAGTACGTTGGGAGCTCTTACAGTCACAAAGACACTTTGCATATCATACAACAAACATTTTTTTCAAAGCTATAAAGGTACTAATACAACAAGTACTGTCTACAATGACAATAAGAATCTGCAAGGGCCAGTTAAAAGGGTGAAAGCTATTTGTGAAAGATGTTAAATAAAAACCAAACCTAGAAAAAATTCTAAAATCAGATATTGGATACGTTGATTTCAAAAGAATAAAAATCTCTCTAGACTATTCACAACAACTTAAGAAAAATGTATTTGCTATGATTCAACAACTAGGACCACCGACATTTTTCATCACTTTCTCTAGTGCTGAGAAAAATTGGGATCCACTAATTCAAACATTACAAGAGCTGCACAATCTGCACCAATCAGCACAAAACCATAAAGAATCTAATCACCCAACACACATTGAAAAATTTGAACTAATCAAGAAAGATCCTATCACTTGTGCACATTACTATAAACATAGAATCAATGCAATAAAAAAATTAATACTTACAGATGACTCCTTTGGAAATGTCATTGATTACTTCTCAGTCACTGAGTTCCAAAATCAAGGAAATGAACATGATCATTTCCTCATATGGGTTAAAAATGCACCAATCTACACAGAAAAAAACAACATGAACATCATAGCTTTTGTTAAGTATATTACTTGTGACACTGAAAATTTGGAACCTCCGAGCTGGCAATGCTGCACAAGCACCATCATACAAAGAAATGCAAAAGATCAAGAAAACAATTTTGTAGGTACAATTTTCCTTTTCCACCGATGCAAAAGTCAACTATACTTTTACCAATACTCCAAAAGATTGAAGCGATAACTGCAAATGCCACTAAAATCTTTTCAAAACTCCAAAAAGCAAACTATGACAAAACATTCACTTTTCAAATGTTCTTAAAAGAATTAAACTTAAGTGACAATGAATACATTCAAGCTTTAAGCTCAACATTGAATAGGCCTACGCTTTTTTTACAGAGAAAACCATCACAAATATGGAACAATAGTTTTTCAAGGAAAATTCCAGATCTTTGGAGGGCTAATACAGATGCACAATTTGTCCTCAATGCATATGCTGCTGCTATGTACTGTAGCTCATATATTGCAAAAGTAGACAAGTCAATGACATATGCATTCAAAAGAATATGTAGAGACCACAAGCAAGACAATATTGATGCAATCCGAATGGTGAGTAAACTTGGCAATGCCATGCTTAACTTGCAACAAATGTCATCACAACAAGCTGCACATATTGTTTTGTCATTGCCATTAAATTACAGTTCAAGAAAATGTATATTCATTGATACACGATCTGACAATGATTGCACATTTATACTCAAATCTGTAAAACAATTGAGCAATGATCCAGATGAATCAGAAAACGTTCTTGCGAGATCTATTATAGACTATTATTTAAAACGCCCTAAAACAATGATGGACATATGTCTTGCAGAATTTGTTTCAAGATACAATAAATACGGTGCTGCAATTGAGCCAAAGGCCAAACCCAATGTGATACAGTTTATCAATTTCAACAAACACTTTGATATATATAATCATTGTAGAGAGCAAATGGTTCTCTATGTTCCATTTATCATTAATGAGCATACGCTCAAACAAAACTTTGACTCTTGGGAACATGCATACATGTACCATGGACAAACCATTCAAAAAAATAGTGCAAAGTTCATCCACATCACGAACTCTGCATGGGGTGACAATGAAAAAGCTATTAATGATGTTCAGTCTCTTGAAGATGAAAAGCTCATTGACCTGCCAATGCAAGCAAATATTTCCCATAAAGAACTATATGACATTCAAACTGACCTTCCAAACATAGGTCATTCTAACCCAAAGACCACGTACTCCAATGGATTTGAAATTACAAAGCACCCACAGATTACAGATAACAATGAATACTACAAATTAAGACGAATGTTAAATAAAGAGCAACAAGCAATTGTTAAGGATCTGTTCTCATTAAAAAGATGAGAAATCCACAAAATCCATTGCACTTGTTTTTGACTAGAGGAGCTGGAACAGGAAAGACTTTTACAGCAAAAGCCATCTACCAAGCTCTCATTCGCATGTATAGCAATTCTGTTGACAATAATCCAGACAAACCCAAGGGCTTATTAACTGCATATACAAGTAAAGCAGCATATAACATAGGCAGATTCACATTATATTCAACATTTCACATACCTTTTAATACATCAGAATTCTTGCCATTGAACACTGAAGTACTTGACACTATGTCAAAGCACTATGATCAATTGCGCATACTTCTTATAGACGAGATATCATTAGTTGGCTCAACATTTTTATGGTATATTGATAGAAGACAACGAGACATAATGCAAATTCCTACAGCATACTTTGGGAACCTTGACACCATATTTTGTGGTGACCTTTACCAAGCACAACCTGTCCTTAACTCTGTGGTTTTCAAAAGTAGGCCTACTCCAATTGAATTAATGCCTTATAGTTTCTGGAAAGACCACATAAAATGCTATTCATTAGTGACTACCATGAGACAAAAAGATGAAATATTTATTTCAATCCTTAATAGACTACGAGTAGGCATTTAGACAACTCATGACATAGACTATATCAACAAAATTTTCTTTCATCCTGTACCATTAGATCCATTGCTTCCGCACCTTTTCTATAGGAGAATAAACGTTCAAGCACATAACAACAAAATGCTATCAATCATTCCAACCCAAATGATTGTGCTGGAAGCGATAGATGAAGTTAACAAGGACCTTAATGCAATATGAGTGTACAGTCACACAACAACACTCCCATCACAAATATGCTTGAAACCAAACATTCTTGTTGAGCTTTATGCAGGCAATTACAGTGTTCAAGATGGCCTTGTCAATGGTTTAGATGGAATTTTTAAAGCATATACATCACAAAACGATATTGATATTGTCTAGATTAAATTTAATGACCCATCAATTGGACATTAGCAGCGCACAAAACTAGCACACTGCTATTCTACTATCATTGACAAAGACTGGGTGCCTATACAGTGCATTGCTAGGCCAATGCAGAAAATAACAATAAACAAGAAAATTACAACTAGAAAACAATTCCCAGTACAAGTAGCATGTGCACGAACCATACATCGATCCCAAGGATTAACAATGGAGGCCTTTGGCTTTTGATCCCATAGGCATTAGACAACATGGACTAACCTATACAGCTCTATCACAAACAAAATCAGTAGAATCATTATTCCTGTTACAACCTTTAACTTCAAAAAACTTCAAAGTTCAAAGACAAAATACAACTAGAAATGTCTCATCTTCAGACATGTGCACAATGGCAACTTGATAATCTAAGCACATGTTCAAAAAACAAATCACATATGCTCCTATGTACATTGAACACTCGTAGCTTGAAAGCACATGCAAAAGACATTGTCAATGACTATAGCATAATGCAATCTGATATCTTGTGTCTCCAAGAAACACATATGCATCCCTTTTAGCTAAATACCTTGCTATAGAATTTTGATAGCTCCTCTGTACATAACATCCATGGCATAGCAACTTTAACAAAGAAACATTTACTCTTGTCAAAAACAACACACCATGAAACCTCAAATATTGAAGCTATCACATTAACAATAATGCTATCTAACAATGAACTCAATGTTTGTAATATTTATGCAAGACCTACAACTTCCATATATGAAGTAATCATAATCTTGCAAATAATTATTGGATCCACAAATTCAGAAAACATGTTGTACATTTTAGGCAATTTTAATGTCGACATGTCTTCAGAGAGCAGAAACAAAAAAATGCTTCACAGTTATATGCAACAAAACAACATACAATTTGTTTTGAACCAACAACATAGCATGGGCAACTTAGTCATTGATCACATTTGGTCCAACACGACTACAAATATATGCTCTTTCTATATATCAGAAGCATATTGGACTGATCACAATCCAATTTTCCTAAATTTGCATATTGCACAATAGACAAATTCAACTTTATAGAACTTATAGCCTTATATGAGTTTTATGCATTGCAATTTCTTTTCCAATGTTGTATCCATTATTTGTAGGAGATCTATGGATGAAACTAAAAGATAGTCAAAGCAAGTGCAACCCATGCAAGAAGAATCAACACAACGGTTAAGTGCTCATAGTATTATTCCTTCATATTCATTCACCCAAATCACAAATATTCAAATAACATTGTTCCAATTATTTGCAGGACACCAAAAGATGTATCAAAAAGACAAGCCAAACAAGTGCAAATTGCACAAGAAGAGTCAACACAATGGTAAAGTACTTTGTTCTACAATGTACCTCCATTTTCCCAACTTGCTAATATAAAATTAGCATTCAATTGACATTATCCTTGTTCCTTGTAGGACAAGAGTCAAGAAACCTAGGATTGTTTCAATCGAACAACTAAATGCAAGAAGAGCTGGAGACACCTTGCAAGGTGATGTCCTTGTTGTCTACAAAGCAACATTGGACAAGGCTAACAAAACACAAGAAATGCTACATGATGATCTAACAGATCACAAAGTAGAAATGACAATCACGTTAAATGTTAGTGGAAACCTTGTGTATCAACATGAGCCTAAAATAGTCCCGGGATCAGCTATTTCAATCTCAGATTTTCAAGTTGCACCTAGAACAGATTATGACAGAGGTGACTATGATTGCATTCTAATTTTAAGAGACATTAGCATGACTGAAAACATCCCCCACCTCTGTCAAGAGTACAAATTCATCCCAAGTATGACTATTAGCCAATTGCTTACAACTTTTAATGAGTACCCAACTGGCACAATAGCTGCACTGGTAGTTGGTGCCAGGAAAATGGGTACCCAATTTGCAATTGACATCAAGATGGCCACACTGACATAGACAGGGCATAGGTATTTCAGTCTATAGAACTTTTACCTCTTCTTTCAGTTTCAAGCTTTTAATGTTCTACAGTGGCCTCTATAACAATTTCTGTAATAAAATCTAATCCTCTCATTGAATTACAACTGCTATTACGGTCAACATATGAGCAACAATACTTTGCACTTGAAGACCAGTTGCATACAAATAAAACACCTACAATGCTTTTCAAGAATGTTGTGAGAAAAAAAGACCAAAAGAACACATTCCATACATGTCGATCAACATTCATTTGTACCTTGAATGACAAAAGAAGCTTGGAAAAACTCAACAACCTACTACACTCAACTTTCAAGGTAACAACATTCTTTTAAATAAATCTAGTGCATCCAAACTTGTTTTTTTGTCTCCTCTAATAGTTTTGAACCATATTCTATAGGTTTCTGCAACTCTAAAAGTAGCAAATGCATTTTCCAATCCATTTCATGCATGTTGTCCAAAATGCAAATTCAAATTTACTACTTATGGCACACTCCAAGAGAAAACTGCTCACTGTAAATAGTGCAACCGACAAGTAAATTATACATTTTGTTTACAACTTAAAACTATTATAACAACTTATGAAAATCAAACAATTCAGTTTTCAATTGACTAGGCCGCCATGCACCGTCTATTGCCCACACTGCAAAGGCTCATATATGAAGGCTATATCAAGGACAAGTCAGCAGTGATATTCATCCTACGGGACTTCAGTGCTAAAGGACATTTTAGCCTTGACCAAAAAAATGCCATTGTTGAAGCCATTTGCATTGACAAATAGACAGGAAACATCACCAGAAGGTAATAAAGTCATTCATATGTACACTTTCTCTGTTTTGAACGAGTACCTCAAATCACTATCCATACAAACTATGTTTCTAATACATAGCATTTAGTTGCCTTTACAGGAAACTAGGAATAGAGGAGCACAGATTTACATTGTTCAGGCTTTTACTTTTTTGCCTTTCCATGCTCCAAGAAACTAGGAATAGAGGAGCACAGATTTACATTGTTCAGACTTTTACTTTTTTACCTTTCCACGCTCCAAGACATTTCACTAGGTCTCACATGTTAAAGACAATTTTGGTTTTAAAATACTCTATTGCTACTATACATTTAGACACTTCTATAGGTTACTATGTTAAAGTCTTTTAGAATATGGATGTCTGAAACTCTAATTTTGTTTTTGCACCTACCAAGACAATGGTTCTCTATGTACATCTGACATATATGTTCAATAATTATTATCCCTCCATGCATAATGCTATTCAAACTATATAGTTTAAATGTTCCCTTTTGCATTCTGTCCTTCCTAGCTTTTCCAATATTTGCTTTGTGATTCTTACGTTTCCAAGAATTTATGGTGACCAAGTAGAAGTAGTTATGATTACACACTGTAGACCCATTAACAAGTTACTTGAGACAATAAATGGTTATTTTCGTTTAGCTTTTATCATTTTTATGCTATTACTGTAACCAAGTCTTGCACCTGCTTTAATGCATTGTACTTTATAGTCACTTTTCCATCATGCATTCTAATGTATGGCGTACACTCCTGTATACACAAATCCATATGTTGCTTACACTGCATATATGCATATTTACATGTATATATGCCTCTATGTCCATATGCACATATGCACATATTCATGCGTCCATGTATTCATCTAAGCTTCTACGTATCCCTGTATGCAACTGCGTATACATGCGTCCATTTACTTATGGATCTGCCACTCTAGCCTTGTACCAATTTATTATGTTATATGGATATTGCATATAGTAATACTAATTAGCTATTTCACTGTACATAGCAGTTGTATTCATGAATGCCAGATCAAGCTTATATGTGTCAGGATACATATATACTCACACTAAAAACTACTGAGTTATGATCTCTATTGTCCCACTTTCGTAGACACGTTACTATTGCAATCAAGTGTGTCAAGCATTCGTGTCCAAAGAGATTAGATACAGGAATGGCAATATGTTACACAACCTTGTCTTATGGCTTTATAGCAGTTTTTTCATTGCATTTCAAGAAAACCAGAAACTAGAATTTTATTCATATTATTTCATCTATGGCATTTACAACTTTTCCAATAATTATTACAAGCATAGAGTTCAGTGTTGAATAGTTCCATTGTTCATGTGATTCCTCCAACATTGTTCATGCCAAATTCTATATGTTTCCATATTTTGCATATGTGCCTAGGAGGACATTAACTATAACAGGTCACAAAATTCCTTTTTCCTGTATGCTTTCATCATAGCAAGAAAGCTCAAAGCAATTGCAAAATCTAGGTTTTCATAACATAGGCTTACAGAACACAAAAACAACACACACAAAGTAATAAAAATGCATAGCAAGTAACTTAACTCTATATTAAATGACCGAAGTACCCTGTCCATGCATGTTCACCAAGCCACTCTAGTGCACTCACCTCCAACCAGATGTCATTTAATGCATTTAATTTGCATTCATGCATTACGCTTACATTTTCCTAATATTTTAATGCATTTAATCTATATTCATGGATTATGTACCTCTAGCCACCAACTTTCAAACTGTGCCTTTGCTTAAATTTATTTAATCAATTTATGCGTTCGCATTTTCATGATTTTTTAAAACAAAAATGATTTATAAAGCTACTCAATCAAATAGAAAAATAGATATATATATGCTATTTTTCCAATACATAAAATAGCTCTTCACATGCAAACTGTACAAAAAAAAAGCAATATGTTCAATGGAAAAATGTGATTGGCCAATGCTACCGGTTAAAAGCATTCTGGGAAAATGCATAGGAAAATTAAAAATATGTTCATAGAAAAGAGCTCTTCATTCTGAATCCATATGCATACTTTGATTCAAACTAGTGGCTGAAGGTACATAATCCACTGATGCAAGCTCAATGCATTGAATGGCATTTGACTAAAAGGAACACTGTTTGCATTGCTAGTTACTCCTTGAATATATAATAAGGTTCAAGGAAAAAACTCTCATTACGACACATGTTAACATAATTTTCATTCCAAACCTCTCTTTATGAGACTGCTTTGCAGTAATCATGCATTGCGTACGTCTACCTGCCACCTTGATCAACTATGCCTTTGCTTAATTTTAATTAATCAATTTTTGCACTTGCATTTTCCTAATATTTTAATGCACTTAATTTGCATTCATGCATTACGTACCTCTAGCCACCAACTTTTAAACTATGCCTTTGCTTAAATTTATTTAATCAATTTATGCGTTCACATTTTCCCGAATTCTTTAAAACAAAAATGATTTATAAAGCTACTCGGATGAATAGAAAAATAGATAAATGCTAATTTCCAAATATATAAAATAGCTCTCCAAATTCAAACTATACAAAAAAATATACATAATTACATGCATACATATATACATGTAATCCTGTATACATGGATGCATACAGAGACTATGTTTCATGGGATTATTAGAGAGTTCACTTGCTTTCAATATCGTTCCATACTTTGCATGTGTGCCTATGAGGACAATAATTATAGTATCCAGAACCAACAACCAGTTACCTGAGGCAATAAATACTTTCCTCCCTTAGTTTTCTCTTGCTTTGGAGGTTTAAAGCACATAGTGAGATTGGCAATGTGACAAAAAAAAAATTGTGCGTTGCTTGCTCATTCGTTCCAAAGCTCTCTTTATAGCACAGTTGTGCATTGCCTCCAAGACTCAGATGAATCTTTGGTATTTCAAGAAAATATTCAATTGGATAACCCTAAAAATGATCTAAACTATGATTTTATAATCAAAGTATCCAAATGCATTGCAGCAATCCGAAACCCAACTTCCATTTAACATGTACAATGAAAATAAACAGAATGAAAAATGCATTTGCTTCAAAGTTTTAAAAGCTATTTCAACAAATTGTCTAGCCATTTTCCAAAATATGGTTTTCTATCAGCATAGTCCTTGAACCTTCTTTAGGTCTGACTGCTACTTTGTTAATTCATTCTCATTGAAAAGTCAAATTGTGAAATGTTGCCAAGGATAATTATACTTATTTATCTCTTTTAATTGTTATATATTCAAAGACTAATTAGCAATCCAAACAACCTCCACTTTAGTCACATGTAATTCAATGCACTAATTTTGTATCAATAAATTATGTATTTTCAACCACTAGTTTTAATCAAAGTATGCATATGGATTTAGAATCAAACTCTCAAAATAAATGCACATATAAATGTGTCTTTTTCTTCATTTCATAATGTATCTATGTATCCATAAGTGCATTCATGCATATATCGATTTGTGCATATATCTTATCATCTCTTTATGCATCTGTCTATATATGTATGACTATATCTATGGGTACATGTATACCTTGATTTATGTATATATGCACCTATGAATTGCATAGACACATCCATGTATATATGCATCTATCAATAATTTGCATAGATACATGTATATATGCATCTATGGACTCATGCACACATGTATATATGACAGCTCATTGGTTCCAAAGCTCTCTTTATAGGACAATTGTGCATTGCCTCCAAGACTCAGATGAATCCTTCGTATTTCAAGAAAAGATTCAAATGCATAACACTTTAAATGATCTAAACTATGATTTTATAATCAAAGTATACAAATACACTGTAACAATGCAAAACCTGACTTTCATTTAAAATGTACAATTTCTATTCTCATAGTCCTTCAAGTTTCTTTAGGTCTGACTCCTACTTTGTTAATTGACTTTGATTGAAAGACTAGTTAGCAATTCAAACAGTCTCCCCTTTGGTCAGATGCCATTCAATGCATTAATTTTGTCTGAATGAACTATGTACCTTCA
>VDFB02271358.1:1187541007-1187799046 GCA_007258455.2 Sequoia sempervirens
GTGGGAACATCAATACTTGGTTTTTTTCCCATTTTTTAAAAAACTCTTAACAATGGATCCCTTGCAACTATTGTAACTTCTTCCCTTTGTTCAGTATTCAAACTAGCATTCTCTCTGTTCTCATCTTCATCATCACTTCCTGGGTTTCTCATTCTTGTAAAACCTCTCCTTATCTCATTTTGTAAAGTTTCAACATGCCTTCTCAAGGATCCAAAATCATCATCTTTTACAAAATTATATCTATTCTACCCCTTCTTCTACCTCTACCATGATGGGATCCTTTCCCATCCATTTTTTTTCAACACCCACAACAGAATCCTGGTGCAACTGCCTCTCTTCAATGGTCTATTACACAGTAAGGATCAACTTTCTCTGATACCACCAATGTAGAGAGGATTTGATACTCTCAAACCCCTCTCTAAAATCCTCAAATAATTGCTTTAAAAAAAAAGAAAAATTGCAATTTAAACTCACCAATTTGTTTGCACATGAAACCATTAAAATACTCAGTTCAAGAAATTTGATTACAAATGAGTTTCAGTCATCAATGGAATGATATAAATCAAATAAAATTCTTAAAAGCATCTTATATGAAAATTAAATACATTCAAATGCAATCTATGCTCAAATATGTGAGCTATTGTAAATTGTCTCACTTCCCAGCACCTCAAAACCATTTGCAACTCCTGTAGCTACAATATGTTGATATGAAACTTCAATCATGGACTGTTGTAAATTAGTCCCAACCTGAAAAAACACACCAAGAACACATTCCTAGAGAATTCTACCCTTTTTATTTTTCTTGTACCTTTATTACTTCTTCAAACTTTCATCAATGAAAATGGGTTTTCTGTAGCATAACTCCCCCTATCATGAAATTAATTTCACATACTTTATTTTTCCTTTTCCCATATGGCACAACCCCATGATGTTGCTACACATTAAATCCCTTAGAAAAAAAATTAAAACCCATTTAAAATCTATTCCCAGCAGCCCTCTAAAGATATGAAAAAAATAGTTTTAAATTCTTCTCTTTTTGACTCTCGAAAAAGCAAAACACAAAAAGAAGGCCTGGGCACCCACTTTCATAGTTCCTATTATTTAGAAATAATTATTTTTAGTTTTTTTAAAGCTCCATAAATCAATCTCAATTACTCATAATTATTTTCAAATTTTTTGCAATAAAATGTTTTAAAACTATTTTTTTCTTGATTTTTTCACGCCACAAGACAACTTCAATGTGCAAAGGATATTTTACTTGGAAAATTTAATTATTCAAAAATAAATCATTTTCCACCCCTCAACATGTAATTCAAATCAAATGAATTATTCAAAAATTCAAAAATACTTCTAAAAATTAACCTCTTTTTTATTGAAAAGGGATTGCCAATTTTCCATGGATGCTCCTACTTCAAGAGGGAATCTAAGTGGTGCAAGATTCTCATTATTATTGGTATCTATACGAGATGGTTGTACCAAAGGATTAGAGAGCCCCTAATTTTGTGAATATTAGTAGATTAGACATATTGAGATCAGTATAATCAAGTTTATCTATTAGCATGGGGCTACCACCTCCACAAGATCCACCTCCACAAGGCTCAAGGGCAGGTCCAAAATTAGTGTTAGGATCATTGGAACTATCAGAGGGTGGGGGAAATAGTTAAAACATGATGGATGGATGTATAATATTCTTATATATTTATTAATTGGCATTTTTGAGACTTATTTTATAAACATAGTGTTGCAAAGACGGTTGTTGTTGCACCAAAAGATCAACCTATTAATGCCCAATACAACTGCCAGAGTTAATAAATCCATGGGAGGCAGTTAAGCCATTTCATGAACCTAAGCACTACGCTATACAACACAAGTAGATGAAGGGAACACACCTTGCAAAAATCCAACCCAAGCTCTAATACCAATTATTGCAAAGGCGATTATTAATTGCACCAAAAAATTTACTTGTTAATGCCTGATACAACCACCATAGTTAATGAATCCACTATAAAGTTAAGCCATGTCACGAAGCCAAGCACTGCTATGCACAACACAAGGATAACAAGGATACACACCTTGCAACACATAGATGACATTGTATCATGAATTTTATTTTGTATGATATATGTTATACTTTGATTGGCGACTTGTGATGATGCTTTTGACATGGATGGTATCATTTTTTTATGCATTACATGTATAGAATGGACAAGTTTTATAGATATGATGATTTATGTTATGCTTATGATGGATGTCTATGATCAATTTATGTGGATGCATATAATTTTTATTAGTGCAATGAATTATGATTCCTAGATGATTATAGATGTTATGCTATGTTTATGGATATGGATATGATACCATATTTAATATTTTTATGGATTATGGATGGATGTATTATGTGTATGATGTTTCTAGCTTATGGTTTATAAATGTACTTATGGATTGTAGATTATGTATAAAGTGATGTTTGAATCTAGGTTTTATATGGTTGTGATAATGATACAATGGCAATATGTTATAGCAATCATGATTATGTAAAACCTAACCTATGGGTGGATGCATGATCTGCAAGTAGAATGTGATATGATTATTGGCCATGATACAAAGTGAGGGAAAAAGTGGAAGGAAGGGGGATGGAAGTATTACGATGGGGAGTAAAATAAATTGAAGTTGTGTACAAATTTTTTAATCTACTAAAATGCAAGAAACTAAAAATCATGCAAAAGATCAAAAACACAAAGAAACACAGAAGATTGGGCTAGATGAAACTCAAACAAGTTAATAAAATAACACTATTCTACCTTCTTGAGATTTTTTCCTTGTTTTCCCTTGACGATGCTTGATTTGTGTGCTTCTTTGATGTTTGACAACATAAAACCTACAAGTGCATGATTTTGATCATGAAAATGGTAGATTTAGATGCAAAATGTAGACACTAAAAAATGTCCTAAGCCTACAAGCATCATTTTTCATGGTCTCCATTATTTGATAATTGAATGATTTTAATTATTCAATTATGTTCTTATTCCTCTATTAATTAGATAATTTTTAATTATTTAATTAATTTACTTTCTAATCTTTATTCTATCCCGATCGATTAAATAATTTAATTGTGTCGCTAATGTACCCCCTTTTCTTCTATAATTAATTAATATTTAATTATTTATCTATAGTCAAATAATAATTATTATTTGACCCTTTATTCTTCAATGATTAAATAATTGTTGAAATTATTTAATCCCTCTCCAATTTCCATCCTCACATTTAATTAAATTGAATAAATTAATTAAATGCTCCATCTCTTATTTCCTTCAAAAAAATAATTTGAATAAATTATTTATTTTCCACTTGTGCCCTTTCTCCATTTTCCTCCATTTTTGAATAAATTATTTATCCCTCCACTTTGGTCAAAGATACCCTATCATTATTTCATGTCATAGCCTGCATGTTTGTCATAGCTTGCATGTCTGTCTATCATGATTCCTCCAAGAATAGCATATTCTTGGTGCATCAATTCTGGACCATTGATCTTGGCATCTTTCTAGAAGTTTAACCTTGACCATCCATTCTATAACCTCCCTCTCATCATCCTCCACCATTGATATTGGAATCCTTCTAGAGGGTTAATCTCAGTCGTCCATTCGAAAGTTTGTCTATAAAAGCAACCTTCCTCCTTCATTTTCACCTTAACATCTAATCTTCTCTAACTTTCTACTTACTATTTTGCAAGTATTTTCACATGTGAAGCAACAAATCTAAGGGAAAAGATTGCAAAAAGGATAAATAGGAGAGAAAGGGAAGTGAATCAACCATAATGGGGAGTATTTTGTTTCAAGTTTTTCATTTCTAGTTCTCTCTATTATTTTGTTTTCTCTTGTTGATGTGGTTTATTGGTCTAGAGGTGTTAGTTGTCACTATTCTAGGCTAGAAATTAAGAAACCCCATCTCACATTGGTGAACCCAACATGAATCTTACAATTTTGTAGAGAAATCCATTCATTTTCTTGTTTGTTTTTGTTGTTTTGCAAGTTACAACCAAGAATGCGCACAAAATCCTATCATATTATTTTGAGCACATAAAAATGGGTGCATCTTAAAAAATGATTATCTAGTTTTTGTAGGCCTCGATTTTATCCTTTCATTACTTCAAATGGTTTAAATTTTTGATATGTTTTGAGAAAGTTATGGTTTTTTTAATGCTCGCAGCTTTTTAAAATTTAGTTGTTAAGACCCAAATTTTCTTTTATTTATAACACTTTTTTTGTGCAATATTTTGGAAAAAAAATTCAGGGTTTTGAAGGTTTATGTCTTAGCTTTACATAGATTTTTACATTTGAAAATTTTGTTCATTTTTGAGAAATTTATCACTATTTTATTTTGTTGTTTTCATTCAATTTTCTTTTGGTTTACTGATCTTCTATTTGTAGCGTGTGGCTTTGAAGTGGAGCTCCCAAAATTACTTCTTTTGAAGCAACAAAAAAATTGAGTTGTTAGTTTATTTTCATTTCTTTATTTTCTATTTGTTAGCTTTTAGATTTCTAGTTTAGCTTTAATCTTTTGTGCTAACAGGGTTTTGTAGCTTTCTTGTTGGTCCAAGATCATTTTGTCAGACTACTAACAAGTGATTTTGCAAGTTCAAATGTCCAAGAAATTTATTTTGAAACCACTTTTCTTGTTTTATATTACAAAACATTTCATTTTGGTGCTTAAAATTAATGATTGTCTTTCTCACATAGCTTTAATTAGAGGTTAAAGAAAACCATGTCTTAGTGTTTGAGGGTGGTAGGTATCATGCTCTCACCTTCTCCAAACTTGGTGATAAGAAAGCCAGACCCATCTAATTTTTTGTTTACATTATCAGAAGGTCTTCCTTAGTGGGAAAAAGTACTCACCCTAAGGGAATGACCCAAGTGGTAATGGGCTAAAGCCAGGTCCTTCCGAACCGCTATATAAATTTGTGGTTGTGAGGAAAGTTCATAATCAATAGGAAGGTACATGATAGTTCTCCTCCATTATCTTTATGATACGAGAAACCCTTGTTCTAAGCATTGGGAGACCTCTTGAGGGAGTTTATCATTGTATCCCCTGAACCAAATGCCCTTACTAGACACCTTTTGTTTTTAGAAGCCTAGTCATTTTTGGTCGTTGCTTAGTATGGTACAAGGTACAATAACTATTTGCATATGGCTTGGGGAGATTGTTTATGGCTTCTAGTGTTGTCATTGATGACAACTAAAGTCATTATCTTGGTCTACAAAACAATATCTACTTATACTAACAGAAAATGTAGAAGACAGTGTGTTACCGGCAGAAAGCATGAAGAATAGGGTATCTGGTTAGTTAATCAATTTGTATACCTCACCGGATCATCATTTTGCATTGTGGATCTCTAGGAAAGGTTGTTAAGCATATTTTTTTACCTTAATGATAAGTTTTTTTGTGTTGCAGCAATCAATGTACGATTTAGAAGATTCGGTAGAATGATTTTCTGTTTATTTTCTCATTATGGCTGACTCGATGAATATAGCATGTCGTGGATGTATAAGGAGTAGTTGTTTAATTGTTTCTCAGTTTGATAAAATTGTTTTAGGTCCTAGCTATGTCTTAGCTAACCTTTATGGGTATGCATTAAATATAACTTGTGATTTAAGCCGACTATTGGAGAATATTTCATGTTTTGTTGAAGTCGACTTAAGTGATTAAAATTTTTTCTAGCATATATATATGAGATTGGTAATTCATTTTTGATGTGTGTGGAGTCGTAAGAAGGTGTGTGTGTGTGTGTTAAAAATTTTAGAGCAGTTGCATGAGTGAACATTAGAAGATCTATTGAGTGAATTTTTGGTTGTGCAGCAGAAGGGTTTTTGTGTAGGAGAACATAGCAGAGCAAAGCAGAAGTGTGAGTTGGACAAAAGATTTAGAATCTGTTTTATGTGCTTCACTAGAATTGAATCCAAGAATTTGTAGATGCTATCTTCTCAGCTCATTTTTTTTGTAATCACAAACATTTTGTAAGGCAGTGATCCTTTCTTATTTTGAGCAGTGAGCTCTAGGAAATGTGCCTAAATGCAAGTGCATTCCCCTTTTGTTCATACTTTTAATAGAGTATAAATTATGGATTAATCTCCACCATGGTTTTTCCCCTAACAAGGTTTCCACATAAAAATATTGGTGTTATGGTGTCTTGATCATCTTGTTTATGTTCTTGCATCTTTATTTTTGTTTATATACTAAATGATTTAAGATCTAAATTGAAAGTCAAATCTTTTGAACACTAATTTACCCCCCCTCTTAGTGTTCCCTAAGTCCAATAGTAACATTCTCGAAGTTACTCACTATTGACTCCCTTGAGTAGAGATAGCAGTTCCCAGGAATCTGAAGTTGGTGTGCCTGTAGAAGTGAGTGCAATGGAGGGGAGCCAGTGCCACCAAACTTCTAAGCTATTCGCTCTCAAGAAGGAGACGTGTTCAACACCAATCTGGGGTATTTCAGTGGGCCTATACCAAGTATACAAACCCTTTCCTACTAGGATTGTGCTTGTTTTTCTATTATAATGTCATATCGAACCAGCCCTAAACAAATTGCTTGATACTGCCTGTGGTTTTTTCTAGTCATACTTCATCATAAATAGTCAAAAACTTGGATCAAAACCACTAAAAATCACAAACTGTCAAAAACAACATTCTAGAAAACTGCAACTGCCAGATACAAAGCCACAACTGCCTAATTACCACAATTTCACAAAATCCTTGTCCAAAACTAAACCAATTCATCATATTAGTGATCTTGAATTCTAAACTAGAGACATGCAAGATTTTCCAGTTCATTTTAGGCATTCGCATTAGAAATACATTGCATTATAGGTTGCATTCCTAAATCCTTTACATTGAAAAAATTAGACTTTGATCCTTAGGTTGCATCTAAACCTTCAGATTTTGAACATAGGGAGACCTTTGAGATTTTGAAAATTCTTGGTTACTTATTCTACTTGTCATTCACCATTGTCCTTGTCATGTGTCTTGTCATTGTCACCTTTTCAAGTTGATTCTTGGTCTTGTCTCTTGGTCTTGGTTGTCCTCTTATAGTCAATGACATTTGGAATTTGTTGCCTTGGATTTACATTAGCTTGAGTTCCACCCTTTGTTTAAAATAGGGTTCCTTTGCATTAGATCACCCTCATTTAGACTATCCTTCCTTAGATTGCACTTTACCCATTATTCCAAAAATACAAAAAAAAAGTAGCTCACTTTACCTTAATATCATATCAATCCCTCATTATCCTTGCATTTTCATACCCCAAAATACAAAAAAAACATAGATTAATCTCATTATCATTATAATCTTGCATTATTATCCTTTATTCAATTTATCACTCACTTTGACCATCAATCAATCTTGTAGTGTCTTTTAGCATCCATTGTCCCCTATCTTTTAGGCATTTCCATCCTTGCATTAGCACCCTTACATTTTCATATCCAAAAATTCAAAAAAATCAAAAACATACTTTAGATCATTACCATCTTGCATTATCCCCCAACTTGCAAAGGTCTCACATGGTTGAAACAAGGTCCAAAGCCAAATGAAGGGGCATGGATTTCCTAAGTGAGCCTTTTCTTGATAATATCACATATTCAAATCAATCTACACCCCACAACAACACATCACAAAAAGACCAAAGTGACCCTTGGGAAGACCTAAACTTTGAAGTAGCCAACAAATAATTGACCCCTCAAAAGATTGAAAGGGGCTATCAAGATCCAAGAATTTTAAGCATAGTTGACCAACTCATTAGTGCCAACCCAAACAAATTTTTCTATGCACTAGCCAAAAAGGGTGCCAAATTACATCAAGGTTATGATGTATCAAACATCATAAAACAAGGAATTGAAAATCGATTTGGCATGCCTTCATCACAATAAATAATAAAAATACCCCTTGGGACAAATACACACATGACCACTACCACCACAACACTCATGCCACCACACCAAGTCCAAATTTAACATTTGGTAGTTCCTCAAACACCATGGGTAAGAATTTCATGAATCCTCTCTTTCAAAACACAAATCAAGGGTCCACATCACAAGGTCCCACACCTTTGATTCAAATTCACACACCCTTGAACCAAAATGCAAACCAAAGTTCCATACCCACATCCCAAAACACAAACCAAGGGTCCTCATTCCAATTCCAAAGTGAACCTTCATCAAATCAACCTCCACCAAATAACCCTAGAAAGGTGTATATTATCTCATGAAAGACCCCAAGTTAAAACCACAACCAAGGGTCTACTAAAAACAAAGCGCCTATTCCACTACTTCAAAATATAAACCAAGGACCCCTTCCATCATTCCAAAGCTCCACTCAAGGGCCAACACCATCACCTCAAAATTTCAATCAAGGGAACATTCCTTCATGTCAAAATTTCAACCAAGGGAACATTACCTCACATCAAAACATCAATCAAGGGCCCACACCTTCATATCAAAATGTAAATAAAGGTCCTATACCCTCATTTTCAAACCAAGGATTCAATTTTAAAAATAAAAACATGAATCAAGGGTCCATACCTCAACTCCAAAATTCCATACCAAATACGAACATGACCTTTGGGACCAACCTAAACACTAATCTCATTCCAAATCAAAACAACCCACACCCATATAACAATCAAGGTCTCATATCACAAAACATCAATCAAAATCCAAACACAACACATGACCTCAATGGAAATATTATTGCATCACATCAAAACAATGCGACATCATCCCTTGCAAACTGTTTGATCCAAGCCATGCAAACCCTTGAACAATGAATCGCCAACATGCAATTGGGAACCAACAAGAAGACATATTTTGTGGAGGAGTTGTGCCCTTTTCCATTTGATCGAAACTTATACATGCCACCCTTTCCCCCGCATTTCACGACACCACCATTATCTAAATACAAGGGGACAAGAGATATAGTAGAACACATTCGTGAATTCAACATTGCATGCATGGAAGTTGCATAGGACCCTACCTAATTGATGAGGTTATTCCCATGAATTCTTGATTTGTTGTGCAGTTTTTGGACACATGCCCCACTTGGAGTAGGGATCCTCTTTTCCGGTGCCTTTTGACCTTTGGTTTTATTGGATTTTCCTTTTGGGGGTCTTGACATGTTGGTCTTGTTGGTTTTGATCTTGTCTTGAGGCTTGAAGTGGCTAAAATTAAGTTTTAGGCAAAATCTGGGTTTTCACCTGAGTCCGAGATTTTCCGGATCTGGCGGATTTCTCCGGGCCCTGATTCACTATCTGTTCGTCGCTGCATTTTCTGAATCCAAGTTTCTGCTTGACTCTAGGATTTTTCGGTTCTGTCGGATTTTCCTGGAGTGTGCTAATTTCCTAAACTTCGTTATATTCCCAGTTTCTGTATTTCTGTGAAATCTGTGTTCATCCGGATTTCCGCGTATCTTGGGATTTTCTAAAATTTCATCTTGGGCTCAGGTTTTCGGATCTGTCAAACGTGTCTTGTCATTCATTAATGACCAAGGTACCTTCGTTCAGAGGTGTAAATGAGAAAGGATTTTAAGTCTTTTAGGCATCATTTTAACTTCATCTTTCATTTGCTTGCTGCTCTGGCGATTGAGAGTTTTTCATTTGAGCTTTGAGCATTGATCTTGGGTTGCATGTGCATGGATTGTTTGGTGCTAATTGAGGTTTTCATTGCTTGGGTGTGCTTACTCCGTGGCTACTTCTTCGACCTTGATTTTTTGACTAGATTGATCCATGGTAGGTTGTCAATGGTCCCTCTTATTTGTTTATGCAATAATTAAGCTTTCTAGATTGGTTGATGGTCACTTCGTTGCCATGATTTCCTTCCTATTGAGTTAGGGTTTCACCCATTTTTTTCATGGAGCCTCATCATTCACACCCATAAGCTTGTATTTATCCATCATACAATGGGTGCACACATTTGGGGGGGTTTCAGGTCAGATTATTTTCCCTCTTAGTGCGCAGCTTGCCATATGCAAAGTTAGGGTTTTCTTGGTGCTCGGCCCAGAATAATGGGTTCATTATGATTTCTTCAATCTTGCCCTTGTATTGCACTAACTCCTACCCTGTGAAGATTCAGAGTGCCTTCGATTTATATGTATAGGTGGTATTTAAAACTATGAACTCACCCTGGTTTTCATGGCGAGAGGTTGTTCATCGAAATTAGGGCATCATCGTTCTGTCATGGGAATTCATCATTGAAAGCTTTGAGAGTGTGAAATCATTTGCATTCTGAACCCTGCTAGTTAGCGTCGATTTTGGGACCGTTAGAATCCAGGTGGAGAACTTTCAATAATCATTCAGTCACCAATTCACGTGTCGCCGTTCGTCGGGTTCCCGTGGTGTCCACAGAATTTATGCGCATCCAGATTTTCCCGTTTTAGGCTTATTCCACGGAGTGTTGTAATTTCTGTAACATTTCAAGCTGTCCGCGAAAATCCGTCCCATCTAGATTTTTCTGGGTTTCCTATCTGGCTATATCCTTTTTTATTTTCTGAAGATAGGATTAATGGAGTGAATGCTAATTGCCAATTTCTTGTTGCTAATGAATAAATTTCATGATAATCTGATGATCTTTTGGCTGAACTAACGATTTATATGAATGATGATACTTTGGCAATGGGAATCCATCTAGGTCGGATTTCTCTGAAATTCTGCCCCAACTGGATTTTCCCAGTTTACACGATTTTCCCAGACTGTCCCATTTTTTCGTATCTTCAAGGATTGGAAATTTCTGATGGATTTCAATTACTTTATATGATTTTATGTTGATCTCTATATTGGAATATGCATAATAATTGGATACTAGTGATGTTCTTTGTGAATGTAGGCCGAGTCAAGCAAGGTTGTAGCAGGAAAGACTAAGGGCGACACAAAGGGGTCATCCATCTCTAAGGCAGAAAGACTAAGATTAGACATCAAGAGCCAGCTGCCAGAAAGCAAAATATCTTTCGTATGGTCTGAGGTGTCTGACACCAATGTGGGGGCCTGGAGATATGAGGAGTTTAAGCAGAGGACAGCTGAGAAGAATCTGTCAGTTCTGAGGAATGGCATGATGAAGTCTGGGCTAGTGCATGTGGCAAGATTTCCTCCAATGATCCAGTGCTACGAGTTGATCTTAGAATGTGCCCGGCAATACGACTTCAACACACAAAGGGTTGTCAGCACTAAGGGGAGAGTCCTTGCCAATTTCAGTCATGTTTCCATTGCCCAAGCCTTTGACATGCTAGATCTACCTTCAGTGTGTGCTTTGAATATGGACTTGGCCAGGGCATACTATGAGAACGAACCAATCAAGGCTCAACAAATGATCAACTCTTGGTTGGAGAAGCCAAAATCACACTATTCTAAACTGCCCAAGTAGTTGCACAGAGTCAAATTCAGGTTTGACATTTATGATGCTATAACATTTTTGAGCAGGGTAGTTGGTTTGAAGACTGCCGGAGTGCTAGAAAGTTGGATGGTCCATGTGATCACCAAAATTGAACAGGGCACCAACTGTCATTGGGCAGGGCTCATTAGTTCTAAGATTCATAAACAGCTGAGGAATTTCCTAGAGACTAAGAGGTTTACCATGTCCTCCTATGTCATGTATGTGCTTGCTAGATTCTACCCATACTGGGGTTTAAATCCACAAGGGACATTCGGATAGGACATAGTTTATGAGGTATACCTAGAGTTGCATCTAGGACACAAAGATTACTGGAGAACCAATGATGCATTCACAATGCATATCACCAGGATGCTCCAGAATGTTGAACAAATGAGATTGTCAGATGGAGCCAAAGGGTTGATAAAGAATTATGGGGCCTGGTTCATTCAATTTCCCAATTTCACTTACATTCGGATTGATGGATGCCCGGTTGCTCCATATAGGTTACCTTGGTATCCTACTGATCACATTGTTTTGTTAGATATTTTCAGATAGATTTGTGAATTTGATGCTATTGTAAAGAAGGAGAAGCATAAGACAGGCTTCGGTGGAGATTTCCCTCTCGGAATTGGAGTGGCAGAGGTGTGGCCTTCCATCCAATCAACACACACTGCAGGGGAAGAATTGGCAGCATATGGTTTCTCCTTCCACTCCAAAAGAATGAACTTTGATATCACAGGAGAAGCACAAAAGAAGGCCACTAGGGAGTACCGGCACAAAGGTGACCTAGAGGACTATTGGGCCAACATTAAGGATGATTTTGAAGTGAGGAAGAAGAGGTACTCCAGACTCCCTGTTGATGCAATCAGATAGTACAATGTCAAGTTGATCCCAGACCAACTGGAGGATGATGGAAACCTGGTACAGGATCATGCCTATGAAGCTGTGAAGGACAGGTCCATCGGGGATATCAATTGGAACGAGGATGAGGTCACAGAGTTGGAAGACCTAATGGCCCCGCTCATGAAATTTACCTCTTCCTGGTTAAAGCATAAAATTTGGGAGTTGGAGAGCAAGAAGATAGCTTGTACCTTCAATTTGATGGGAGACTTCAACCCTATGTCGACTTCAGAGGAATCCGAGGAAGATGACCCCAAAGGGAAAAATGCAAAGAGCTCTCCTTTCAAGATAAAGATTAGAGGCCCCAAGGAAAGTGAGCCCGAACCAAAGAGGAAGCCAAAAGGAAAGAAAAGAAGTCAAACTTTGAAGATTGGTAAGTCCTCTGATGAGGAAGATTTGGAAATGCTGAAGAGGAAGATGTTCCTCCACCACTGAAGAAGACAAGAACAACCAAGACTTCAAAGAGGAAGGGTCAAGTTGCCTCAAAGGATGAGCATCCTATTGTGGATTTAGAGAGTTCAGGAGGGGAAAAAACTAAGGTTTATATGAGAAGATCAAGGACTCCATCCCCTAAGGAGCCAATGCAGAAGAAGGACCTTTCCCCGGAGATGGAAACTACAGAGCCACCTAAGGCTGCTTCTCCTCCACCAAGTGTACCTGAGCCAGAAATTCTTGAGGAGCATGAAACTAGCGGAGAGGTGGAGCCATTCAAGGAAGGAGCACTCTTTAATGAGGTGGCTGAGCTCGAAGTGGAGGAGGTAGGAAAACTTCCTTCCCCATTGGTGCAATATGAGGATTCTCCGGCGAGCAGCAATGGCCATGGGTCACCTGAGAAGGAAGATATCCCAGTTAGAACCCCATCGCCAGTAATGCAAGAGGTTGAACTTGAGTCAGGTGATCAAGGTGTGCATCTCTTAGAAAAGGAAGAAGATGAAACAACTGAGAAAGAAAAGGATAATACACCGGAAAAATAGCAGGAAGAAGAAAAAATAGAGGAAATCCGGGTTGAGCCTGTAGCCCCGGATTGGCTTGAAAAGGAAATTGCAAGGAAGAAGTAGGTGGTAGTTGAAGATACTCCCTTGGATTGGGATGAAATACTATCCAGAATTGGCAAAGGGAAGAAAAGGAAGGCAACTAAGGTAGTCTCCAGGATGGAGAGAGATGAAACAAACAACAGGGTCTTCCATATTGCTACTCCTGCCATGGACAAAACTAGGGAAGAAGTCACTGGTCAAGACTACAATGTACAAACTA
Organism: Sequoia sempervirens; assembly: GCA_007258455.2. NCBI lineage: Eukaryota > Viridiplantae > Streptophyta > Pinopsida > Cupressales > Cupressaceae > Sequoia > Sequoia sempervirens. The sequence continues at coordinate 1,187,554,570 of VDFB02271358.1, forward strand.
TTAACCTTGGACCAGTATACATGGAACAGGATATACAAGAATATGAAGGGTCCAGTGTTGTGATTATTGGAAGGTTGAGAAAGGAGACACAAACCAAGCATGAGTTGAAGAAGGAGAATGAAAGACTTAGGAAATGCTTGGAGGAAGAGATGAAACCCCTACAGTCTCTCCATCCTTCTTCATCTGCCACTCCTGGCTTTCTACCCAAGGAAACCATCTCCGGAATTGAGAAAATGAAAGCCTCTGCTCAGGCCACAGTAGATTGGATGAAGAGTGTGCAAATAAGGGTAGATGATACAATTAAGGAAATCTTATCGGTTGGAAAAGATGTAGTTAGAGCTAAAGAACTGCTAGAATATGTGTTTCCCCAGGATAAGGAGGACATTGACCTTTTACTGCAGAAATCCAAGATTATCATGGGACATGGTAGGGATCAATTGGCTATGGATGGGATCCTTCTTTCGTCTAGGTTGGATGAACCCTGGGAATGGTTTGAGGCTCTGCAAATGTGGCAAAAGGCCATGAAGAAGATTCAGAAATGGAAGAAACAAATAGATGGTGATCTTACTGCAGTGTATGATGGATGCATTCCATTCTTTGAAGTTATGACTGGTAGAAGAAAGATAGCCCAAAAATACCTAAGTCTGGAACAACTAAAAGAGTCGTGGCATGAAGTTTATTCCCCTGATTCTGAGACTGTTATAACTGGCCACTAGCTTGATGATGTAGCCACCTACTTGGCAGTAATGGATAGATACCAGGCCAATAAAGAGGATTGGGATAAGACTGTTGAGCAGTCAAAGGAGGAGATTGACTCCATTAAATGCAGACTTAAGGTTTTGCCTTTGCCACCTGTCACCAAGTTGGATGGAGCATTTTTTAGTGTCCAAGGGTCATTGGCCCAGAGCAAGAATAAGGGAAGCGACACTTAATGCCTATTTTGAGATTTGTGTTTCCCTATTATTATAGGGCATGCATTGGACCAGACTACATTGGGGATTGTGTCAAGGCCGACCTTGATGATGGATGGCATTCAGTGTGTGCCTTATTTTGATTTTCCCAGGCTGACCTGTTTTGGCGGTTGTTCTTATTTTGTAAAAATGTTTGGCTAGGCCGACATGTTTTGAGAGTTTGCTATAAAAGGCATTCATGCCTCATTGTAAGGGGTTAGCTAGAAAGTAGTAGAGATAAGTAAGAGTAGAAAAGAGCTAGAGTATTTTGTAGTATGAGTAGTATTCAATTTCTTGATGCAAATACTCTATCAAAACAATGGAATTGTTGCAATCTTTTGATGATCTAATACAATTGAAGGCATTGTGGATTTCCTGGTGAAGTCTCTTGTGTTATTTCATCTTGCATGGTTTTTATTGTTCTATCTTTTAAATTACTTGGAGATTTAGGGTTTAATATTGAGAATTAGTTTTAGTTTGGTGAATGATGTTTATGATTTCATATTTGGAATGTTTGTAGCGATCTCTGGTCTATACTCCCTGTAACTATCCGATTGTAGTAGGCTGGTGAAGTCAACCTGGACCATATATTCACATGTGCTTAAGTTCGATTGTGGATGAATATCTATGATTTGAAAATCTATATACCTTAGAAGATTGCACCATTCTTGTGAAATTGCATTGTGGGTTAAGCAAGAGTTGGTCATTTGAGATTAGTCCATTCCAGATATCTATCATTTGCATTGTTTATCCTAGGAATAGTTTAGATCTTATTATATCCTTGCACCCTTACCTTTTGATATTTCTTTATCATTCGGTTAGATTTAGGATTAGAGATCATTATATTGCATAGTCTGATAAATTGAAAGATACAGTCTGCTTGTAGTAAGGTCCCTTTGTGATTACCAGCATTCTCACATATTATCTGAGTGTTTTATGCATTGTCATGACCTAAGACCCGAGAGACCTTGGGGTGATTTTAAGTGATTTTATTGTTGAAAATAACCTTTCAAGAGAGATAGAATATTGTATTATGTCTGAGTTGTTGCTGTGCAGAAAACACTATCAACAGATTGGCGCTAGAAGGAGGGCCTGAATGAGCACACTGGATCATTTCCTGAATGCCATCTCTCCTAAAAGATATAGGAGAAATACTAGATCTACTACAGGAGAGGACGACTTACAGGAATTACAGTTCCCCACTAGATCAAGAAGGACTCGAGAAAGGGAAGAATCATCATCACCCATCCCTTCACCAGCATCTTCCACATCTTCCCATCCAGAGGTTGAAGCCATACCCATTCCTAAGGCAGTTCCCGTTCAACAACCTCAACCTATCATTAACCAACCACAACCACCACCCCCACTTTTACCAATGGCTTTCCTAGCTAATAATCCATCTCCCTTATTATTCCAGGCTTACAATGCTATGCCCAAAAACCCTAAACACTTCTGCTCAAAGTTTCATGTTAATGACCCGAATAGGACTGCAGAAGAACATATAAGGATCTTCCAAACGTGTCTCAAAGATGGAGGGATTGTCCATGAGGATGTTGCCTGTAGGTTGTTCCATTATTCACTAGGAGAAGAGGCTTTTTACTGGTACAATCACCTCCCTTCTGGCTCAATTCTAAACTGGAATGATCTTGAAACTACCTTTTTACAAAAGTTCAGAATACCCATTAGTACTAATGAATTATACCTACAATTCACTAGAGTCAAAAGAGAGGTTAATGAGCCAATATCTAGCTTCAATAATAGGTTTCACCATGCATACACCAGACTTCAAGACCCTTATGTTTTGGATGACAATACTGCCCTGGGAATCTATTACGAAGCATTGGATAGCCTCACAGCCACCTTTCTGAAATGGAGACCTAATTCCCCTGCTACCCTAACCGATGCTTACATAGAAGCTGTTAAGCTTAGCACAAATCTGAGGCAACATATAACTGAGTTGTTGCCTTCTTTAGGACCAATTGCACACCCCAATCAGGTTCAGGTGGTAAATCAGGCACTTACCAACCATACTCCAATTATGAATCCAGTACCTCAATTACCCTTGGTGCCACATCCTGGTCTTCCCATGAGTTAGGTCTCTCCTATGATGAACTTCCCCCAACAGTAGGTTAATCAGCCTATGTATCAATCATAGCCAAATAGTTTTCCTGCTTATATGCAAAATTCTGAGGTATTGCGTCAGTCTATGGGATCTAATACAATGCCTGTCCCTCCTCAGTGTAACCCAAGCCAACCTCCTTATCGAGATCCAAATAAGGAGAGGATTGATGAAATGGCTGAACAGATAAAGTTCAATCTGGAGGTGACCTACCTAAGGAATCAAAATAGTCAACTACAGGCTGCCCAGAAGAGTATGTAGTCCAATCATAATAGGGAATTTTCACAAGGGCAAAATTTTGACCGAGGACAACGTAATGAGAGAGGATTCCATAATGACAGGGGATATAATCAGGATAGAGAGTATAATAATGACAGAGGCTACAATAATGATAGGAGACAGAATTTTGATAGAGGCCAAGGTGGTGGATTTGGATTTGATAAGAGGGCATCTCAAAGACAAAGTAGGACTTGGAATACAATCCCTAATAATGGAGGAGTCCCCACCCCATTGGATCAACTAGCTAATCAAGTGGTCAACCAATCTACAAATCAACCAGTCAGTCAGGATAAGCCTCCCAGTGGTGTATACTTGGCTGAAGCAGCCTTATCAGGGTGGTGTAGGCTTCATAAGACAAGTCAGCATTCAGAGTTAGAATGTCCAGAGTTCCAAACTACTACTTCTATTTTCCAATATGAGGTAAAGAATAATGCAAATGGGCAGGAGATTGTTCCCTCCAGTCCTTATGATTCACCTGTGCTGGTTTTGAACCACGCTCCTTTCCCAACCAGTAAGGAGAATGTACCAGAGGAGGAATCTAATTCTCAGGAGGGGAAAACAGACCAAATCTATAATGGGGATGGAGTTTCTCAGCTATTTGATGAAGAAACAATGAATGATAATGGCCCCCTTGATCAAGAGGAGGCATATATTGAAGAAGTACAGATGTTCCAGAGGCAAGGTTTGAGAGATATACCTCATAGGCGTCCACAGGCTGGAGGACCTTTCACCACTTCCATTCCTCCTAATAAATTTAGTACCCCTCTAGATCCTAATGCTAGCAATAATCCATCTTATCCACATATTTCCAGACAATATCTTTCGAAGGAGAGGCAAGCCCAGACTGACGCACAGAAAGAAAAGGTTGTTCAAGCTGGCAAGGACAAGGTAGAGGAACTTCCTAAGGAAGCTTCCACCGATATGAGTGAAGAAAAAATAGCTTCGTATGTTGCTGAGGAGTTCAAAAAATTAAAGGTAAATCTTTCAGCATTTGAGTTATTGAGGTTTCCTCCCATTAGGAAGGTTGTTTTAGGTACTTATGATGCACATTCAATGTCTTTGGATAAACCTTCTGATGAGCATAATAGAAAGATCCCTAGTTCTTAGCCTATGAAGACACAAAACTAGGCCCATAATCAGATTAACCTTCCTCCTGGAGATGAAGGAAAAGAAAAGGATAAGACTCAAGTGGCTCAAGTCAATACTCAGCTTACTTTGTTTCAAGGAAAGACAGAAACCCCACCATTTCTGATCTCTGTGCGCATATTTGGTAAGAATATGCACAATTGTTTATTAGATTCTGGTGCTTCCACCAATGTGATGCCATTTGGAGTTTGTAGAGCTCTAGGAATTACACCTACTGACTCCCAGAAGAAGGTGACCCAGTTGGATAGAACTGAAGTAAGTGTGGTAGGAGAACTAAACATGATTCATATGCAGATAGCTTCAGATCCAAGGATTCAACAGGTTATCAATATTCAGGTAGCTGATATCCCTGATGCGTATGGCTTGATCCTAGGAAGAGATTTTACTAAGGCTTTGAATGGTTATGTGTCTACTGATCATTCTCATATGTGGCTTCCATGGAAAGGAGTGCCTAATCAGATCAGAATTGAGAGAGAGCCAAGAATGAAATACATGATCACAGAATACCAAAAGACTTCAACAAAAGTCCTGATATCAGAAGTTGGCATGGGAAATTACATATTATCCACTCAGTACGAGGAATTAGACTCAGAGGAGGTATTGATGCTACATACGATGCCTATTGATAATGGAACAGGATCCAACCCTGTTGCTGTTTTGACAGAATCAGTTGAGGAAGAAAAGGAACCTAAAGATAATCAGATCAATCTATTGGACAGTTTTCAGGAATTCATCATGAAGTGTGTTGACAATCAGGTTCACCTTGGAAGAAGGACAAGCTTTGAAGAATTACTCTTACCTAATTAGTGTAGAGTTCATAATGCTTCTCATTAAGAGTTGGAGTGTTGTTTATGCCAAACAGCAGTGGAACAAGTATAGAAATGCATGAATCCGACCCTGGCAGTTCAAACAGATATACAAGATCCTCAGAAGGACTATCAAGAGAGGAAGTTCGTGTCATCTGAAAAGCCACTCAGTAATATTAAGCCAAAGGATGTGATGAAGAAGATTATAGCTACTGAATTTTGGACACTTAGATTTGATGGATCCAAGTCCAAGCATGGAGCTGGGGCAGGGTTCGAATTGATCAGTCCAAGAGGTAAGAATTTTTTTTGCAGCCCATAGGCTTCAATTTCACTGTACAAATAATGTGGCAGAGTATGAAGCGTTAATCCATGGACTTCTTATGGAACTTAAGAAAAAGGTTAAGATTCTACAAGTCTTTGGTGATTCTGAGTTAGTAGTTAAGCAAGTAAGAAAACAATATTCATGCCATGATAGGAGAATGACTAATTATAGGGATAGAGTCTGGGACCTTATTGAAGGATTTGATGCTTTCAACATTCAGCTAATACCATGGTGAAAGAATCAAACGGTGGATTCTCTGGCTCAAGCAGCAAGTACTCTGTAGCCTTTGTCTCTGTCAGGATTGAATAAGTTTACTGTTGAATTGACTTCGGTGCCATCGGTCCCAGACAATGTTACTAACTTCCAGGTATTCAAAGATGATAAAAATATCCTGGACTTTATCACAAATACAGATGTTTTTGCTTCCCAAGTCATCAATGAAACAGAGCCTCAGGAAGCAGAACTGGATTTAGAAGGTGTCATAAATCTGAAATCAAATACTATTCCAAGGGGAATGGTACAGTTGGAGAGGATTTTTTATATGGATAAAATTAGAGATCAGGATAAGAATCAAAGAAAGAATCAATCAGTGGACAGTGTGACATTCACAATTTAGGAACTGAGGACAATATTAAGAATATTTTCATAGGCAAGGTATGCACTCCAGAAGAAAGACAAGGGATAATTAAAGCCCTACACAGCTTTCCAGATATAGTAGCCTAGAGTTATGATGACTTGAAAACTTATGATACCTCAATCATAACTCATACTATACCCCTGAAGCCAGATGCCAAGCCCTTTAGGCAAAGGCAGAGACCAATTAATGCATTATTGGAACCAGTCATACAAAAGGAAGTCTAAAAGTTACTGTCCGCCAGAATCATATTTCCTGTTAGGCATTCAACATGGGTGGCTAATCTGGTTCCAGTGAGGAAAATGAATGGAGAAATTAGGCTCTGTGTTGATTTCAGGAATCTAAACAGATCATCGGAAAAGGATAACTATCCAGTTCCTTTGTTAGATGAAGTGCTTCAAGTCATTAATGGATCTCAGATGATGTCCTTTCTAGATGGTTATTCAAGGTACAATCAGGTAATGGTCTAGTATGAGGACAGACACAAGACTGCTTTCACAACTAAGTGGGGCACCTTCACCTACAGGAGAATGCCATTTGGACTCATCAATGCAGGGGCTACATTTCAGAGGGCTATGGATATTGCCTTTAAGGATATCAAAGGCAAATGCATCATCATTTATATGGATGACCTGACTGTTTTTTCAAAGAACAAAGGGGATCACATCTCAGATCTGCACAAAGTGTTTTAAAGGTGCAGGGACTTTGGGATATCCCTAAATCCTAAAAAGTGTATCTTTGGAGTAACAGAAGGAAAGTTACTAGGATATGTCATATCAGAAAAGGGAATTGCTATATATCCAAAAAGGGTGGAAGCCATATTAAAGATTCAGCCACCTGTTAGCAAAAAGGAGATGAAGTCCTTCTTTGGCAAGATCAATTTCGTCAGAAAATTCATCACTGGATTTGCTGAAATTGTGAAACCATTGAATGCAATGTTGAAACAAGATACCAAGATCGAATGGACTATAGAAGCGAAGGAAGCTTTTGTAGAAATCAAAAAAGCCATTGTTGATGCTCCAGTATTGGTAAGTCCCAACTACAACAAACCCTTTTATATCTATTCCTTTGCTTCGGATCATTCGTGTGGTGGAATGTTAACTCAAAAGTCTGATGAGGGAAATGAGTATCCTATTTCTTTTATGAGTGCACCATTAAAATATGCTGAGTTGAAATATCTAAGTGTGGAAAAGCAGGCATATGCCCTGGTCAGAGCAGTAAAGAAATCCAGGCATTATATCCTCAAAAATAAGGTATATGCAATTGTCCCTGATTCTGCAGTTAAGTTACTTCTGATGCAAAATGAATTAGGTGAACGTAGAGCTAAATGGGTGACCATGCTTCAAGAGTATGACATTGAGATCCAGCCCATGAAGCTGGTAAGAGGACAAGGACTCACTCAGACTATGGCTGAAATAGGTCTTGAATTGACTGTTCAGAATTATAATATCGAAGAGGTTTCCCCAGATGGTTGGTATGATGACATAGTGTATTATTTGCTAAACCAACGACCTCCAGGTCATCTTAATGTAGTTCAAAGGAGATTTTTCGATTGAAGAGTGATAGTTTCATGTTGAAAGGGGCTATTTTATACAAGAAAAATCATGAAGGCATTTATTTGAGGTGTCTTGGGAAACAGGAAGTTGAAAGAGTGATGAATGAATTTCATGAGAAATATGGTACTGGTCATGGTTTTGCGATTGCCACAGCAAATCAGATTTTGAGGGCAGGTTACTACTGGCCCACATTATTCAAAGATGTTCACCATCATGTGCGAACCTGTCACACTTGCCAGACTGCAGCGATAAGAGAAAGGTGTGCAGCACTTCCGCTCCAATCAGTCACTGAGGTAAGACCTTTTGCTCAGTGGGGTATGGATTTCATAGGCCCCATCAACCCACCATCTTCTATAGGACACAGGTACATTCTCATTATTACTAATTATTTTACAAGATGGATTGAAGCTTTTGCTTGTAGGCAATGTACATCTGAGGTAGTCATTGATTTCTTAGAATCAGCTATTCTTAATCATTTTGGATGCCCTATTGCTGTCATCTGTGATAATGGTCATGCCTTTGCATCTTTAAAATTTTCAAATTGGGCTTTTGATCATGGTATTATTGTGAAGTTTGCGTCTAATTATTATCCCCAGGGTAATGGTTTAGCAGAGACCTCTAATAAAACCTATTGACTGTCATCTATAAGCTGTTAGAAAGGAACCCAAAAGAATGGCACACCTAGCTTCAGTTTTCCCTTTGGGAAAATCGTACAAGACTTAAGTTATCCATTGGAACATCTCCTTATCACCTAGTGTATGGTCTAGAGCCAGTATTCCCTATTCAACTCAAGATCCCAACTTTACAGTTTATAAATGAGTTTTATGATGAAGGGGATAGAAGGGAGGCTAGGTTGACAGAACTACTGCACCTTGAAGAGAAGCGAGACAATGCCCTTGAGAATTTTTCCAAACATCAAGGGGTAGTTAAGAGGTGGTTTGATAGGAGGGCTAAAGTCAAAGCCTTCAGGATTTCTAACCTAGTCTTATACTGGAATAAACCTCATGATCAGAAAGGGAACCATGGAAAGTTTGATAAACTCTGGCTTGGCCCATATCAGGTTGTTGAAATACTTGGAGATAATGCCTTCTATCTGAAGACTCTCACGAGAGAGGATATCCCACTGCCTATCAATGGGCAGTATTTGAAACATTATTTCCAGTCCTGAGCTATTTTTAGCTCTCCACTCTGTACATATTTAGTTTAGGTTGCTTTGTTGTTTTGTTGGTTAGAGTAGGTTTCCCTTTTGGTTTGCTTGTTTGCTTTGGTTAGAATAGGTTTGCTTCGGTTTGGTTTGTGTTGCTCTTGCTCTTGGTTCTTTTTCTTTTTGGGATCTTTGGGTGCATCTGTACGGCAGTGGTGACAAAGTAGGTCTGATGTTGTTGGTATTTCCCTTACAAACTCTAATCATCCTTCCAGGACACTATGGTACAAACTCTCTACCCAATGCCACTTATCCTTGTGCTTAGGCAAAAGGTTTTCTAGTCGGTTTGAATGAGACTATATTGGGGTCTCATACTTTTAATTGTTAAATATATCTGAAGTTGCAAAACGTCCTTATAAGGTCTGAATAGGTGAAAAATCCTTTTCTGCTCTAGTGCCACTGTGGTTCTAAGCCCTGAGTGTGGACTTTACTGTTCATAGGTTGAATGAAATGAGTAAAAGGCAATGATATATATATAAAAAAAAAGGAAAAGAGAAAATATTGAAAATCAAAAGGCTTGAATTCAACTCATTAGGGGAATCTGAATATCTCTACCAGGGCTATAGATGCTTGGCTGGCAGTAGAGCTATGTTCAAGAGGATCCCATCGATAACCTTGTCGGGGCTATGGACACCTAACTGGCAGCGAGGCTCTATCCAAGTTACTTTTAGAGTATGAATCTTTAGGTAGCTTGTTCATACCAATTTTGGTTCCTGTTGTAACTAAGGGAGGATAATGAATGCATATGCACACACTTTGACCCTGGTATAGGAAAGTTTGAATGATTAGGGGCTTCTTTGTTTTAACATAGGTGGTGGCAGGATAGGTGGGTTGAAACCATAAGTTCTGGGTTCTTGATTCCAGTTTGTCATCGAAATGCTCAGGAGCATTTCCCAGCAGAGTCGCCATTTGTTGTGCAGTTTTTGCACACATGCCCCACTTGGAGTAGGGACCCTCTTTTCTAGTGCCTTTTGACCTTTGGTTTTATTGGATTTGCCTTTTGGGGGTCTTGACATGTTGATCTTGTTGGTTTTGATCTTGTCTTGAGGCTTGAAGTGGCTAAAATTGAGTTTTAGGCAAAATTTGGGTTTTCACCTGAGTCCGAGATTTTTCGGATTTGGCGGATTTCTTCGGGCCCTGACTCACTATCTGTTCATCGCTGCATTTTCCGAATCCGGGTTTCTGCTTGACTCCAGGATTTTTCGGTTCTGTCGGATTTTCGCGGACTGTGCTAATTTCCCAAACTTTGTTATATTCTTGGTTTCTGTATTTCTACGAAATCTGTGTTCATTCGGATTTCCGCGTATCATGGGATTTTCTGAAATTATGTCTTGGGCTTAGGTTTTTGGATCTGTCAAACACGTCTTGTCATTCATTAATGACCAAGGTACCTTCGTTCAGAGGCGTAAATGAGAAAGGATTTTAAGTCTTTTAGGCATCATTTTAACTTCATCTTTCATTTGCTTGCTGCTCTAGCGATTGAGAGTTTTTCATTTGAGCTTTGAGCATTGATCTTGGGTTGCTTGTGCATGGATTGTTTGGTGCTGATTGAGGTTTTAATTGCCTGGGTGTGCTTACTCCGTGGCTACTTTTTCGACCTTGAGTTTTTTACTGGATTGATCCATGGTAGGTTGTCGATGGTCCCTCTTATTTGTTTATGCAATAATTAAGCTTTCTAGATTGGTTGATGGTCACTTCGTGTCGGCCCATCTTGGCCATGATTTCCTTCCTATCAAGTTAGGGTTTGACCCATTTTTTTTGTGGAGCCTCATCATTCGCTCCTATAAGCTTGTATTTATCCATCAGATGATGGGTGCACACGTTTGGGGGGTTTCGAGTCAGACTATTTTCCCTCTTAGTGTGCAGCTTTCCATATGCGAAGTTAGGGTTTTCTTGGTGCTCGGCCCAGAATAATGGGTTCGTTATGATTTCTTCAATCTTGCCCTTGTATTGCACTGACTCCTACCCTGTGAAGATTCAGAGTGCCTTAGATTGATATGTATAGGTGGTATTTAAAACTATGAGCTCACCCTGGTTTTCATGGCGAGAGGTTGTTCATCGAAATTAGGGCATCATCATTCTGTCATGGGAATTCATCATTTGAAAGCTTTGAGAACGTGAAATCATTTGCATTATAAACCCTGCTAGTTAGCGTCGATTTTGGGACCGTTAGAATCTAGGTGGAGAACTTTGCATAATCATTTAGTCGCCAGTTCGCGTGTCGTCGTTCATCGGGTTCCCGTGGTGTCCTCAAAATTTTTGCGCATCCGAATTTTCCCGGTTTAGGCTTATTCTATGGAGTGTTGTAATTTCCGTAACATTTCAAGCTGTCCATGAAAATCCATCCCATCCGGATTTTTTCGGGTTTCCTATCTGGCTATATCCTTTTTGATTTTCCGAAGATAGGATTAATGGAGTGAATGCTAATTGCCAATTTCTTGTTGCTAATGAATAAATTTCATGATAATCTGATGATCTTTTGGCTGAACTAATGATTTATATAAATGATGATACTTTGGCAGTGGGAACCTGTCTGGGTCAGATTTCTCTGAAATTCTACCCCAACTGGATTTTTCCGATTTACACAATTTTCCCGGACTATCTCATTTTTTCGGATCTTCAAGGATTGGTGATTTGTAATGGATTTCAATTGCTTTATATGATTTTATGCTAATCTCTTGATTGGAATATGCATAATAATTGGATACTAATGATGTTCTTTGTGAATGTAGGCTGAGTCAAGCAAGGTTGCAGCAGGAAAGACTAAGGGCAACATGGAGGGGTCATCCATCTCCGAGGTAGAAAGACTAAGATTGGACATCAAGAGCCAGCTGCCAGAAAGCAAAATATCTTTCGTATGGTCTGACGTGTCTGACACCAATGTGGGGGCCTGGAGATACGAGGAGTTCAAGCAGAGGATAGCTGAGAAGAATTTGTCTATTCTGAGGAATGGCATGATGAAGTCTGGGCTAGTGCATGTGGCAGGATTTCCTCCAGTGATCCAGTGCTACGAGTTGATCTTAGAATGTGCCCCGCAATACGACTTCGACACACAAAGGGTTGTCAGCACTGAGGGGAGAGTCCTTGCTAATTTCAGTCATGTTTCCATCACCCAAGCCTTTGACATGCCAGATCTACCTTTAGTGTGCGCTTTGAATATGGACTTGGCCAAGACATACTATGAGAACGAACCAATCAAGGATCAACAAATGATCAACTCTTAGTTGGAGAAGCCAAAATCACACTATTCTAAACTACCCAAGCAGTTGCACAGAGTCAAATTCAGGTATGACATTTACGATGCTATAACATTTTTGAGCAGGGTAGCTAGTTTGAAGACTACCGGAGTGCTAGAAAGTTGGATGGTCCATGTCATCACCAAAATTGAACAGGGCACCAACTATCATTGGGCAGGGCTCATTAGTTCTGAGATTGATAAACAGCTGAGGAATGTCCTAGAGACTAAGAGGTTTACCATGTCCTCCTATGTCATGTATGTGCTTGCTAGATTCTACCCATACAGGGGTTTCAATCCACAAGGGACATTCAGATAGGACATAGTTTATGAGGTATACCCAGAGTTGCATCTAGGACACAAATATTACTGGAGAACCAATGATGCATTCACAATGCATATCACCAGGATGCTCTAGAATGCTGAACATATGAGATTTTCTGATGGAGCCAAAGGGTTGATAAAGAATTATGGGGCCTGGTTCATTCAATTTCCCAATTTCACTTACATTTGGATTGATGGATGCCCAGTTGCTCCATATAGGTTACCTTGGTATCCTACTGATCACATTGTTTTGTTAGAGATTTTCAGATAGATTTGTGAATTTTATGCTATTGTAAGGAAGGAGAAGCATAAGACAGGCTTTGGTGGAGATTTCCCTCTCGGAATTGGACTGGTAGAGGTGTGCCCTTCCATCCAATCAACACACACTGTAGGGGAAGAATTGGCAGCATATGGTTTCTCCTTCCACTCCAAAAGAATGAACTTTGATATCATAGGAGAAGCACAAAAGAAGGCCACTAGGGAGTACCGGCACAAAGGTGACCTAGAGGACTATTGGGCCAACATTAAGGATGATTTTGAAGTGAGGAAGAAGAGGTACTCCAGACTCCCTGTTGATGCAATCAGATAGTACAATGTCAAGTTGATCCCAGACCAACTGGAGGATGATGGAAACCTGGTGCAGGATCATGCCTATGAAGCTGTGAAGGACGGGTCCATCGGGGATATCAATTGGAACGAGGATGAGGTCACGGAGTTGGAAGACCTAATGGCCCCACTCATGAAATTTACCTCTTCCTAGTTAAAGCATAAAATTTGGGAGTTGGAGAGCAAGAAGATAGCTTGTACCTTCAATTTGATGGGAGACCTCAACCCTATGTCGACTTCAGAGGAATCCGGGGAAGATGACCCCAAAGGGAAAACTACAAAGAGCTCTCCTTTCAAGATAAAGATTAGAGGCCCCAAGGAAAGTGAGCCCAAACCAAAGAGGAAGCCAAAAGGAAAGAAGAGAAGTTGAACTTTGAAGACTGGTAAGTCCTTTGATGAGGAAGATTTGGAAAAGGCCATAAAGGAAGATGTTCCTCCACCACCAAAGAAGACAAGAACAACCAGGACTTCAAAGAGGAAGGGTCAGGTTGCCTCAAAGGATGAGCGTCCTATTGTGGATGTAGGGAGTTCAAGAGGGGAAAAAACAAAGGTTTATATGAGAAGATCAAGGACTCCATCCCCTAAGGAGCCAATGCAGAAGAAGGACCTTTCCCCAGAGATGGCAACTACAGAGCCACCTAAGGCTGCTTCTCCTCCACCAAGTGTACCTGAGCCAGAAATTCTTGAGGAGCATGAAACTAGCAGAGAGGTGGAGCCATTCAAGGAAGGAGCACTCTTTAATGAGGCGGCTGAGCTCGAAGTGGAGGAGGTAGGAAAACTTCCTTCCCCAGTGGTGCAATATGAGGATTCTCCGGCGAGCAACAATGGCCATGGGTCACCTGAGAAGGAAGATATCCCAGTTAGAACCCCATCACCTATAATGCAAGAGGTTGAACTTGAGTCAGGTGATCAAGGTGTACAGCTCTCAGAAAAGGAAGAAGATGAAACAACTGAGAAAGAAAAGGATAAAACGTCAGAAAAATAGCAGGAAGAAGAAAAAATAGAGGAAATCCGGGTTGAGCCTACTGCCCCGGATTGGCTTGAAAAGGAAATTGCAAGGAAGAAGCAAGTGGTAGTTGAAGATACTCCCTTGGATTGGGATGAAATGCTATCCAAAATTGGAAAAGGGAAGAAAAGGAAGGCAGCTAAGGTATTCTCCAGGATGGAGAGAGATGAAACAAACAATAGGGTAATCCATATTGCTACTCCTGCCATAGACAAAACTAGAGAAGAAGTCACTGGTCAGGACTACAATGTACAAACTATTAACCTTGGACCAATAAACATGGAACAAGATATAGAAGAATATGAAGGGTCCAGTGCTATGATTATTGGAAGGTTGAGAAAGGAGACACAGACCAAGCATGAGCTGAAGAAGGAGAATGAAAGACTTAGGAAATGCTTGGAGGAAGTGATGAAACCCCTATAGTCTCTCCATCCTTCTTCATCTGCCACTCCTGTCTTTCTACCCAAGGAAACCATCTCCAGAATTGAAAAAATGAAAGCCTCTGCTCAGGCCGCAGTAGATTGGATGAAGAGTGTGCAAATAAGGGGATATGATACAATTAAGGAAATCTTATCGGTTGGAAAAGATGCAGTCAAAGCTAAAGAACTGCTAGAATATGTGCTACCCTAGGATAAGAAGGACATTGACCTTTTACTACAGAAATCCAAGATTATCATGGGACATGGTAGGGATCAATTGGTTGTGGATGGGATCCTTCCTTCATCTAGGTTGGATGAACCTTGGGAATGGTTTGAGGCTCTGCAAATGTGGCAAAAGGCCATGAAGAAGATTCAGAAATGGAAGAAACAAATAGATTGTGATCTTACTGCAGTGTATGATGGACGCATTGCATTCTTTGAAGTTATGACTGGTAGAAGAAAGATAGCCCAAAAATACCTAAGTCTGGAACAACTAAAAGAGTGGTGGCATGAAGTTTATGCCCCTGATTCTAAGACTGTTATAACTGGCCACTAGCTTGATGATGCAGCCACCTACTTGGCAGTAATGGATAGATACCAAGCCAATAAAGAGGATTGGGATAAGACTGTTGAGCAGCCAAAGGAGGAGATTGACTCCATTAAATGCAGACTTAAGGATTTTCCTTTGCCACCTGTCACTGAGTTGGATGGAGCATTTTTTAGTGTCCAAGGGTCATTGGCCCAGAGCAAGAATAAGGGAAGCGACACTTAATGCCTATTTTGAGATTTGTGCTTCCCTATTATTATAGGGCATGCATTGGACCGGACTACATTGGGGATTGTGTCAAGGCCGACCTTGATGATGGATGGCATTTAGTGTGTGCCTTATTTTGATTTTCCCAGGCCGACCTATTTTGGCGGTTGTTCTTATTTTGTAAAAATGTTTGGCTAGGCCGACATGTTTTGAGAGTTTGCTATAAAAGGCATTCATGCCTCATTGTAAGGGGTTAGCTAGAAAGTAGTAGAGATAAGTAAGAGTAGAAATGAGCTAGAGTATTTTGTAGTAGGAGTAGTATTCAATTTCTTGAAGCAAATACTCTATCAGAATAGTGGAATTGTTGCAATATTTTGATGATCTAATATAATTGAAGGCATTGTGGTTTTCCTAGTGAAGTCTCTTGTGTTATTTCATCTTGCATGGTTTTTATTGTTTCTATCTTTTAAATTGCTTGGAGATTTAGGGTTTAATATTAAAAATTAGTTTTAGTTTGGTGAATGATGTTTATGATTTCATATTTGGAATGTTTGTAGCAATCTCTGGTCTATACTCCCAGTAACTATCTGATTGTAGTAGTCTGGTGAAGTCAACCTGGACCATATATTCACATGTGATTAAGTTTGATTGTGGATGAATATCTATGATTTGAAAATCTATATACCTTAGAAGTTTTCACTGTTCTTATGAAATTGCATTGTGGGTTAAGCAAGAGTTAGTCATTTGAGATTAGTCCATTCCAGATATCTATCATTTGCATTGTTTATCCTAGGAATAGTTAAAATCTTATTATATCCTTGCACCCTTACCTTTTGATAGTTAGATTTAGGATTAGAGATCATTATATTGCATAGTCTGATAAATTGAAAGATACAGTCTGCTTGTAGTAAGGTCCCTTTGTGATTACCAGCATTCTCACATATTATCTGAGTTGTTTATGCATTGTCATGACCTGACACCCGAGAGACCTTGGTGTGATTTTCAATGATTTTATTGTTGAAAATAACCTTTCAAGAGAGATAGAATATTGTATTATGTCTGAGTTGTTGCTGTGCAGAAAACACCATCAATAGGTCTACTAAAAACAAAGCATCTATTCCACTACTTCAAAATATAAACCAAGGACCCCTTCCATCATTCCAAAGCTCCACTCAAGGGCCAACACCATCACCTCAAAATTTCAATCAAGGGAACATTCCTTCATGTCAAAATTTCAACCAAGGGAACATTACCTCACATCAAAACATCAATCAAGGGCCCACACCTTCATATCAAAATGTAAATCAAGGTCCTATACCCTCATTTTCAAACCAAGGATTCAATTTTAAAAATCAAAACATGAATCAGGGGTCATACCTCAACTCCAAAATGCCATACCAAATACGAACATGACCTTTGGGACCAACCTAAACACTAATCTCATTCCAAATCAAAAAAACCCACACCCATATAACAATCAAGGTCTCATATCACAAAACATCAATCAAAATCCAAACCCAACACATGACCTCAATGGAAATATTATTGCATCACATCAAAACAATGTGACATCATCCCTTGCAAACTGTTTGCTCCAAGCCATGCAAACCATTGAACAACGAATCGCCAACATGCAATTGGGAACCAACAAGAAGACATATTTTGTGGAGGAGTTGTGCCCTTTTCCATTTGATCGAAACTTATACATGCCACCCTTTCCCCCGCATTTCACGACACCACCATTACCTAAATACAAGGGGACAAGAGATCTAGTAGAACACATCCGTGAATTCAACATTGCATGCATGGAATTTGCATATGACCCTACCTAATTGATGAGGTTATTCCCATGAATTCTCACAAGGATAGCCTTAGATTGGTTCTCACATCTTCCACAAGGAATCAGAACATGGGGTGAACTAGCTAACAAATTCATCAATCATTTTTCTTTCAACATTAAAAATGATGTCATCCTTGCAACATTGAGCACAACCAAACAAGAAGATGGGGAGTCACTTACCTCGTTCTACCAAATATGGTGAGGCTTGGTTAGCAAATTCCCTTGTCATATTCCAAAAAAATAACTTGTCACCATGTTTGTAGAAAACCTTAATGGAAAGTTGATGAGTCAAATTCAAATCCAATGTTACACAACCTTTGAGGAGATTATTGAGAAAGGTGACCTTATTGAGAAAGGTCTTATTTCTAGAGGAATGGTCAAGATAAATAAAGACACTCTAAAACCTAACAATGACAAAGTAAAATATTAGTCCTGAAATAAAAATGTGACAAATGATGGAGTCGTTGATTCCAAACTGATAAACAAAGGACTAGTAATTCAACTTAGAGACCCCTCTTCATCAAAAATACCCAATACATCGAATACCCAAACACCAAGTCAAAACCAAATGCTGAACACTATCCTCCAAAAAAAAAACAACAAAGAGGTCCTCCCCGTGCTAAGAGAATGTGCACCCCCTTGGGTGAACCTATCGAATTGGTCCTCAAACGACTTTTGCAATCCAATGTCATCACACTATCAGACACCAAGAATTATGAACCTTCAATGATCAAACCTGATTGGTGGCAAGATGATGAATACAATGAATATCATCGCACAAAAGGACACAAGACATCTAGATGTTGGACACTCAAGAACATCATTCAATACCTTATTGAGGATCAAACCATTTCAATTTATAATTCATAAGGAAAAACCAATGTTGATCATACAATATTCAAGACCCCTTTGCAAGACCATTAGAAAGGAAAAGCCTCTAGTTTAGGGAACAACAACAATGCCAACTATGCAGCTGTCAAGCATGATTATTGTAACTAAGGGAATTTTCCTAGGGTTAGCAGATTAATGCATTAACATAAAAACCCAAAGTGATAATGAAGTACAAAGGAAAAACATGAAAACAAAATGAAGTGATCTCACCAAATGTCTTCATTATTCATGGCTGACCTCCATTATACCTTCTCAACTTGTTGAAAATGTGATGTTTCCCTCATAATTGGTGTGAGAAATCTAATGACAATCACAAGCCCTAAGAAAATGTTGAAGGATTATTACATGAAATACTATTCTATTATGCAACTAATAAGCATCTAAACTATTTCTAAATTATGCCAAATGAAATGTAAATATGCCTATGAAAAAATGACAAGGGTGCAAGAGCATGAGGTTGCAAGATGACATAAGATGACAAAACAAGATTGCATTAGATGTACAAATGAGACCAAAATTGTCATTTTATAGAAAATGCAATTTTGAGTGAATGGCCAAGATCAAAATTTGACAAATTCCCTAGAAGCAATGGACAAGATTCAATTTGACAACCCACAATTAGGGTTAGGGCAACATTAGGTCAAATTTGAAATGAGTGGACAAGATTGATTTTTAGAAAATCAAATCAAGGTTTGACAATACATGTGACTAGAGATAAGACTGGCACAAAAGAAGAGAAAGTTGGAAAATTCAAATAATAATAGAAATTACTTGATTTTTGGAGGAAATGACTATTGTGAATTAAAAATTAATTTAATTCAAAAGGTGGGGTCACATGACAGTAAATAATTAATTTAAATTATTTACTAAAAAGAGGGAAATTCCAAATAAGATAATTAAATAATTAAAGATAATTATTTAATTAGATAAGGTGAGCAATAATTAAATAAATTAAAGAATCTATTTATTTAATAATCAGGAATACATAATGAATAAAGATAATCAAATAAATTAAGAAATTTATTTAATTATGGGAAGATATTAGACAAAGAGTGATGTATCGAATAAATAAATAAAATTTATTTATTTAATAATCGTAAAGAATAAAAAGACATGAATTAATTAAATAATTATGAATTATTTAATTAATTGTAGAAGGTGGACCAAGGACATAATTAAAATGTCTTAATTATGCTAGGAAGAAAAAGGTGAAAAATAGAGCTTGCATGCCTAGGTCATTTTTATGTGTCTACAAATTCTTCAATGAATCTCCGGAAGTGCTAGAGTATTCACTAGTAGCCTTCACACTCTCCATAGTATTCTCTTTGAACACCTCCTTCTAAATATCACCAGTATTAATTGGTATCTCTTCTTTCCTTTCCTCATTCCTGGAGGTATCTTCATCTTTCTGCTCATCTTCCTTCTTATTTTATTTTTCATCCTTCTTTGCATCACCATTCTCCTTTCCACCATCCTTAGTTGTATTATCTTCTCCATTTGACTGGTCTATGTTATCTGAAGGAGTAACTATCTCTAGTTTTACTTGTATGTTCTCAACACTTTCTTTTGATACTAGAGGAGTATCCTCCTTTGTAATGTCTTCTTTGATCACTACTTCCTCAACAATCTTCTCTATCATTCTTTCCACTTTTGGAGATGTATTATCCTATGTATCTTCTTTGTTTGCCTCATGCTCATGTTGAGCATCATCCATCTGCACATCACCTTCAATATTTTCATTCCAGAGAAGGTGTCTCCACTTTCACTTCCTCTTTGCTTTCTAGGGTCATTCCCAACTTTTGTGCTATCTCTTCTCCCTTTGCAATGCTCTCTTTTCTATGTCTCTTGAGATTATTTTGATCTCTGCTCATAAGGATTGTCACCCTCTACTTAGTTATGAGTTCCTTATTGAACATTGTAGCTAAAGTGGATTTTTTTCCTCAAAGAGAGGATCACTTATCTCTTCTAAATCATAGTCTCTTGAACTTTCCTCTTCATCTATATCTTCTTTCCTTCTTTCTATCAAAACATTCCATAAATTTATAGGTATTTGTTTCTTATGTTTTGCATGTCAACCTCAAGAAAAATATACTTAATGATAGCTTCTACAATGGTGGCCTTATCCACCTCATCTGCTTCATTGTACAAGGTTGAAGTTTCTACTAACATCTCATTTTGTACTATACCATTAAAAAGTGCTCCTAACTTCATGGGAGTGTTCGTTCTTATCAGATCTTTCTTCTTCTATGTCTTTTCTGGTGTTATGTTCTTTTGAATTTTTTCTACTTTCATCTTTTCTGGTGACACCTTCTTGGTGGCTTCTTTCTTATTCTCTTGCATGTGGACTACAAAATATTTCTTTTCCCTCTCTATTTCTTCTTCATTGTCTGTATCAATGATATCAAATTTATTTCTTTTAACACTTGCTTCACCGTGAAACTTCATCTTTCCTTTTGGAGACCAATGATGGTCCTTCTTCCTCCTCTTCTTCTTCATCATCTTCAACATTTACACTTGTGACTTTTTCTCTCACTGCTTTCTATTTTGTTCTCTTCTTGGAAGGGGTTGTAGGTAGTGTTACTGTAGTAGATTTATTCTTTTCAAGCCTAGTACTCTACAAAACAAAAGGGACTTCTCCTTCACCAAAGGAATTTTAGTTGATTTTCTATTTTCTCCTGGAGGGAGCTTAGTCTCGGAGGACTTTTGAACTGGATCTTCTAGTGCCTGATGAGCTTCTCAAAGCTCCAACCCTTGATCCACTTTCTCCTTTTTGAAGCCAATGTCCTCTACAAATGGTGTAATCATATTTTCAACATTCTTTATTACTAGTTTCTTCTACTCCATATGTACCTCCATTTATTTTTCTTCATAGGTGCCATATCTTCCTTTTGTGTTGTCCTTAGGTTTTCTAAGCATAAAATCAATTGAGGTAATAAACCCTTGTTCATTAATCTCGTATCCCATCATTGGGATCCACACTGTCCTTGGTTCAATTACTTGAATGATGCATTCATCTGTTGAAACCATGAATATGATTTCATCCTTGTATTTTTCCACCATTTTCTTAGGATTTCTTTCTTTTTCATGCATCCTATTCTAAAACACTACAAAGAAAGCTTCAATAACTTCATCTTGTTCCTCTACATTTCCAATACCTCTCAAAAAGTCTCTAATCTAATGTGCAACAAGTCTTCCTTTCAACCATGTAACACTTTTAATACCAAGAAATTCTCTTAAGAATTAGAAAAGTAGACAAAAAATTAGGGTACCATACTTAAATAGGTGTTTCTTTATCTCAGTCTTCTCCAAATTATCCATTAGTTTTTGTCCCAATAACTCACAAATATCATAGTGAACTCCTTTTTCCACAATTTCATAGGTAGTGTTTATAACAGTGGCAGATACAACATTATCTCTATTTGTGAAGTAAAACTTGTAACCTATCATCATAGCTGCATACTTCATAGTTGGATTTCTTATGTTATTCACTATCAAGACCCTCTTTTCATATGTAGCACCATTTAGTCCTGTGACCACTTCATTTTTCACTTATTTGAGTATCAAAACAGGTCTAGTAGAGCACATACCTATAACCTCTCTAATCACATCCTTTGTGATTAACCTAGGCATGTTAGTCCAAAAATATCTATCATGAATTCTACTTAATGCAAATATAACCCATTTATCATCAAAGAAAAAATTTGAAAACCCTTCCCACACATCAAGTTTCTTTGTAACTAGGTTTTGATATTCTGGTTTTAGGGTAAAGTTATCACCAATAAGTTTTGTTCTCACATGAAATTGAACCCTGTTGAACACAAATTTCAACATTCCAATGACATAATGCAAACAACCTCAAGGTGTGGGACCTTGCATGAATGAGGTTGAATCTCTAGATAAGGCTGACTTCCTCTTCTAATCTAAGTGCAAATGTGTTGGTCTAACCCAACACATGAAAACCTATGCCTACTCTACTCTAAGAATTCACAAGGAAAAGAGATAGAAGGATAACATGAAATGGAATGAAGGTGATACACCAAGCTAGAATTTGTTTCTTCTTTACTTTAGATTGCTCAATACAATAACCAAACCTACTAAGACACATATTCAAACATGAAGGTAAGGAAGCTTACTCAAACATGCAAGAAATAGATTTGATGATAGATAGATTTCATTAATATAAGACATAAATCTAGATTTACAATGACAAAATGTAGAATACAATGTCTATAAAAGAAAATTGTGAGAGGGTCCCAAAAGAAGAACCCTTTGGAATGATTACAAGTAGTGATTTTAAAGTACAAGCATAACTGAAAAACCCCAAACCAAACCCTAACCCTAACTCAAGTTAGTAAGGTTCGATCCAGCAAGATGAGGAGATATGTCCATGAAATCTACATTGGAACAAGCTTGTACATGTGCACCATACCCAACAATAAATGTTGTACCAAAAATACCTCCAAAAT
Organism: Sequoia sempervirens; assembly: GCA_007258455.2. Classification (NCBI taxonomy): domain Eukaryota; kingdom Viridiplantae; phylum Streptophyta; class Pinopsida; order Cupressales; family Cupressaceae; genus Sequoia; species Sequoia sempervirens. The sequence goes on from VDFB02271358.1 coordinate 1,187,577,127, forward strand.
TCCCCCCCTAAAATCAGTAATTTGGGCATGGGGAAAGAAAGGGAGGACAATAATCAGTACTAAATGAGCATGGGTGCCCATGAGATCATCTATAGAAGTGAAGAAGTGCAATAAATGATGTCATCATGCCTAAAAAATTGAACATGTAGGTGAGAAAATCACCTAGCTATTAATGGCATCGAACTTAAAACATGCCATATCCACAAGAAGGTTGGGGCATCAAGCCTGAAAAGAAGCCTTTGCTTATGCATTGAATGGTTTAGAGGGCTAAAAAAGCAACCTTGTCAAAGATTGGGCATTGGGTGTGCTTCATTCTTTATGATTTATATTGGTATCAGATCATCGGGGATTGGGCTTCAGGCATTCACCATAGCGCATGATAGAAGGGAGAAAGCAGAAAGAGAGAACCACAAATTCTAAAAAGTGTTAGAATATTTGCCTCAATCCATTCTGACATGAAACTCCTTGAAGGAAAAGTTGGTGTGACATCATGGATGTCTGGCCGACTAACTATTTTGAAGCTTTTGAAATGTTCATATCGCTATGACAGGATTGATGTCTTGCCGACAAGTCTATCGTTGTGACCTTGTGTGTTCACTATGACCTTTTGGCGAATGGAGACCTTTGGGCGATAGTGTGATCTTATCGGGAATTGGGGAGACTGATAGCAACCAAGGAAGCTTCAGAGTGACTAGAACTCTCGGGGAGAAGTCCCATCGATAGCATATGGCTATCAGGTAAACACGAGGGTCTCAGGGAGAAGTCCTAGTGACTGGAGAATGTCTTACTAATAGGATGTAGTCATCGGGGAAATACAAGGCTCTCAGGATGAAGTCCCGATGAATGGAATGTCTTGCTGAATGGGTGTCCACATGGGGTCTTCACAGTGACTCAAAGACTTTGACATGAAGTCTTGGTGACCAATGTGAGTCTCACTAACTGATGGATACTTCGGGGTAAACACATTGTACTCAGTGTGAGGTCTTGGTGAAGATGAATGTCTTGCTGACTATCGGATGCTTCAGAAACAACATGAAGGCTTGGTGAGAGGTCTTGGCAAGAATGGTATGTCTTGCCAATGGAATGTCTCATCGATGTGACTTGTGACTTCGATATGAGTCTCACCGAATAACAATAGTCACGTTAAATGGAAAACTCATGAGGACATGACTTGAAGACTTTGATATGAGGTATTGGCAATCTACGGTAGTCTTGTCGATGGCTTCTCTAAGTTTGATATGAATTGTGGCATTCGATATGAGTTTCGCCTATAAGGGAAACACTTGTCGATAGGAATGAAATGGATATTGGTAGATTCAGTATGACTTGTGGCTTTCGTTATAATGACTTGCTGACTGTTGGGACTCTTGGCGATATCGATATGAAGACTTTATGGCATCAGAGAGACACTGTTAGTGTCTCATCGATATGCCAACAAAGTTTGAACACCTTTGACCATATGACCATCCTATGTGGCATCTTGTGGACCAATCAGAGGAAGCAATTTTCAAATGGTTGGCAGTTAGATTTTTGCAACAGTTGCGACGCTGGAGCTGAACTGTAGGCAAGGAAAAATCTACAATGAGAGGAAACTTTCTACGATGGAGCATTGGCGGATAAAGATGCACTGAGGAAAAAATTAGAATGTGATAAGATAAAAGCATATCAATTCTGAGAATGGTGTATGATATTTGAATCAGATTCTTGTGAGCATTTGTATAACTGGATGAATAGTAAATGAAGCTACTGTAAACTAATACCAGAGAGTTGTATCTCTGATCTGTATGTAATTTGTTATTACTGAAATAAAAAGAGATCCAGCTTGGTGTGGTGGGTTTTTTCCTGAAAGGGTTTTCCCACGTAAATCTGTTGTTCACTATCTTTGTGTATTGGTTTTGTTTTAGTAAATCTTTCATGTGTGTCTTAATTGGATTGTAATTAGAAAATTAAAAGTAATGTATGCATTCTTCATAGTGGTTTTGACATTAGGAAAGTGTTTTTGCACCTTTTCTTTCCTTACAATTGGTATTAGAGCCTAGCCAGTTGTGATGTCCTTGTGAGTGGGTTGGGTTTTTTGTGTCAATCCTTTTCCAGTGGGAGTTTTGTAGAGGTCTGATAATTTAATTGCAAATTAAGATGGCAAGCACATCCGGAAAGATGGATATAGAGAAATTCAATGGTGGAAATTTTGAGTTGTGGAAGCTCAAAATGGAAGATCTATTAGTGTACTGAGATATTTGGACTGTTGTGACTGAAATGAAACCTCAAGCCATGAAGCAAGAAGATTGGGACCTGGCAGATAGAAAATCAAAAGGGTTGATAAGGCTCTATTTAGCAGACTCTGTTCTTCTGAACGTTCATGAAGAAAAGACTGCATCTTCCTTGTGGAAAAGACTAGCATCTATTTATCAAGGCAAGTCCTTGGTAAACAAATTGTTCTTGAGGAAGAAGTTATACTCTTTGAGAATGTAGGAGGGAGGATCTGTTGTTGATCATTTGAACACGTTCAACATGTTGATTGCTTAGTTAGCATTTGTTGGTATGAAAATAGAAGATGAAGATCACTACATGTTGTTATGTTCTTTGTCTGATTCTTGGGATCATCTAGTGATGGCTATTGGGAGTACAACATCCACATTCAAGATGGAATATGTTTCTTCTTTGTTATCAAAAGAAATGAGAAGAAAATCTTCTGAGATGGCAAAGGAGGCTCTGGCTGTCAGAGGTAGATCAAAGGAGAAAGGTAAGAAGAAGGACAAGAATTCCAAATCAAAATCAGAAGGGGGATCAAAGTCTCCTTGAAAGAAGTCCAAGGTGAAGTGTTGGAATTGTGGGAAACCTGGTCATATCTGAAAGGATTGCAAGGAGGAGAAAAAGAAGAAGAAGAACTCTTTTGGAAATGATTCTTCTCATACTGATGCAGATGCCTTCATTGCAACTTTGGCTACACGGGCATCAGATGATGTATGTCTGATTGATTCTGGAGCATCTTTCCACATGACATCTCATAGAGACTAGCTCATGAAGTATGAAGAATACAATGGTGCAAAGGTGTATTTGGCAAGTGATTCATCTTTGGAAATTGTTGGTCGTGGAATAGTCAAAATTTAATTCCCTAATGGAAGAGTGAAGGGAATCAATGATGTGATGCATATACTAGGTCTGGCTCGAAATCTAATTTCTGTAAGTAAGCTTAATGATATTGGATTGCAGGTCATGTTCTCTGGAAATGGCTGCAAGATGACTAGAGGCTCTATGGTTTTGGCTAGGGGTGCTTGAATTGGTACTCTGTACAAGCTAGATGCACTGGCTATTCAATGCAACAGTGTCTCTGCAAAGTCACTTAAGGCTACTCATGGAGAAAAGAAGGAAAATGTTCATGATGGTGTAAACTCCATGGAGGTTAAACTTCTAGCAGAGAAGACTATGCTCTGGCATCATAGGCTAGGCCACATAGGTGAGAAAGGTTTAAAAACCTTGAAAAATAAAAACCTGGTAGAAGGGCTTGAAGATTGTAACCTTGAGTTCAAATTTTGTGAACATTGCATAAATGGAAAGGAGCACCGTGTTTCATTTTATTCCAATTCTCACAAATCTTCTAGTTTGCTTGATTATATTCATTCTGATATTTTTGGTCCAGTGAATGTTCCTTCTCTGTCTAAATCAAGATACTATGTGTCGTTTATTGATGATTATTCAAGAAGAGCATTTGTATATTTTTTGAGAAGTAAATCAGAAGTGTTTAGTCAGTTTAAGGAATTTAAAAACCTTGTAGAAAATCAGACTGGTAGAAAAATAAAATGTGTAAGGACTGACAATGGCAGTGAGTTTTGTTCAATGAATTTGAAAGGTACTATAAGGACCATGGGATTAAAAGATATAAGACTACACCTTACACTCCACAACAAAATGGAGTTGTTGAAAGGTTCAACAGGACAGTAATGGAAAGAGCATGAAGTATGCTGAGTAGTGTTGGCTTGGAGGAAAAGTTCTAGACTGAAGCAGTCTCTATAGCATGTTACTTGGTAAATCATTCTCCTAAATCTGCTCTTGTTGGGAAGATGTCTTTGGAAGCATGGTTTGGAAAGAAGCCCTCTCTAAGATATATTTGTGTCTTTGGTTGTGAGGCATATGAATATGTGCCATTTGAAAACAGATCCAAGTTGGAAAACAAAGTTGTAAAGTGTATTTTTATTGGCTATAGTGCTAGCATAAAATGATACAAGCTTTGGAATCCTGAGACTAAGAAGGTTTTGTACAGCAGAAGCATTATCTTTCGTGAGCTAAAGCCTTCTACATTGGATCTGCAGTTAGAGAAGAAATCAGAAAATGAAAAGGAAGTAGCAAAAATTCCTCCAACACTAGATAAAGAGGAATTGAAAAATCAAAATGTACCTAATATTGACAAGAGTTCAAGTAGTTCTGAAAGTTTTGAAGATGAAGAACCACCTCAGCCTCAGCCTATGAGGAGGTCAACTTGTGAAAGAAAGCAACCTAATAGGTATGGGTTTTCTTTGATTGAGTCTACTTGTGCCTATGCTTTAATTTCTAGCACTGATGAACCTAGGACTGTGAAAGAGGCATTTAAAATGTCTGATTCAAACTCTTGGTTGGAAGCCATGAATGAAGAAATGGCATCATTAGAAAAGAATGATACCTAGATTTTGGTGCCATTTCCTAAAGGCAGAAAAGCTGTGGGCTGCAAATGGGTATTTAAAAAGAAAATAGGTCTAGATGGCAGTGTGGAAAAGTATAAAGCAAGGCTAGTTGCAAAAGGTTATTCTTAGGTAGAGGGAATTGATTATGGAGAAATATTTTATTTTGTATCTAAGCTGACATCTATTAGATTTCTTTTGTCACTTGCAATAGCATATGACTTAGAAATTAAACAAATGGATGTGAAGACAACATTTCTTCATGGTGATCTTTAAGAAGAAATTTATATGTCCCAGCCAGAGCACTTCATGGAAAAAGTTAAAGAAAGACTAGTTTGCAAGTTGAAGAAATCTTTGTATGGGTTAATACAGTCTCCTAGAATGTGGTACCAAAAGTGTGACACTTTTCTCTTGTCATTGGGATTTGTAAGATCAAAATGTGATCATTGTGTTTATTACAAAGCTGAAAGTGATCAAGTCCTTACTATTGCTCTCTATGTTGATGATATGTTGTTCATAGCCAATAGTAAGCAAATGATTTTTTATCTTAAGTCTCAGTTGTCTGCAAAGTTTGAAATAAAAAATCTTGGTGCAAAAAGGTATATTCTAGGAATGGAAATAACTAGGGACAAGAAGAATAGAAAAATTTGGCTCAATCAGAGTAAGTATATCATGACTAAGTAAGTATATCATGACTGTTCTAGAGATATTTTGTATGACTGAGTGCAAGTAATTAGTTGTTCCAATTTTGTAGGGAATAAAGCTATCAGTTGAAGACTGTCCAAAATATCCTACTGAGATGGAGGACATGACCAATGTACCTTATATTAGTGTAGTTGGCAGCCTTATGTATGCAATAGTCTGTTCAAGGCCAGACATTGCCTAAGCAGTGGGAGTTCTTAGTCAGTTTATGTCTAATCCTAGAAGGACACATTGGGATGTTGTGAAGAGAGTGTTTAGATATTTGAAGGGCACTTCAAACTATGCTTTGTGTTACCATGGGAACTTAGTTGAATCAACAGAGGACTCTTAGTATTCGAGGTTATGTGGAATCTGATTGGGTAGGGGACACTGACAGTAGAAGATCCACCAATGGATACATTTTCATGATGAATGGTGGTGTAGTGAGTTGGATGAGCAAGTGGCAGGTTGTAGTCACTTTGTCCACTATAGAGGTAGAATACATGGTAGCTATGCATGCCTATAAAGAAGCAATATGGTTAAAACATTTGTGTTCTAACATTGGTTTTGATTTAGGGAAAATTACTATTTACTGTGACATTCAAAGTGCTATATGTTTGGCAAAGAATCCTACTTTCCATGCTAGGACAAAACATATAGATGTACAGTATCACTTTGTACGAGATATGGTGGAGGATGGGAAGGTCTCTTTGGAGAAAGTAGATACTCTAGAAAATGTTGCAAATGCATTGATGAAGCCTGTGAGCACAAAAAAATATAGGTGGTGTGCCAGTTTGATGGGCCTTTTGGCCCATGAATTTCAATAGTTTTATTATGCACTGGAGTTTTCAGTAGGGTCTTCATCAAGTGGGAGATTCTTGGAATATTTTCGTCAATCCATACTGACATGAAACTCCTTCAAGGAAAAGTCAGTGTGACATCTTGGATGTTTGGCTGACTAACTATTCTAAAGCTTTTGAAATCTTCATATCACTGTGACAGGGTTGATGTCTTGTCGACAAGTCTATCGCTGTGACCTTGTGTGTTCATTGTGACCTTTTTGTGAATGGAGACCTTTGGGCGATAGTGTGATCTTATCGAGCATCGGGGAGACTGATAGCAACCAGGGAGGGTTTGGAGTGACTAGAACTCTCAGGGAGAATTCCCAGTGAATGGTGAAAGTCCCACTGATAGCATATGGCTATTGGGTAAACATGAGGGTCTCAGGGAGAAGTCCCAATGACTAGAGAATGTCTTACTGACAGCATGTGGTCATCGAGGAAACACTAGGCTCTCGAGATGAAGTCCTGGCGAATGGAATGTCTCACCAAATGGGTGTCCACATGGGGTCTTTCGGTGACTCAAAGACTCTACATGAAGTTTTGGCGACCGATGTGAGTCTCGCCGACTGATGGATACTTCGGGATAAACACGTTCTCGGTGTGAGGTCTTAGCAGAGACAAATGTCTTGCCGACTGTCAGATGTTTTGGAAAAAACATGAAGGCTTGGTGAGAGGTCTTGGCAAGAACGGTATGTCTTGCCAATGGAATGTCTCATCGATGTGACTTGTGACTTTGATATGAGTCTCACCGAAGAGCGATAGTCATGTTGAATGGAAAACTCATGATGGCATGACTTGAAGACTTCGATATGAGGTCTTGGCGATTTGCAGTAGTCTTTTTGATGGGTTCTCTGAGTTCAATATGAATTGTGGCATTCGATATGATTCTCACCAATAAGGTAAACTCTTGTCAATAGGAATGAAATGGATATCAGTAAATTTGGTATGACTTGTGGCTTTCGTTATAATGACTTGCCAACTATTGGGACTCTTGATGATATTGATATGAAGAATTTGTGGCATCAGGGAGACACTGTTAGTGTCTCACTGATATGCCAACAAAGTTTGAACGTCTTTGACTGTGTGACCATCCTATGTGGCATCTTGTGGACCAATTAGAGGAAGCAATTTTCAAATGGTTGGTAGTTAGATTTTTGCAACAATTGCAACGCTGGAGCTAAACTGCATGCAAGGAAAAATCTACAATGAGAGGAAACTTTCTACGATGGAGCATTGGCAAATAAGGATGCACTGAGGACAAAATCAGAATGTGATAAGATAAAAGCAAATCAATTCTAAGAATGGTGTATGATATTTGAATCGGATTCTTGTGAGCATTTCTATAACTGGATGAGCAATAAATGAAGCTACTATAAACTAATACCAGAGAGTTGTATCTTTGATCTGTATGTAATTTGTTATTACTAAAATACAAAGAGATTCAGCTTGGTGTGGTGGGTTTTTTCTTGAAAGGGTTTTCCCGCGTAAATCTATTGTTCACTGTCTTTTTGTATTATTTATGTTTCAGTAAATCTTTCATGTGTGTCTTAATTGGATTGTAATTAGAAAATTAAAAGTACTGACTACATTCTTCCCTGTGGTTTTGACGTTAGGAAAGTGTTTCCGCACCTCTACTTTCCTTACAAAAATATCACCCTTTTCGAACTTTAGAGGTCCGGAAGAAGGCTTACCCCTTTCCACATATACAAAAAGGGGTAAAGGGATGATTGAAGATCAAATTCCAAAGGAAGCCATCAAAGGTCAGAGAGAAGAGTTACCTCTTACTAAAGAAAGGTAAGAGGTAAAGGAGAAGGTCAAATCCCGACATCTGAAAACTCAACACTTAGCCAAATTTTTGAAGGAAGGAGTGAAGGTGAGAAGGAAGAAAGGGGGAAGATAAAATCCCAATGCCTGAAATCCAAAGATGAGATTTCAAGGTTTAGAGATCAGGAGGAAGGGTTACGCCTTATGAGGAGAAAGAAGTAAGGATAAAGAGGTAAGGCTGAAGGTTTACACCCAAAGATTGATAGAAAAAAAGGTGAGAAGATGGAAGAGGTAAGAGGTAAGTCCAAACTATGAAGTCTGACAAACCAAGACATAGACAAATCTTGAAAATAATTTTTGGGGACTTCAATGATCATGGGTAAGGCTTGAGGCTTACCAGAGGGAAGCAGTAAGGGTTAAAGGGTAAGGTCGATGATCAAAACCCAAAAAACTTAGGGGAAAATGGAAGGAAGAGAAGGAATAGGAGTGATGAAGAAGGCATGCAGGCAAGTGAGGACGCAAAATCCTGAAAGCTCAAAAACTTAGGACTTATCCAATTTTAAGAACCTTCAAGGAGAATTCATGCAAGATGGCCCATGTAGGATCTCTTAGATCAGTTATCAATGATGGGTTATTCAAGGATGGCATGAAATGGCAATATTTATGGTGACTGCTATAGGATGATTTTTTTCTAATCATATAATCTAGTAGCCTTGCAAATCGATTGGAAACAAAGATATGAGAATTCATCAACAATTGGGCCTCCCAAGAGAAAAAAAACATGTGCAAGTTGTACTGGGAGGAAAAAAAATATAGAAACATGCATTCCCTTAAGGATAATGTAGGGTGTGCAAAGGAACTTCTTGGAAAAAACAACTAAGCTCATATGTATAGAAAATAGAGAACAAGATTTACTCAAACAAACCATTTATTGATTCTCTGAAGTAGCTTCCCTTTCTCATTATCTTGTAATGCTTCACACACTTCTGAGCAAATAAGGGAAGGTGGAGGTTGAACGCATGCTCAACCAACTGCTACAATATCCCTTAGAGAAAGGGGCCAAACCCACTTACTTTTTCATGTCGATCATACATACTACTACTTTGAAATCTATAAGTAGGTTGAATGCATTCCTCCTTAGCTAAAACCTCATGCTTGGGTACAAGAATGGCTTATGGTACTTTGGTGTCCTCCATCCAATCAAGATTTTTGATAGGACATCCTTCTAAAAGGACAAACACTGAGCTCTCCCTATTGGTTTCATACTTGTGCATTGCTTCTTCATCATTGTATTGGCTTGTGAAGAACACCTCTTGTGACTATTTTGGAAAAAGCAAAGAGATTTTTTCCTTATGTTCCTAGTGCTCATGATCCTCCTTTTCTAGAGGTATTGAATTGTCACCTAATTCTAAAAAAAATGCCTCTAAGTCATCCCAAAACAAGTCCTCTTTAGCCTCTTCCTTACTTTTCTATAAAAGAGAACTGATCCTGGCATCATGACAGCTATCCTTATGTGTATTAACCTCTTCGCTTTGCAAAATAGGGTTGTCATCATTTTTATCCTCATAGACTAACATATTTTCATGCTCATCTTCATTTTCAATCTTCTTCAAAACATGTGAAGGTATTGAAGCTCACATGCTCTCTTAATCTTCATCAACAAAACAAGGAAGCTCAACAAATGAAAATACTAAGTCTTCATTTACATTAGCTTCTCCTTACTTATTTCCTTTCTATCCCAACTAATTTTTTGATGTAGGAATAGATACATTTTCTCCATTTTTCAACAAAAAGGGGGAGCCCATCAAATAAATCAATAAGAGCCTCATGCTCAACACCCACTTATCCTCCAAACTATTTTCCAAGTTGGTCCTTCTCATTAGCCTCTGACTGCATGTTAGACTCTTCCTCTTCCATGTCACGTTCAACTAGACTTACAAAAAAAGAAACCTCTTGCTCTTCCCCAAAAACATCCTCCTTATATGCACTAAACTAGCTATTCTAGTAGACAATGGGCCCATCTTTGTAAAGAGAGATGGTACTAAGACAAGTAGGATGATTATAGGATCTTGTTAGATTTCTTGAGGAGTAATAGGATCTCGAGGAACAAAGGGGAAACTTACATAGTCATAGTCTCTTGGAAAAGGTGGAGATTGTTGGTTTCTTTTACTGTGTAACTAGGTTTGTCTTCTAATATACATATGGAATTTCCAATTCCAATCAAGGGCAGCTCGAAGGGCCTAGACCAACTAATGAGGATGTTAAAAATCCTCCTACACTTCGAGCTCTGCAAGACCTGGGAGGGTAATCCCTTAATGTGTTTACAACCTCTGCACCATTATTATAAACAACATTAACAATAACATATAATCTCACTTAATAGCTCAACATGATAGGATAATATCAAATGAATTGGCTATTCATCGATAATATCAACTATCCGGAGCATTAGATAACTACAACACAATCCATAGTGTAAGATAGTCATTGATTTGCAATTTGTAGCAAGCTCTAGGCAAAGATAAACAAATACTGAATCATATGGGTAATTGCAACTTAGATCAATGGCATATATCTAATGCAGGAGTCAAATTCATAAGCATCTAAAGGTATATGATAGATTTAACACATAACATATGAAATCCTTGACAACATTGCATTGTAATCTCATCAATGTGTATTCTAACTCAATACTACTTATCAAATCCTTATACAGAACACATCCACATACAATCCCATTCAAGCATTTTAATTAATTCCTTGAATTAAAGCTAAAATAGAATCATACACACCACAAGAGTGAGATGAATGAAACAACCTTTAGTTATTTTATTCAAAGTTTAGATATGCATGTACAATGGAGAGACATGAGTTTGAATTTATCACTGTAACTCAAATGCTAATACTGTTATATAACATTAAATCCCCATGAACTCAAAACCTGTTACAAAATGACTCAAAACCTAAATTGCATTTTTCTCTAAAACCATCGATCTTTACAATTCGCTCTGCAACTTCGCCTAGACTCGACCAGAATTATCTAACTTGCTAACCCATACTTTTGGCCTTGAAATCCTTCTTATAGAAAATGAAGGAGCAAACAAGCATCGAGCTAGAAAGTACACATGTCACCAGCCAATTGGCACACCTAGTGATATTCCAAAAATTTGTTACAACAGCCATCACCCTGGAGAATATTCTTGTTCATCATGTCAGCTGAGAAAAGTTGATGCAATAATATAAAATAACAAGAAACCCACGCTGAGAATGCCATCAACGTAAAACTGGAACGGTTGTAACCACAACATCTGATTTACCACCTGTTAGTAGTCCATTCCTTTTACTCTTCCTTAGTCAAATATTTAGTTACCCATTTATGGTATTCTTCATCAGTCGGCTAGTCAAAATTAATCACCTCATTCACCTTAGTACTATAAGGTGTGTATTTTACCGCTACCTGATTTGCATCCCTTTCAAAAGATTCCAAAAATGCACTGGTACTAATAATCTTATCCATACAAATCACTAAAAAATCATAATTTGAGTCATCATCACAAATTAATTTAATTTGATCATTGATGACCTCACTTGCTTGATCCTGCCATTGTTGGAGTAACCTGATTTCCCCTTGCTCATCAATTATATCAAGTAACAATGTGTTACCCCAATCATTGAAATTCTTTACCAACTCCCTAATCTTCCTACTAAAATCATCTAGTAGGGTATGAAAACCCTACAATGGCTTAACTAATACTTGAGTAGGCTTTAATGATTGGGGCCTATTATTTGTATTAAAGATTGAAGCCTTATACATGACATCCAAATCACTGGTCCTAGGGATCCAATTTTCAATCAATGGTATCACTACCTCCTGATCCCTATCAATATTCTTTATTGCATCTAACAACAAAGAATATAAAGAATGTATAGATAGCAATTTATTATCAACTTTTTCATTTAAATGTCTCAAGATAGTAGTAACAATCTCCTTTCGCTTTGAAAGAGGTCCCTCTTCACTTACCTTTAATTATTTTTGTAATTCATCAATTCTTTGCAAGAGTTGCTTCTTTGTAGGATCAACATAGCACTTTGTTTCTTCATCAATTTATTCTAAAGGAGGGGTGAAGGAAGGATTTTGACTGGGAGACCCTTGTGTGGAAATAGTTGGAGAAGCAAGAGGCATTGACCCTGTTGTGGAAGGTAATGTACTGGTCCTTGGAGCACTTGATGTCACCCCAATCTGTTTATACTTAAACCTTTCCACCTTAGTCTACAACTCAACATTCTTCTACTGCATCTTGTTTTATTCCTCAATCAAAAGGTTATAATTCTCCATTAGGCTCTTCTTTTCAGCCTCCTCCCTTTCAACAGTCTGTTGGGCCAATTTGGCCACATTCAAAATAAAATTAGTGGGGTCGGTGGTTGAGGTCTTTGAATCTCTCTTTATTATTAATCCTCCTCTAAAATTTGGATTAATATTTGTAAAATTTGTCTTTCTTCATTGAGGGGCCAATGCTCAAATTACCAAAGTTTCATAGTCCTTACTGAAGGCAAAATATTGTAATGTTTCCTTGACTTCCTCTTCAAAGTCTTGCAAAAGATGCTTAGACTTTAAAATAGCATTATATGCTATAGCATCTGCAATGTCCCATTCAGGAAGAATGAATACATCAGCCTGACTCACCAATTTTCTTCCTTCTTTAGGGGTGATGTTCTTAAATTCTTCCATTAATTCAGCTTTCATGATAGGGTAGGGTTGGATGAGACACTCACTATCCCATGCTTTGGGTCTCGCCTTGGCAAACACTTCGGTGTCACTCTCCACCTTCTTAAACTATAGGCCCTAATTCTTGTTAGGCACCCCTGGTTCTCTTGGCCAACCCTACTATCATCTACATTCTCCTATCCAAGCCAATCTTGGTGTTTTTTCTCTCATTCTCTCCTTAGCCCTTATTCTACCTAAATACTAACTATCTTTCAAATGCTTCACTAACTTGGTGTAGGGGTGTGGGAAGACTTCCAAAGCCTCAAAACCATTCCTCTAGGGTTTTAGATCAATCACCAATCACCATTTCTCCATTGCTCACTCCAAACCCTCTCCCGGGGCTTAAGAAGGGCTACTAGACCTTGAGCCCCAATTAGGCCTCCTAACCCGAGAAAGTAGGCTTTAAAATCCAAATCTTCCAAAGAACATCACAAACTTCCAAAAAGGACCCTAGTTCATTTTCCTACCTCTCCAAGATTTTTGAGGTTTTGGGCCTTCACAGGCCGTACACAGGCGTAACCGTATTTTTGTGGGAATTAGGGCTTTTTAGGCTTTTTCTTGACCTCATAGTGAACTATTTGTTTATTTCAACCACCAAATGGATTGGTGAGATCTCATACTCCATTCCAAAACATTTATAAGACCTCCTGCAACCACAACACAACTTGGGTTGCCTGGGAATGGTCACCCCTGCTATGTTAGGGCTTGTTTTCACTATCTTTCCTAGCCAAGCACAGTCAAGCTCGCCTAGGAGAAGACCTTTTCCATGGAACCTTGCTTTCTACAACCTCCTACACTATCCTATATACAAGCATGGATCTTAGCCTCATTCCCCATGGACTATACACCAAGTATAGTGGAAAACAGAGGTCTAAGACTCCATGAATAGCATCATGTTTGACTGATCAACAAAGAAAAGAAGCAAAACCTACTAAGAACAAAGCTTGGGAATGATGAAAAAACACCTCTAAAAACTACACAAAGCTTGTAAAATGATTACCACACATGCTACACACTGTTCAATACTAGAAACTCTCCATTAATACAGTAAAAGAACTAAAAAAATAGAAAAATTGCAAGAACTTCAATGTTTCTTCATATGAACAATAATCTCCAAAAGACCCAATGCTTTTCAAAATCAACCAACCTTGCTCTCGGTTTGAGCAACCCATTATAATTCCTCTCCAAGGTAGTTACCAATCCCTTGGATTGGACATTTTCATAATCAAATGGCAATAAGGTGCAAAATGTCCCATTTTGCCACCTTTGCCAATTATTGTTGACTTCTAAACAACAAAGGAACCCGAGTTACAAAATTCCTCCTGATCACTCCTAAACAACTAAGAACACACTAAAACAAAATTAAATGGTCAACATGACCTTAGAGTGTAAAAACACAAAATTTCTTCCTAGGCTTCCAAATTTGCTTAGTGCTACCTAATGCTGTCTAGGTGCTCATGCACCATTCTCCCCCTCTCAGCCCAAACATTAAGGAATGGAAGGAGAAACCAATGACAGGTCAATACCCAACTTCTTGAACTGGTCTTCTTGTACCCATGTGGCTTTTGATTCATGCTTGTTCTTCCACTTGATAAGGTGCTCCATGTACATCTTGTTTCTTGTAGCCTTCTTCACTCTTGACTCCAAAATCTTCTTTGCCTGAGGCTTGTCTTGCCTAGGTAAGGATACATTGTTGATGTCCTTGAAGATCTCCTAACTATTCTGATCCACATCACTAACTGTCCCCTTATACTTGATCAAATCAGCTATGTTGAAAACTGGTGAGATTCCTAGATCGGTAGGTAACTCCACCTTGTATGCATTCTTGCCATACTTGGACAATACCTTGCATGGACCCACTCTCTTCATCTTCAACTTGGTTGAAATTCCCTTCTACAACCTTGATTTTTTAAGGTGGACCATAACATAGTCCCCTACTTGAAATTGCACATCTTTCCTTGACATATCTGCTTTCTCCTTCAACTTTTGTGTAGCCTCAGTGACTGTCCTCTTTACCTACTCTTGAATCTTCTTCATGGTCTGACTGAAGTCTTCTGCATGTCCACTCCTTTGTTCCATAGCTCCAAGTTCTCTAAGCTCACATATCCCTCTTGGGTGCATCCCATACACAACTTCAAAAGGACTCTTCCCTGTGGTCTGGTTTACACTATCATTGTAAGCATACTCAACTTGTGAGATAACCATATCCCATGTCTGTCCATACTCCTTAGTTAGGAACCTTAGAAGATTACCTAGAACCCTATTAACCACCTCTATTTGACCATCAGTATGAGGATGGTAAGCTAATCCAAAAGACAAATTTGTGCCCAATCTACTCCATAGAGTCTTCCAAAAATGACTCATGAACTTCACATCCCTGTCTAAAACAATGCTCAAAGGCAATCCATGGATCCTTACAACCTCTTTGAAGAAAAGGTGAGCTATGTAGCTAGCATCCTGAGTAGTCTTGCAGGGAATGAAATGACTCATCTTACTAAATTTGTCTACCACTACATAAACACTATCAAAACTAGTCTTGTTCTTAGGAAGGCCTACCACAAAATCCATGCTCACACACTCCCATGGTCTATTAGGAATGGGTAGGGGTTGATATAAACCATTATTACTAGCTCCTCCCTTAGCTTTCATACACAACACATTGTTCCACATACTTTCTAACATCTCTTGCCAACTTCAGCCAGTAATAGAATCTTTGCACTAGTTCTAAAGTCTTGTTGATGCAAAAATGTCCACTAAGACTGCCATTATGCTTCTCCTGAATCAAATTTTCCCTTATTGATCCTCTTGGAACACATAACTGATTTCCCTTAAATAATAACCCACTTTGCAAAGTATACTCAGAGTATTGGCTATGGAAATGGTTCTCAAAGTTAGAACATACCATATACACCTCTGAAAAGTCTTCATCTTCCCCATAGAGATCCTTGAAACTCTCTATGCCAATGCTCTTGATCTGTATCTCTTGCACTGTCAACAATCTCCTGCTTAATGCATCCGCTACTTTGTTTAGCTATCCCTTCTTGTGCTTGATGGTGAAGGTAAAAGCTTGGATGTATTCCATCCATTTCAAATGCCTATTACTCAACTTCTCTTAAGTGTTGATAAAGCTAAGTGCCTGATTGTCAGTAAAGATTACAAACTCCTTGGGTAGAAGATAATGCCTCCATTTCCTAAGTGACCGAATCAAGGCATAAGTTCTAAGTCATAGGTTGAATACTTCTTCTTTGCTTCATTGAGCTTCTCACTAAAGAAGGCTATAGGCCTGCCCTCTTGACTTAGCACTCCTCCTACTACCACTCCACTTGCATCACATTCCATGGTGAACAACTTGTCAAATCTAGGTAATAAGAAAATTGGTTGAGTTGCCACCTCTTGTTTCAGTTTCTCAAACCCTTTCTCAGCTTCTTGAGCCCATGCAAACTTAGTTTTTAAACCACCCTTGATTGTATCTAAGACTGGTGCACATATGCCACTAAAGTTTCTTATGAATTTTCTATAAAATTGAGCCAATCCATGAAAAATTCTTACCTTTGTCCCTGTGGTTGCTATAGGCCAGTTTAAGATGGCTTCCACCTTGCTTGGATCCATCTTCAATGATCCCTTGGACACTACAAAACCCAAATAGACTAGCTCTTTCTTAAAGAACTCACACTTCTCTAGATTGATTGCCAACTTCTCCTCTTGCAACCTTCTAAGAACCTACTCCACATGTTGCAAATGCTCTTCTACTGTCTTGTTGTATATGAGGATGTCATCAAGATACACTACCAAAAATATCCATGTAAAGTCTTTAAGTATTTCATTCATGAGCCTCATGAAAGTGCTAGGGGCATTGGAGAGACCAAATGGCATCACTCTCCATTCATATAACCCATCATTTGTCTTAAATGTTGTCTTCCACTCATCACCATCCTTAATTCTGATCTGATGGCATCCACTCTTGAGATCCAACTTTGTGAAGTACTGGGCTCTTCCAAGACAATCCATTAAGTCTTCAATTCTGGGAATAGGGAACCTATACCTAATGGTGATCCTATTTATTGCTCTAGAATCTATGCATAACCTCCACTTACCTCCCTTCTTGGTTGCTAAAACCACTGGTACTGCACATGGGTTGATGCCCTTTTGAATCAATCCTTGATCCAATAACTCTTGCACTTGCCTAGCTACCTCTAGGTTCTGATCTAGTGTAAGCTTATAAGCTGCTTTGTTAGGTAATGAAGCTCCAGGTATGAAGTCAATTTTATGACTTATGGCTTTCTTTGGTGGTAGAGTTGCAAGTGTACCATCACTTACAATGCTCATGTACTTTCCAAGCAACTTTTGGACTACTTCCGGTAAGACTGTCTTTTTAGCCTTGTCTTCCTCTTTAGGTTGTAACATGACCACATATCCTTCACTCCTTTGATGTAGGTTGTTAAGGAGCTCTTTACCACTGCTCAACATGATTTTTGGTGTCTTTGACTATCCTTCTTCTGACAGTGACTGCAACTTAAAATTCTTCCCATCCTTCTTGAATGAGATGGTGTTCTCTTTCCCATCATATATGACACTTTTTTCATACTACCATGGTCTTCCCAATAGTAGATGGCATCCATCCATGGGTAACACATCACAAACTAACTTGTCCTTGTACCCTCCAATAGAAAACTCCACTATTACTTGCTCATTTACTAAAACACTTTGTCCCTTGTTTAGCCATGTGACCTTGTAAGGGTTAGTATGGGGTACCTTCTCCAATTTCAGTTTCATTACTGCCTCCTCTGAGATGATATTGTCTGTTGAACCTGAATCCCCAATGACCTTGCACACTTTTCCAAGTATCTTGCATCTTACTCTAAATAGAGCTCTCCTCTATTTTGGTTCTTCCTTGACCGGTTGTTTGATCAAAACTCTGTTGAACATCAGATTCTCTCCTACCTCAGATTCTATATGACTAATCTCAGATGACTTAGGACTCATGGTGTCCTCTTGTGCATAATCCACTCTCTTCTCATTACTTGATGAAGATGCTTTCTCCGGGAACCTATAAGCAGGATGACCTACTTGACTACAATGGTAGCATTTCATGTTTGCAAAATAAGAATTGCTCCTTCCTGCTCCTCTTCCTCTGTTTGAACCTCCTTGAGGTCCTCTACCTCTGTGATATCCCCCTCTAGAAGATGTTTCACCTCCATGCTCTGTGATTTTATACTCTCCTTGGTTTCTTTGGTCATTTCCTCTACCTTGGTAGCTACCTCGCTGCCCTCTTTGATCTCTTTGATCTCTGCCTTTGCCTCTACCCTTAGAAGCCTAGTCTTTCTTCCTCTTGTTCCTTTCCTCAATCTTGATAGCTAATTAGTAACATTGATGAACTATCTTAGGACTTAAAAGAGCCATCTCCTCTTGAATGTTCCATTTCAAGCCATTAAGATACCTAGCCACCTTGAGACTCTCATCCTCTGTCACATTAGACCTCATGCAAAGTTTTTGAAACTCCTCAGTGTAAGTGTTTACATCTTGGTCTTTCTACCCTAGGCTTTGTCTCTTCTTGTGTAACTGAATCTCATAGTCATCTGGCATGTAGGCTTCTTTTACTTTGGAAACCATACCCTTCCAAGTAGTTATAGGCTACTTACCCTCTTTTTCCCTCTCTGTCTAAATGAACTTGCACCGTGTCAAAGTAGAACCTCTTAATCTTGATTTGGCCACCTTTACCTTCTATGCTTCAGTGACTCCATCACACTCAAAATGGTTTTCCATTCCTTCTATCCAATCCATGACTAGATCGGCTTCCATTTTCCCACTAAATAATGGTATGCCTTCAAGTTATTTTCCACTCAAAGCTTTCAATGACTTCAAGAAAGGCTCCTCTTTCAAAATAGGGTTAGGCTCAAGGGTCTCATCTTCCTCTGCAACCTCTTCCTCCTTTGGTATCCTTCCTTCAAATTGCGCACTCCTCAAGTTGGGCTATTCTTTCCCTCAATTGCCTATTATCTTCCTCCTAATCTTCAACCATCTTGGCCAATTGTGCATTTGTCACCATGATGGTAGTATCACTTGACTCAACCTCTGACATATATTACTCTTTCCCAAATCTTTTACTTACTCTGATACCAATCTGATAGGGTAGGGTAGGATGAGACACTCATTGTTCCATGCTCTGGGTCTCACCTTGGCAAACCCTTCAGTGTCACTCTCCACCTTCTTAACCTATAGGCCATAATTCTTGTTAGGCACACCTAGTTCTCCTGGCCAACCCTACTATCATCTGCATTCTCCTAACCAAGCCAATCTTGGTGTTCTTTCTCTAATTCTCTCCTTAGCCCTTATTCTACCTAAAGACTAGCTATCTCTCAAATGCTTCACTAACTTAATGTAGGGGTGTGGGAAGACTTCCAAAGCCTCAAAACCATTCCTCTATGGTTTAAGATCAATCATCAATCACCATTTCTCCATCGTTCACTCCAAACCCTCTCGTAGGGTTTAAGAAGGGTTACTAGCCCTTGAGCCCCAATTAGGCCTCCTAACCCGAGAAAGTAAGCTTTAAAATAAAAATCTTCCAAAGAACATCACAAACTTCCAAAAATGACCCTAGTTCATTTTCCTATCTCTCCAATATTTTTGAGGTTTTGGGCCTTCACAGACCGTACATAGGCGTAACCCTATTTTTGTGGGAATTAGGGCTTTTTAGGCCTTTTCTTGACCTCACGGTGAACTGTTTGTTTATTTCAACCACCAAATGGATTGGTGAGATCTCCTAATCCTTGCAAAAACATTTATAAGACCTCTTGTAACCACCACACAACTTGGGTTGCCTAGGAATGGTCACTCCTGTTGTGTTAGGGCTTGTTTTCACTATCTTTCCTAGCCAAGCACAGTCAAGCTCGCCTAGGAGAAGACCTTTTCCATGGAACCTTGCTTTATACAACCTCCTACACCTATCCTATATGCAATCATGGAGCTTAGCCTCATTCCCCATGGACTATACACCAAGTATAATGGAAAATAGAGGTCTAAGACTCCATGAATAGCAGCCTGTTTGACTGATCAGCAAAGAAAAGAAGCAAAACCTACTAAGAACAAAGCTTGGGAACGATGAAACGACACCTCTAAAAACTAAAAAAATCTTATAAAATGATTACCACACGTGATACACACTGCTCAATACCAGAAACTCTCCATTAACATAGTAAAAGAACTAAAAAAATAGAAAAATTGCAAGAACTTCAATGTTTCTTCATATGAACAATAATCTCCAAAAGACCCAATGCTTTTCCAAATCAACCAACCTTGCTCTTAGTTAGAGCAACCCCTTATAATTCCTCTCCAAGGTAGTTACCAATCCCTTGGATCAAACATTTTCATAATCAAATGGCAATCAGGTGCACAATGTCCCATTTTGCCACCTTTGCCAATTATTGTTGACTTCTAAACAACAAAGGAACCCGGGTTACAAACTTCCTCCTGATCACTCCTAGACAACTAAGAACACACTACAACAAAATTAAATGGTCAACATGACCTTAGAGTGTAAAAACACAAAATTTCTTCCTAGGCTTCCAAATTTTCCTAGTGCTACCTAATGCTCTCTAGGTGCTCTTGCACCATTTCACCTCGTCATCATTCTCCTGGTCTGACTTGTTGGGTCTCAATTCTCTTCTCTTCTTACATTTATCTTGATATTCTTCATATTTCATCCTCCATACAAATTGCAAGAATACAAGAGTTTTTACAAATGTATTTTCATCTAGAAACTCCTTGCATGCTTCCATTCTTGTATCTTGTAGACTTTTTCCTTTCATATATAAATCAGATAAAACCAATTTAGCTAGCCTAGGAGGGGAAGGCATAACAACCTGCATGTCCTGATTAGTAACAATAATTTCATCCATCAGATCCTCCTGTGGTTGATCAATCCTTTATCTTTTAGGGCTTGGCTCAGATGGTGGTGATGAGGGACTATCTTCTAATGATGATTCTAAATCAATGGTTTTAATTGCCTAGGCACTTTGAATTTTGGACCTAGTTGTGAAGGAACCTTCATTATTTTCTTTCCATTTCTATCCACTTCTTCTTCATCACTGCTATCATCCTTTTTCCTCCTGTAAATAGGCCACCTTTTTGTAGGCTAGTATGTTGTCCTTGTTTCAATTGGTCTAGCACCTTGTTCCTGTACACCCAGACTCAGTTCTAAGTTTGCCTTTTTTGTTCTCAAAGTTCCCATAATCTCTTCAAATTTCTCCATCAGAAAATCAATTTTCTTATGGTATGGATTGAACTCCAACAATGGATTATACTTTAGATCTATTTTGTGCACAATATCTAATAGCTTATCATAAGCTATCCATTTTTCCTCATTCAACTCATGCCTATTTAGATGGAATTCATTTCTAATCAAATCCTCAGGAAAGTTGAACTCATGTACAAACTTGCCAGCCTTTATTATTTGTCTAAAAAGAGCACAGAAACCCTCAAGATCATGCTACCACTTTGGACCACATCTAAAATGGTAATCATAAAATAATTTCTTGAAAAATGCACCCAGCCTCCTTTTGAAAAGGTAAATTTAGACACCACTATACAATCTAGGAAAAATGTTCCCTCACCCCTCCTTGTGAGGTTTTCCTCATGGATACAACCTATTTGACACATAACTTCTACAAACCCCACTCTTGGTGGTACATTGTATAGTAGTATATGAGGGGTTCCTTGAAAACCATATACTCTCAAAATAGTGTTGACTGGGTATGGGATAATGTCACCCCAGTTATGGAAAATTTTCAATTTTGGCTTCCTCCCCTTTGGCCTGAGGAAATCATGCAATTCCTCAAGGATCCTGGGTACATTCACCATCAGTCTAGCCCTCAACCTAGAGGCAAAGCAATTATCAAATTGTACATAACTGGTGCTTTCCTTATTGCAAGATAAATCTGCATCCCATATCTGTACTGGCAATCATTCTCCATCAACCAATTGCCTTAATTTCATCTTTTCAGAGAAGAAATCAACATTCTTGAACAAGAAAATATGCATCAGCATAGAATACCAAAAGAATTGAGTGTTGGTATCATTTTTCTACAACTTTTATAGCCCTTCATGTATCCACTTAGCCAAGAAAGGGGAAAAGTCATATGTCACAGAGAAGTTAGGGTGTTGTATTTGCACCCCCATGAACATATATGCAATGGGAATCACCGCACCAGGACTGAAACCCAAAATCTAACACAATGAATAGAAAGTGGCCAAGAAATGATTTGTAGAACAATTTAATCTAAAAGGTTCTTGGTCACTAGGGCTGATATGAAATCTTGAACCCCCTTTCCTACCCAGATGAGGTGGAAGCAACTTAGCTCTAAAAAGAGACTTCAACTTTGCATATTCCTGCTTCATTTCCTCAATATTGATAGGAACCAGGTCTTCACTCAGTTCACTCAATTCAAAACTTTGTTGGACTTCTTCTCTATTAATATTCAACATAACCCCTCGATCATTATCTATGATTACCCATGTGACAAGGTCATATCTTGCAACCACTACCCTAAGCAAGTCTACATCAAGGAACACATTTGGTACCACTAGCTTCCCCATATCATACATCCAAGAATTTGAAAAAGGGTGAGAAAAATTCCTTTGTCCATACCACAATCTAAACATTTCCAAACCTGTGAGGGGAACCCTAGCATTGGTTATATTGGAGAAATTATACACTAACCCTTCCTCGAGGATTTTCCCTCGCATCAGAACCAATCCCTTCTTTCTATCATTCGTTGACAAGGGTAATTGATCCAGGAAATCATCATACATATTTTTTTCTTAAATCATCAATTTGGCTAGAATATTTCTTGGGTGGTGCCATCTCAGACAAACTAGGGCCTCTTTACAACGTTACACTTCAAATAGCTAGGACTAACCAGAGATAGGAAATTACAAAACCAAACATTGCAATTTCTAACAACTGCAATTAAATTATATAGCCCTAAAATGTTTATCAACAAGTTCAATGACAAGCACAGCTAATTTTTTCCCAAATTCAAGTATAAAATGATCAGGAGGCACAAAAATTAACTCACGACTTTGTTTGCAAAAATCCAAAATTCTAGCTGCTAGGACTCGTAACTTCGCTTTCGGCTCTAAGACTGCTTCATGAAATACTTGGATGCTTTTTGGTAAAAATAAATCAGGAGAATTGATTTTATTTTGATCAAATAATGCCAAAAAGTGTCTCATCCACCATTAAATCTCACTCAAATGCTGCACGAATGACTTCAACCATATTTGATGTGGATTCAAATTCAGGGCATCGATCTTTCAGTTGAATAAAATCATCGAATAATTGTCTTCAAAACAAGCTGACACAATTGCCAACATGGCAATAAGGGGCCCACCATACCATACATTACCAAGCAAGTCCATGTGGTAGTCACCTGCGATATCACAATCAGTAAATATCCTTCAACTTCAGATCACGTGATGGTGGGCAATCGTAGATCTTGAGCATCAATGATCTTGTTCCTTCAACACAATCGCTAGCCTTATCAGTAACCATTGAGCAGCTTTTTTGTCAAGATTATAACATATCTGCTATTTTAAAACATGTGCATATCAAGAACACTTTAGTAACTCGCCTTTTACTGTACTAAGGCTGGATTAATTTACCATGGTATTTCCTTTAATCCTTCAGCTTCATCAGATGAAACATGTGGTAGTCGCCCATGATATCGCAATCAATAAAAACCTTGTAACTTTCGATCAAGTGATCGTGGGAAACCATTGATCTTGACAATATTTGATCAATGGTCACTCAAACTATATCCCCTTTGGCCTCTCCAGATAGGACACATGGCACCCGCCCGTGATATCATGATCAACCAAAGCAATGTGGTGGGGTCATCGCGGGATGGCAGGGAGCGGCTAAGATCAAACGATAACACATCAACAGTCACGTAAATTGTATCCCTTTGCAAAATAAAACATTTATTAAAAGGACAAGGGGACATCACTAGGTGGATGGTAAACAACGACATAAGTTGATTTTAAACGATGAAACATGGGGCCAACCAAGACTTAGGAAAATAAAACCTTGCGAAGGAAATAAAATATTAAGACCAAAGGGACCCAACCTAGATGAAACGATAGGACATAAATCATTTTAAAAACCCCTCAAAAAGTAACAGTGAAATAGATCCCAACCAAGGCGTAAAATAAATAGAAGGGTTTTACATGAAAATAAAGTTAAGCCTCAACCCAAGGAAAAAATTTTGACACCATGAAAGACTAGTAACATAAGGCAAATGTAGGAATGGAACACAAGGAGCAAAAATTTGAAGTTCCATCAGTGGCTCTAGTTGGGGACGTTCATTCCACTGGAATGAAGTGAGAATTCAGAATCTCAAGTAGAGTAGACCAGGATGTAGAGATGACCAAAAAGGGATTTTTCGGACAAAACAACCCAAACTATGTACAAAATATATACAAAAGATACAAACCTAAACTACTATTCATGGAAAAGAATACTTCAAGTGAAGTATAACTTCAAGAACTATCCATGAACTGGAAGTTCAAGAATATAACCAATCATATCTTGGAGGAAGTATGAATCTTCACCCCACTTACCATTAATCAAAAATGGACCCAATCAGATTGCATCAAATTTCCCATGTTTCCCTTTATCTTCTAGTCTGGCATTCTACATTAAAACCAAATTTCCATCTTTGAAACTCCTTGTAGTTTCCCTCTTTTCATACAAATTCTTTACTTGCAACTACAAATTTTCATTTCTCTTTTGAGCCTCCCTCCTGGTTTCATCTAATTCTATAAGAGCTTCCACTCTCAATTGCATCTCATCATCAATTTCATTATCATACATCTGGACAAACTTATACATTTTCATTAAGTTATTTTGGGGCAACCTGGCATTTATCCCATAAACCAATTCAAATGGGGCACAACCTATTTCCTTCTTCATAGTTACCCTATCTACCCAGACTACTAATCTCAGCTTAGAATCCCAAGCCTTTTTATTCTGATCCAGGATTCTTTTAATGATATTCATCAATCTTTTATTGCTTGATTCTACTTGTCCATTTCCCTATGGGTGGTATGGTGATGAATAATAAATTTGTATGCCATGCTTCTCACAAAATTATATGTAATCCTCAGATCTAAAACACATTGCATTGTCTGACACAATTCTTTCTAGACATCCAAATCTAGTCAATATGTTGCTCATAAGGAAATCAATTACCACTTTACTAGTGGCTTTCTTTGTTGGAATTGCTTCCACCCACTTGGTAAAATAATCAGTAGCCTCCAATATCCATGAGTGGCCTACACTATATTTACATGCTATCTCTTCTACAAAATCAATACACCACTGCTGAAATGGAGCTTGTACTATAACTAGTTTTAGAGGGAAGTTACCAGAAAAAATTAACTTACCAAAGAAACGTTGACAAGCATCACATGTCTTCACTAGTTGGTGTGCATCCTTAAAAATTTTTGGCCACCAAAAACTAGCCCTCATTATCTTATGTGCAGTTGTTTTAGCCATATAATTCCCTCCACAAACTCCACCATGCATCTCACTCAAAAGTTCTTTTGCTTAATCTTGGTCAACACACTTCAGCATGACACCTTCTCCATTTCTCCACCAAAGCTTTCCATATACAATAACATATTTGATAGCATGTAACTTCAATGTTCTTTTCTCATTTCCACTCAATTCAGCAGCACATTTCATTCTTTGCAAATAATATATCACATCTCTATACCACTCAGAATGCTCCATATCACATATGTGTGATCTATTCTCCTCTTCTAGAAAATTTATTTGATTTGCTTCCATATTACTTTGGGCCATGAGCTTGGACAATCCTTGTCCTCTTACAAGTTTAGTAATCTAAACCTCAATATTGAATCCCTGAATCCTATTTATATACCTACACCTTCTTCCTGACACTTCTTGTTGTGTGAAGATGTCCTTAATAACAACACTAGGAACATAAGAAACTACACTAGCTCCCATCGAATAACTTGGCCTAAAATCCTTTACTACTTTTACCAGTGCATATGCCTATTTTTCATTTATATCATACTTAAGTTCTACATCTTGTAAAGATTTGCTAAAAAAGGCCACAGGTTGTTCGAAACCTTTTGCATTCTTTTGCAACAACACAGCTACAATTGTGTGGAATGAAGCAAATGATAAAATCTATAAAGGTTTGGAAAAATCAGGGGTTCTTAACACAGGAGCCTCCTTTATTGCTTGTTTAATGGCTTGGAAAGCCTGCAAGAACTCCCCATCCCATTCAACCTTGGCTCCTTTCTTGATCATTTTGGAAATAGGGTGAACTATCTCAGAAAAATTTGTGACAAACCCCCTTAAGAAGTTTATTTGTCCAAAGAAATATTGTATTCCTTTGAAATTTTGGGGTTGTGGAACTTTATCAATTGCAATTACCCTCTCTGGATCAATTTTTACTCCATCCTTGGAAACAATATGTCCCAATAATTTTCCCTCTAGTACTCTAAACACACATTTCTTTGGATTCAAAGAAATACCATACTCCAAAGCTCTAATGAATATCTTCTCTAGATGCTCACAATGATCCTCCTCTTTTTTAGAATATGTTGTCAAGTTATCTTGGTAGATCACCAAAAATAAGTTAATGAAATATGAAAATGCCACATCCATGGCTCTTTGAAAAGTAGCCCCTGCATTTGTTAGACCAAATGGAATTCTTACATAAACATATGTTCCCCATGGTGTAGTGAAGATTGTCTTAAACTATTCAAATTTTTTGACCATAAGCTAGTTATAACAAAAAAAGCAATCCATCATAGACATTAATTCACAGCCTGTCACTTCTTGCAACATGGCTTCCATATTGGGTAATGGATAATTATCTTTTAATGAAGACACATTCAAATTTCTAAAATCTACACATAACCTGATGTCTCCATTTTTCTTCCTTACTGGTACCAAGTTTGATACCCAGGATGAATGTCTGATTGGCTTGATGATCCCTGCATCTCTTAGTTTCATTAATTATTCTTGCATTTTGGGGGCCAAAGTGGGATTAATAGGCCTTTTCTTTTGTCTGAATGTCTTGGCATCATCACACAAAGGAATCTCATGTTGGTAAATATCCTCCCTGTATGCCTTAAGGTCATCATAGGACCATGCAAACACATGCCTAAACTTCCTTAATAAGTCAATTATCATCCTACTCACCTTTGGTAAGATTTTATTTCCAATATACACCTTCTTTGGGGATGCTTATGTTCCAAGATTTATCTCTTCCAAGTCGTCAGGATGGAAAATAGTATGATTAGCCTTTGTCTTGTCTTGATTATCAAACACCCTTTCTACTACAACCATACCCTTGGGAAATGTGTTTGTCTTTAATTGAATGATCTCATTTCCAAATATAGTATCCTTACCATCAACATTTTCAACAAAAGCTCTAAATTAAATTTCTTGATTTTCATACTATCCCACTCAATTCAAAAATATTAATATATCATCATCATTATCAAAAACTTGCCAATTTTTTATGTTATCAGGAACAGATGGCATGGTTTGCACCTCAACCTTTGAAATTCCAGCATAAGACATATCATCTGGTTTTACTGCAATATTAGCTAATAAACCTACCACCTTATTTTGACCGTTCTCCATCCATCCTATGCCAAATGCATCAAAATTTTCCAATTCATCCCAAACAACATTCCTATACTATTTCAACCTATTGTTCTTTGATGCATACTTGGATCTAACTTGGGAGACCACAAGCTCAGAATCCCCAATTGCCTTGAGCTTCTTGAACCCATGTTTTTCAACCAATCTCAACCCTAATAACAAGGCTTCATACTCTACCACATTATTTGTGCATTCAAATAACAGAGTGAAAGAGAACCTGAATGTCTTTCCACTTGGTGATCATAACAAAACACTTGCACCAGAGCCTTCCTTTGAACTTGCACCATCAAAATATATAGTCTACAAGTCATCAAATTCTGACAATTGTTTTATTTTTGTATCAATCAATGTAGTAGGCTTATCACAATTGCTAGAAAATTCCTCAACCCTAAACTCATCTATACCACTATCAATAAAACATGTCATATTTTCAATTGGGCCATGCTCAATCATATGAGGTACTTTTGATTCTCTTTTAATTTTGACATCCTTACCATCAATGGAGAAAGTAGCAAATGACAAATCAAATTTCATGTTACCCCCCATTGATGCACTCCATTTTCTTGACAAAAGCATCCCAAAATGATGTGGGATGTCTGCAACTATAATAGTCATGACTAAATCCTTTTCAGGGTACTAAGTCAATTTATAAGGAAATGCTCTGATAGTTCCAATAACTGGTACTTCTCTTGAATCCATAGCATAGCATTTACCTTGAGCAGTATCTACTGTCAAGCCCATTGCCTCCATTATTTTGACTAGCATAACATTATTTGATGCCCCTGAATCTATCATACAATTCCTTAAAGTTTTCCAATTAATATCCACACTTAAGAAAAAAGGGGTTATGTTTTCAAGGCACATGTTAATAGAATTTCCTAAATACACAGGGGGAATTTGTGACACAATTCCCTCCACCTCCTTTTCTTTTTCTTCATCCTTTGATCCTTTACCAATTCCTTGTTTAGTCTTATTACTAGCAACATTTGTGATCAAGGCTATTGTCTTTTCTTTGTGTTCATCTATTCTCATCATTTCGAGCAAAGGTACGGTTACCTTAACCTAAGAAAGCACATGAAACATATCTATAGTTGTATATTTAGGCAAATTAGATATCATACCTTCATCATTTTCCTTTTTCTCTTTTTGATTACTTCCTCCTAGCTTCTTTTGATTCTTATCCTCTGCAATAGGTTCAGCTAACTTTGTAATCACCTTGGTCTTCACCAGTGATGAAGTCACATCTTGTTGAAGCTTTGGGGCTTCATTATTTTTAGCCCAAACCTTATCACTCTTAAATTGTTTGACTTTTACAACATCCTTTTTGTTGTCAACCTTAACACCTCTATTTTAATCCTTTATCTCTTTAATAAACAAGCCAGCAGGTTTACCCTGCTCACCACCCATAGTTATATTTCTCAATTGAAGTGAACTCCTCATTTGAGTAGCCATTTCTTTAGTCAATCTTGCAATCTCTTCTTCTGACGGTCTCCTTAAGGACACTGAATCTTCAGCCTATTCCATATTGCAAGAATTATGATCAAAATCACCTTCCTCATCAGAAAAGATCTGTTAATGATAGATCTCACTTCTCTTCCTCTGATTATCCACATCAACTTCCTGTATTTCATCATCAGAAGAATTTTCTACCTCATAAATGTATGATATGGCCATACAAACATCTACATCATCTTGCTCATATTTAGATGTTTGATCATGAACATCCTCTTCTACTTCCTCAGCAACAAGCAACTAAGCAACACCATAGTAATTTTGATCATGTGGATGTTCACACACTTCAAACCATGGTCTATCTGCTACTAGATTCACTTAATGTTTTTGCAAGGGTTCTGGCATATGTTGATCATTTTTAGGCTTCTGGCTAGGCAAGATTGGTTTTCCATCTTTCCAATTTGTATTATAAGGATAATTTTGCAATCTGGGTGGCCTATCATTTTTATTATAAGGTTTCCTTTCATTTCCTATACCCTTCTCTTGCTTGGAAATAGTTTTCTTTATGTATTTCAGAGTATTGTAAACCTTTTCCCACTTTTCATCATCCTTAGGCTTTGCAGCCGAAATCTTCTCAGTCTTATTCTTAGGATTTTTCAAAAGTGTAGGTTCTTCTCTCATACCATACTTCCCAGAAGTTGTCCTATTACTCTCAATATTTGTAGCCACCCTAAATGCATCCCTCATAGTCTGAGGGTCCTTATCTTTTATGAGATATGCCATTTTAGCATTAAAAGCATTGAAATATGTAGTTAAACAAACATTTTTATCCAGCCTCAAAACCTGAAACAACTTATACATTACTTTCTGAAATCTTAAATTAAACTCTATCATAGGCTCATTCAATGACTTCTTGAAGTTATTAAATTCATTTAACATGCAAATAGCATTAGTTTTATCACCATACTTCTCCTTAAAACACTTTTCAAACTCATCCCATGAACCAATACTAGCATTAGGTAGACCTCTATACCAATCCCTCACATCTTCTACTAGAGATTGTACAAACAATTTCATTACAACATCTTCATGCTCTACCTCATAATCATTTAGCATATCCATAAAAATTTTCAAGTGTTCCTCAGCTGTAATAACATTATTTCCAGCAAACTTATTCATATTTTCTCTCAAGTCAGTGGGGATGGAATTTGGTAACTAGGAATACCATGAAAGAGCAATGGCCTATACCTTTCCAACTATATAGGTCATCGTTGAAATAATCCTTCATTCCTATGAGAATCAACACTAGACCCTAAATCTTGTACTATAGAACCATCCTGATTTGGATTTATAGAACTATTTTCATGAGTCTTCATGCTAGAATTATTTATGGTGGGGTTTGGATTAGTTTTAGGACAATCCCTTAAAGCATCTTGGTGATTTGGTGAGGTTGTAGCTTGTGTAGCCTCATCCATGTTTGAAATCTTTAGGAAACTTATTTTCCTCTTCATTTATGCATTTGCAACCTCAATCTCTATTCTCTCCAACTCTTTTTCCAGAGCCTCACTCTCCTTCTTAGCCTTTTCTAAGGAAGACTCTATTTGAAATGACACATGTGGTGGGAGATCTTGTTGAGTGAAATAGGAGTCACTTTCTTGTTTATTTTAATCCCCTCAACCTTTTTCTTTCCCTTATCCATGGTAGGCTTAAGGTTTGTATTACTTAGTTGAGACTTAACATGATTTGAGGGTTTTGGGTCAGCAAGTTTGGGTTGGACATCAATGTGGCCTACTGGGTTTTCTTTAGACACAGGTTTTTCTTCCTTATTAGCAATCTTCTATACAACTGGATCCTCCACACTTGGTTTAGGTTCTTCTTGGTTTAGGAGATTCATTTTTTCCAACTGTCTCATCAACCTATCCCTTTCAATCACAACATTCCTCAACTCTACTTCTCTTTCTTTTTCTCTTTTCCTCCTGATCCCAGCTTGCTCTTGGATTTCCTGTTTCAAGGAATTAATGTCTCCAAAAACATCATCAAGGTCAGGCAAAGTCACATCAAAACTTGATGTATCATCTAGATCTATTAAATTGACCCCTTCCAATACATGTTCAAACAATAAAGGGTTTACATCATTTTCAGTAGGAGGAGGAGGCACATCACTGGTGCATTCTCTATGATGGCTTTGACTTCTACTCCTGCCTCTTCTCTTTTTAGCATATTTGACACTAACAAGCCCTTTATTCTGACATGTCACATTTTCTTGAACTGGTGTATTAAATAATGAATCAAAAAATCCACAAGTGTCTAACCCTAAATTTCTAGACACCTCTTGAAGATTCTCAGGGATAGGGTGTAAAAGCTTACTTGTACCTTGGTGTACAGAGTCCTGTGATGCAGGAGCAACATTACTAGATTCTGGTCTTTTCTTTATCCAGTCCTTCTCCATTTTGGGAAGTTCACCTTCCAATTTTTGTTCTAGATGATTCTTCATGAATGACCTGGTGTTCTTCATTCTTCGTACTAGTCCACAAGTTTTTTTCACTTATAATAAACCTTTCAAAACAAAATGCACACTAGTGCAGAGACTTCAGAGTCACCACCCAATTTTCTTGGGAATACCAAACACCTAAAGACATGTGGTGGAATATAAAAAACCTTTGGAACCTTGTACTGATGACACACAAAAGTGCTTTACAAGATAACTCTTAACGCTTATGAAAATAGAAGAAGTGGACAAACCTAACACAAAATTATAGGCTCAACCTAAAAATCATAAAAACACTATGAAAAATCTATGCAAAATGAACAACTGGCCACTAACAATAAATATTAAAATTAGCTCCCCAGTATAGTGGCCATTTTGTTGGTTAGGTTTTACTGTGTAACCAGGTTTTTCTAATCTACCTATGGAATTGCCAATTCCAATCAAGGGCAGCTTGAAGGGCTTGGACCAACTAATGAGGACTTTAAAAATCCTCCTACACTTCAGGCTCTGCAAGACCCAAGAGGATAATCCCTTAATGTGTTTAAAACCTTTTCACCATTATTATAAAAAACATTAATAATAACAAATAATCTCACTTAATAGCTCAACACGATAGGATAATATCAAATAGAATTGGCTATTCATCGATCATATCAACTATCTGGAGCATGAGATAACTACAACACAATCCATAGTGTAAGATAGTCATTAATTTGCAATTTGTAGCAAGCTCTAGGAAAAGACAAACAAATATTTAATCACATGGGTAATTGCAACTTAGATCAGTGCCATATATCTATTACAAGAGTCAAATTCATAAGCATCTAAAGGTATATGACAGATTTAACACATAACATATGAAATCCTCTATGACATTGCATTGTAATCTCATCAATATGTATTCTAACTCAATACTACTTATCAAATCCTTATGCATAACACATCCGCCTACAATCCTATTCAAGCATTTTAATTAATTCCTTGAATTAAAGCTAAAATAGAATCATACACACCACAATAGTGACATTAATGGAACAACCCTTAGTTGTTTTATTCAAAGATCAGATATGCATGTACAATGGAGAGACATGAGTTTGAATTTATCATTTCAATTCAAATGCTAGTACTGTTATGAAACATTAAATCCCCATGAACTCAAAACCTATTACAGAATGACTCAAAACCTAAATTGCATTTCTCTCTAAAACCATTGAACTTTACAATTTTCTCTGCAACTTCACCTAGACTTGACCCAAAAATTATCTAACTTGCTAACCCATACTTTTGGGATTGAAATCCTTCTTATATAAAATGAAGGAGAAAACAAGCATCAGGCCAGAAAGTACACGTCACCAGCCAATTGGCACACCTAGTGATATTCCAAAAATTTGTTACAACGGCCATCACCCTGGAGAATATTCTTGTTCATCATGTCACCTGAGAAAAGTTGATGCAATAACAAAAAATCACAAGAAACCCACACCGAGAATTCCATCAACGTAAAACTAGAACCGTTGTAACCACAACATTTGATTTACCACCCATTAGTAGTCCATTCCTTTTACTCTTCCTCAGTCAAATATTTAGTTACCCATTTATGGTATTCTTCATCAGTCGGCCAGTCAAAATTAATCACCTCATTCACCTTGGTACTATAAGGTGTGTATTTTACTGCTACCTGATTTGCATCCCTTTCAAAAGATTCCAAAAATGAGCTGGTACTAATAATCTTATCCATACAACTCATCAACAAATCATAATCTAAGTTATCAAAAATTAATTTAATTTGATCATTGATGACCTCGCTTGCTTGATCCTTCCATGGTTGGAGTAACCTGATTTTCCCCTGCACATCAATTATATCAGGTAATAATGTGTTACCCCAATCATTGAAATTCTTTACCAACTCCCTAATCTTCCTACTCAAATCATCTTGTACGGTATGAAAACCATACAATGACTTAACTAATATTTGACTAGGCTTTAATGATTGGGGCCTATTATTTGTATCAAACCTTGATATACATGACATCCAAATCACTAGCCCTAGGGATCCAATTTTCAATCAATGGTATCACTACCTCCTAATCCCTATCAATATTCTTTATTGCATCTAACAACAAAGAATATAAAGAATGTATAGATAACAATTTATTATCAACTTTTTCATTTAAATGCCTCAAGACAAGAATAACAATCTCCTTTTGCATTGAAAGAGATCCCTCCTCACTTACCTTTAATGATGTATGTAATTCATCAATTCTTTGTAAGAGCTGCTTCTTTGTAGGATCAACAGAGTACTTTGTTTCTTCATCAATTTGTTCTAAAGAATGGGTGAAGGAAGGATTCTGACTAGGAGACCCTGGTGTGGAAATAATTAGAGAAGCGAGAGGCACTGACCCTGCTATGGAAGGTAATGTATTGGTCCCCAGAGCACTTGATGTCTCCCCAATCTGTTTATACTTAAACCTTTCTACCTTAGTCTGCAACTCAACATTCTTCTACTGCATCTTGTTGTATTTCTCAATCAAAAGGTTATACTTCTCCATTATGCTCTTCTTTTCAGCCTCCTCCCTTTCAACAGTCTTTTGGGCCAATTTGGCCATATTCAGAGTCAAATTAGTGGTCTCAGTGGTTGAGGTCTCTTAAGCTCTCTTTATTATTAATCCTCCTCTAAATTTTGGATTAATATCTATAACATTTGGCTTTCTTTCTTGAGGGGCCAATACCCAAATTTCCAAAGTTTCATATTCCTCATTAAAGGAAGAATCTTGCGATGCTACCTTGACTTCCTCTTTAGAGTCTTGCAAAAGATGCTTGGAATTTAAAATAGTATTAAATGCTATAGCATCTACAATTTCCCATTGAGGAAGAATCAATAAACCAACCTGAATCACCAGTTTTCTTCGTTCTTTAGGAGTAATGTTCTTAAACTCTTCCATTAATTCAGCTTTCACCTCCTCATCATTCTTCTTTTCTGACCTATCAGGTCTCAGTTCTCCTCTTCTTATATTTATCTTGATATTTTCATATTTCATCCTACATACCAATTGCAAGAATAAAGGAGTTTTTACAAATGTATTGTCATCTAGAAACTCCTTGCATGCTTCCATTCGTGTATCTCGTACACTTTTTCCTTTCATATCTAAATTAGATGAAACTAATTTAGCTAGCCTAGGAGGGGAAGGCATACCAACCTCCATGTCCTGATCAATAACAATAATTTCATCCATCAGATCCTCCTATGGTTGATCAATCCTTTATCTTTTAGGGCTTGGATCAGATGGTGGTGATGAGGAACTATCTCCTATTGATGATTCTAAATCAATTATTTTAATTTCCCCAGGCACTTTGAATTTTGGACCTAGTTGTGAAGGAACCTTCATTATTTTATTTCCTTTTTTGTCCACTTCTTCATCATTGCTATCATCCTTTTTCCTCCTGTAAATAGGCCACCTTTCTATAGGCTGGTATGCTGGCCTTATTTCAATTGGTCTGGCACCTTGTTCCTATACACCCAAACTCAGTTCTAAGTTTACCTTTTTTGTTCTCAAAGTGCCCATAATTTCTTTGAAGTTTTCCATCAGAAAATCAATTTTCTTATGGTATGGACTAAACTCCAACAATGGATCATACTTTAGATCTATTTTGTGCATAATATCTAATAGCTTATCATAAGCTATCCATTTTTCCTTGTTCAACTCTTTCCTATTTAGATCGAATTCATTTCTAATCAAATCCTCAGGAAAGTTGAACTCATGTACAAACTTTCTAGCCTTTATTCTTTTTTTGAAAAGAGCAAAGAAACCCTCAGGATCATGCTACTGCTTTGGACCACATCTCAAATGGTAATCATAAAATAATTTCTCAAAATGCACCCAGCCTCCATTTGAAAACGTAACGTTTGACACCACTGTATAATCTAGGAAAAATGTTCCCTTACCCTTCCATGTGAGGTTGTCCTCATGGATACAACCTATTTTCCACGTAACTTCTGCAAACCTCACTCTTGGTGGTACATTTTATGGCAATATATGAGGGGTTCCTTGAAAACCATATACTCTCAAAACAATGCCGACTAGGTATGGGATAATGTCACATCAGTTATGGAAAACTTTCAATTCTGGCTTCCTCCACTTTGGCCTAAGGAAATTATACAATTTCTCAGGGATCTTGGGTACATTCACCATTATTCTAGCCCTCAATCTAGAGGCAAAGTAATTATCAAATTGCACATAATTGGTGCTTTCCTTATTGCAAGATAAATCTGCAGCCCATATCTGTACTAGCAATCTTTCTTCATCAATCGATTGCCTTAATTTTATCTTTTCACAGAAGAAATCGACATTCTTGAACAAGAACATATGCATCAGCATAGAATACCAAAAGAACTGAGTGTCGATATCCTTTTTCTATAACTTTGACAACCCTTCATATATCCTCTCATCTAAGAAAAGGGAAAAGTCATATGTCATAGAGAAGTTAGGGTGTTGTATTTTCACCCCCATGAACATATATGTAATGGGCATCACTGCAATAGGACTGAAACCCAAAATTTGACACAATGAATAGAAAGTGGCCAAGAAATGATTTGAAAAACAATTTAATCTGAAAGGTTCTTGGTCACTAGGGCTGATATGAAATCTTGAACCCTCTACCCTAGCTAGATGAGGTGGAAGCAACTTAGCTCTAAAAAGAGACTTCAGCTTTACATATTCCTACTTCATTTCCTCAAGATTGATAGGAACCAAGTCTTCACTTGGTTCACTCAAGTCAAAAATCTGTTGGAATTCTTCTGTGTTAATACTCAACATAACCCCTTCATCATTATCTCTTATTACCCTTGTGACAGGGTCATACCTTGTAGCCACTGCCCTAAGTAGGTCTACATCATGGAACACATTTTGTACCACCAGCTTCCTCATATCATACATCCAACCATTTGAAAAAGGGTGAGGCAAATTCCTCTATCCATACCACAATCTGAACATTTCCAAACCTATGAGCGTAACCCTAGCATCAGTTATATTGGAGCAATTATACACTAACCCTTCCCCCAGGATTTTCCCTCACATCAGAACCAATCCCTTCTTTCTATCATTTGTTGACATGGGAAATTGATCTAGGAAATCATCATATAGGTTTCTTCTTAAATAGTCAGTTTGGCCAGAATGTTGCTTGGGTAGTGCCATCTCAGACAAACTAGGGCCTCTTCACAATGTTACACTTCAAATATCTAGGACTAACCAGAGATAGGAAATTATAGAACAAAACACTGCAATTTCTCACAACTACAATTAAACTATAGCCCTAACACGTTTATCAACAAGTTCAATGACAAGCACAACTAATATTTTCCCAAATTCAAGTGCAGGATGACCGAGAGGCACAAAAATTAACTCACGGATTTGTTTGCAGAAATCCAAAATTCTAGCTGCCATGACTCACAACTTCTCTTCGGGTCTGAGACTTCTTCACGAAATACTTTTCTTCTTTGTGATACAAATAAAGTAGGAGAATTGATTTTATTTTGATCAAATCATTCCAGTAAGTGTCTCGTCTACCATTAAAGCTCACTCGCGTGCTACATGAATGACTCTAACCATATTTGATGTAGATTCAAATTTGATTCGTTGATCTTTCAGTTGAATGAAATCATCGAATGACTCTCTTCAAAACAAACTGACACAATCGTCAACATGGCAATAAGGGGCCCACCATACCATACATTACCAAGGAATTCCATGTGGTGGTCACTCGTGATATCATAATTAGTAAAGATCCTTCAACTTCAGATCACGTGATGGCGTGCAACCATAGATCTTGAGTATCAATGATCTCATTCCTTCAACACAGTTGCCAACCTTATCAGTAATCATCGAGCAGCTTTCTCGTCAAGATTATAACATATCCGCTGATTTAAAACATGTGCATCTCAAGAACACTTTAGTAACCCACCTTTTAATGTACTAAGGTTGGATTAATTTACCACTGTATTTCCTTTATTCCTTTGGATTCATCAGATGAAACATGTGGCAGTCATCTACGATATCACAATCAATAAAAACCTTTTAACTTTCGATCAAGCAATGGCGGGAAACCGTTGATCTTGACAATAGTTGTTCAACGGTCACTCAAACTCTATCCCCTTTGGCCTCTCTAGATAGTACACATGGTGCCCACCCGCAATATTGTAATCAACCAAATTAGTGTGGTGGGGTCATCGCGAGATGGCAGGGAGTGGCTAAGATCAAACGATAGCACATCAATGGTCACATAAATTGTATCCCTCTGCAAAATAAAAAATTTATTAAAAGGACAAGGGGACATCACTAGGTGGATGGTAAACAATGACA
Source organism: Sequoia sempervirens (assembly GCA_007258455.2). Lineage (NCBI taxonomy): Eukaryota > Viridiplantae > Streptophyta > Pinopsida > Cupressales > Cupressaceae > Sequoia > Sequoia sempervirens. The sequence continues at coordinate 1,187,614,834 of VDFB02271358.1, forward strand.
TAAGTTTTTTTTAAATGATGAAACACAGGGCCAACCAAGACTTAGGAAAATAAAACTCTGCGGAGGAAATAAAATATTAAGACCAAAGGGACCCAGCCTAGATGAAACGATAGGACATAAGTCATTTGAAAAACCCCTCAAAAAGTAACAGCAAAATAGATCCCAACCAAAGTGTAAAATAAACACAAGGGTTTTACATGAAAATAAAGTTAAACCTCAACTTAAGGAAAAAATTTGGACACCATGAAAGACCAGTAACATAAGGAAAATGCAAGAATGGAACACAAGGAGAAAAACTTTGAAGTTCCATCAGAGGTCTCTAAAGCTTGGAATTTCAACCTCAGAAGACTTATTTGAAGACACAAGGGGCTTACCTTGCTTGAAGCTTGGAAAATTATACTTGGAAGGCTCCTATTGGCAATACAAGGGAAGGAAATTGAGAGGGGGGGTGAATCAGTTGTCACATAAATTCAAACTTATTCAATTTATTAATGTTAATCTCATATATGATAATTAACCATGAAAGCATGAATCATCAACACATCAGAAATACACATAACACTGAGATTTTCTTACATGCAAACCCTGTTAGAGGAAAAACCATGGTGGAGGTCAGTCCACAAGATTACACCCTATTAAAAGTATAATAGAGTGAAATATGGGGAATGCACTTGCATTCAGGTGCAGAACCTAGAGCTCACTTCTCAATTAATAAGGAAAACACACTATCTTACAAATATATATGGATTATAGCCATCTGTAGGGATTTGAACTAATAAAATAACATTTGCTAATACTTGATCACAATTCTAGTTAAGTTCATGAACAACTCTTCACTCTTCTTCACTCTTCGCTTTTTTTCACACTTTTCTCTACCTTCGAATGATTAGGACATTATTCGCACACACACACACACATTTGGCATACTTCAATTCGAACAAACAACCGCTCTTATATATCCGCTAAAAGTTAACCACAAAGAAATAATAAAATGAATATAGCTGTCGGCCCAAAACAATAGATAATCTTTAATGCAAATCAACCAAAGTCAGCCACAACTTAGTGAGGACCTAAATCAACATCTTCAACACAAAAAAAAATTAAATTAATTTCTCCTCGAAGATCTACAACAGCTTCAACACCATGTTGGCTAGGAACATGAAAAACATGAACACAGAAGAGAAAATCACCAACTACGATCACAACTATCAATGCAAACATGCAACAAAGATAGAGCATGATCTAGAAACATCCACAAATATTAAGAACCAAAAAATAAGCATATGTGGAAAATAAACTAACTGAAATAGCCTCATCTTCAATCAAGAACACTAACTGAAGAAACAAAAAAGCTGTTAGAATGAAAATCTTCATAACTCGATCAAATCTTCATGTAGATCTTTGAAACTTGACATGGATAAACTAGATACACTCATAAAAAAAACCTTTAGTCCACAACCTCTGATCACCAACATATGGAACATACCACCATATTGAACTTCACTTCACCACTGACAACCTACAACTCATTTCTTTACAATTTTCTCAATATCCTCAACATATACAGATTCAAATGCATTATTAATTCTCATAATGTTGACATCAATAATAACCACTTATCATCAACACAACCACAACATCCAACAATCTCCCCCTTTAGCATTGATGGCAACACATGATGTGAAAAACACGATCAACGCAACTAATTCTCGACACTTACTCCCCCTTAGGATCTAACTCATTTTATCCTCAATTCATTCACATGACTCTTCTCCCACATAAATCTTCTCCCCAGATAATCACCAATTTTTCACATGACTCTTCTCCCCCTTTGACATCAATGAAAAACTTCTCTAAGCTTTGAACTGCATATCTAAATTTCTTAACATCTAACTACTCCCCCTCAGTAGCACCCACCACAACATCAATCTAAAACAAGATATGTCTATGAAATGCATGGATTGATGCAATGCATTGCTTTGCATCTTAGTTCTGATTAGGAGGGGAAATTACCCCTAACTTCCCTTTAAGATAATCAAAATTATCCTTAGGCAATGACTTGGTAAATATGTCTACAATCTTCTTCTTAGTAGGCAAATAATCCAATCTAACTTCCTTTTCACTTACTTTCTCCCTCAAAAAGTGACACTTGATAGATATATGCTTTGTATTTGAATGCAACACCAAATTCTTGGAAATATTAATAGCACTTGAATTATCACGTAATATAGCAAAAGGCTCATCATATACAACTTTAATATCCTTCAACATCTATTTCATCCATAGGACTTGAGTACAATTTTTAGCAGAAATAATGTATTTGACCTCAACAATGGACAAGGAAATTGCATTTTGCTTCTTGCTTAAGCATGAAATTAGCTTTGTACCCAAGAAAAATGCTCCACCACTAGTACTTTTCTAGTCATTCACATCTCCATCCCAATCAACATCAGTAAAGGCACTCAAATAAGATCATCATCTTTAGGATACCATAGGTCAAGATCAACAGTTCCCTTCAAATATCTAAAAACTCTCTTCACAACAATCACATGAGATTCCTTTGGATTAGCTTGAAATATTGCAACAATACATACAACATTCATGATATCAAGCCTAGTTTGAGTTAAATACAACAATCCACCAATCATTGATCTATATCTTATCTGATTTTCTTTTGGAGAATCATCTTTTGTAGTCAACTTGCATCTGGTCACCATGGGTGTACCAACTGGCTTTGAATCTCCCATACTGAACTTCTTCAGCAATTCCATCACATACTTGGACTAAGATATAAATATCCCTTTATCTAACTAAGTAATTTGCAATCCCAAAAATAATTTCATCTCACCAATCATTGAAATCTCAAATTCATTATGCATCTCATTAGAAAACTTCATGCACAAACCATCATCTCCTCCAAAAATGATATCATCAACAAAGAATTCAACAATCAAATCTTTATCATCATTCTTGAAATATAGATTACTATCAGCAGTACCTTTGTTAAATCCAAGCTTCAACAAATACTTATCCAATATTGCATACCATGCTCTAGGGGCTTTCTTGAGTCCATACAATGCTTTGTTCAATCAACACACCATATCTTCCATATCAATCAACTGGAATCCATCAGGTTGCTCAACATACACGTCTTCCAATTCACCATTTAGAAAAGTTGGTTTGTTATCCATCTGATGACCTTTGTAGTCCTTGTGAGCAACATAGGAAAGAAATAATCTTACAACTTCAATTCTAGCAACAGGGGCAAAGGTCTCTTCAAAATCAATGCCTTCCATCTATGAATATACTTTACATACCAGTCTTGCTTTATTTCTAATCACTTCACTTTGCTCATTTAGTTTGTTTCTAAAAACCTATTCAATTCCAATAGCATTCTTATCCCTAGGTCTAGGAACAAGAATCCATGTATCATTCTTTTCAATCTATTTTAGTTCTTCTTTCATTTCTTCAACCTAATGCTCATCTTTACATGCTTCATTCACACTATTAGGCTCAGTCTTAGAAATCAGCAATATTCTTCTGCAATCTTTCTCCTAGTCTAGACACCTTTATTCTTATCACCTATAATCTGATCTTCTGAATGATTCAATGTTACATACCTCAGAGTCTTCTTAGAATTTTCTTCAACTTTAGGTTCCTCTGATTTCTCTTCTGTGTTTCCACAAGTTTCTCCTTCATCTTCATTCTTCTCATTTACCAAATTGATTTGCACTTGATTTGTAGTCTGATCTCACTTTCCTTGATTTGTACTGTCATCCTAATCATCAGAGTCATATCCATAGGTTCTAGATGGTGTACCTAACTCCTCATCAACTTTAACATTTTCACTTTCAACCATTTTCTTCAATCTCTTATTGTAACATCGGTAGGCCTTACTATTAGTAGCATAACCTACAAAGATACCTTCATCACTCCTAGCATCAAACTTTCCTATGTCTTCATCTCTGTTAATGTAATATCTGCTTCCAAATATCTTGAAGTATTTAATAGTAGGCTTTTGACCATTCCATAGCCAAAAATGGGTCTTACCAGTATCACCTTTGATTTGTACCCAGTTGAGTGTGTACACAACAATACTCATAGCTTCTCTCCAATAGATATGAGGGACATTTCCTTCTAGCATCATTTTTCTAGCAGCATCTTCAACTGTTCTATTATTCCTTTCCACAACTCCATTTTTTTTAGGGGTCCACGATGCAAATAATTGTCTCCTTATTCCATGTTCTTCACAAAAAGAATTAAATTCACCGAAAGTGAATTCACCACCTCTATCTGAATTCCATGTTCTAAGTGAATTCCATACCATTCTAGAATAATCATCAATGAGTAACATGAAATACATGTAACCTTGTAAACTTTTGACCTTAGAGGGACCACACAGATCAGTATGCACTAGCTCTAAAAATTCATTTGAATAATGATTTTTACTCTGAAATGAAATCTTGGTTTGCTTTTCCAACTGACATTCCTTACATATTTCATTAGTAGGTTTCACCAACTTAGGTAGATCTCTCACAACCTTTGTAGAACTTATCTTGACAAGATTATCAAAGTTAACATGACACATTCTCCTATGCCATAACCAAATTTCATCAACTTGAGCAATCAAACAACTTCTACTATCAGCACTCAAGTGAAAGATATTACCTTTAGTTTTTGTACCTAAAGCAATTTCATTTCCAGTGTATTAGAGAACAAAATTTCAAGTTAATGGCATGTAGCATAAAACTAAATCCCCAATCACCAATAGAGCACAATGAAAATAAGAAGTATAAGAATAGTGAAACGTCACCTAGTCTTCAAGCTTCCATTGGTTGACCTTCATTGGCCTTCTCCATCTTGCTATAACTAGTATAATTTCCCTTAGAATTGAAGTGCAACTATAACCCACGCCAAAGACAAGAAAAATATTGCAGTAATGTGGTTGCTCAAGTACTCAAAATCTCTCAAGCATGCTGAAAATAAATTTTGTGTATAGCTTTGTGTGTGTGTCCTAAATGACTTGAAAGAGGGCCTTTTAAAGAATGCCAAATTGAGAATGGATGGTCAGGATTAAAATTTGGTGAAGCACTAAGATTAAAGGCCAAAAATCAATATCATAAGGAGGATTAGGGTTAGGGAAACATTAATTCAAAGTTAGGGCAAGCTTTGAAATGAATGGCTGATATTTAATTGAAAGTAATTAAATGAATGGTGGAGAAAAAGAAGTAGTTGAGATAATAGAAATTATTTAATTTATGGAGAAAAGTTGACTTTTGTGAGATAATCATTTAATTCATAAATGGAAATAACATAGAAGGAAATTGGTGGGATAGAAGGTGCGTTAAAATAAATAAGTTTATTTAATTGAAGGATAAATGACAATGTTATTAAATAATTGGAGGGAATAAGGATTGATTACTGACATAAATAAATAAATGTAATTTACTTATTTAAATAATCATGGAGGAATAATTATGACATTAGGACATGATTAAATAATTGAATTATGTGAGGGAGAAGCATAGTCATCATAGAAAATATGGTTTGCAAGTTGAGGCCATTTTTATGTGTCTACATGCCCCTCTTTGACATGATGTAGTTTATCACATTGTGTCAAAGAAAAAAAGTCCAAAAATATGCCCCAGTGTGGAAGTAGGGAGAGGAAGGATGACGGGGAGGTAGTGGTATTCCCTCTCAAGATGACAGGTGGGTTGAAAGAACACGAGTGTGCTCTCGAAATGAATTACAAGATGAGAGGATGAAGGAATAGAGGAAAGGTTAGCATGGAAGACATAGATGTTAGGAGGAAAAAGGAATACTTCAATATTCTGCCAAATAACATCATAGGTGTTGCATAATCATCATTGGGTGGTAAAATGTTACAAGTGGACAAAAAACACCATGATATGGCATAGACCAAGGTGTGCAAGGTCGTCCACTTGCGAAAAATAGACAGTCATAGACAATGGATGTCTTGTTTCATACTAAGGGCTAAGTTACCCCAGTCCTTTTGTAAAGACACACTAAAGACAACAATCAAGAAAAATTAGGTCATGAGACATCATTGCACCTCTAAATCCTTCATTGGACATCCTTGAGGTAGCTAGTAACATGAACAAGAGACAAAAAAATAAAAAGCTAAGACAAAATAGAACAAAAAAATCAAAAACCATTCAATATGTTTACCAATATTTTTTTGTCAAAAGGTGATTGCTTGATGGTTTGATAGTTTGACGATTTGATAGTCTAAAAAATTTGACAGTTTGACGATGCATGTCATCAAGAAGGACACATCCTCAAAAGGACAATGACAATGTGACAGAGCCTATCATCAAGAAAGACACATCCTGAAAAGGCAAATGACATTTTGATGGGCATCCAATTCTAAGAAGGACGCATCTTGAAGGGGACCATAAAGTGACTAGGTTGACATTGTGTTGGCAATTTGATTGATTTTTGACTTGATGACAAATTGGACTATGTATTTCTAGTTGGTTCATGATCTAAATGTTGACATTCAAATGACTACCTTGTGTCTGAGTGTGACTATGTCTAGCTTATTTGACCGACATGATGAACCCTAAAAGACTGGACCTAGGGGGCCTCGGGGACTCAACGATAGATGGCCTTGCCTGCAAGTAGGATTTTCACTAGTCCATAGCTCAAAAGGGGTCTTACGAGTATCACCTTTTATTTGTACCCGGTTGAGCGTGTACATAGCAGTACTCATAGCTTCTCTCCAATAGATATGAGGGACATTTCCTTCCAGGATCATTGTTCTAGTAGCATCTTCAACTATTCTATTCTTCCTTTCCACAACTCCATTTTGTTGAGGGGTCTGCGGTGTAGATAATTGTCTCCCTATACCATGTTCTTCATAAAAGGAATTAAATTCATCGAAAGTGAATTCACCACCTCTATCTGATCCCAAACATTTAATTTTCAAACCTATCTCATTATCAACCATAGCTTTAAAGATCTTGAGCTTTTCTAGTGCTCAAATTTCTCTCTTAAGAAGGTAACCCATACCATTCTAGAACAATCATCAATGAGTAACATGAAATACCTATAACCTTGTAAACTTCTAACCTTAGAGGGACCACACAGATCAGTATGCACTAGCTCTAACAATTCATTTGAATAATGATTTTTACTCTGAAATGAAATCCTAGTTTGCTTTCCCAACTGACATTCCTTGCATATTGCAGATGTATGACCAAGCCTAAAATTTAACAGTACGATTTTGACTAGTCCATAGCTCAAAATGGGTCTTACTAGTATCACCTTTGATTTGTACCCAGTTGAGTGTGTACACAACAGTACTCACAACTTCTCTCCAATAGATATGAGGGACATTTCCTTCCAGCATCATTGTTCTAGCTGCATCTTTAACTGTTTTATTCTTCCTTTGCACAACTCCATTTTGTTGAGGGGTCTTTGGTGCAGATAATTTTCTCCTTATTCCATGTTCTTCACAAAAAGAATTAAATTCACCGAAAGTGAATTCACCACATCTATCTGATCTCAAACATTTAATTTTCAAACTTGTCTCATTCTCAACCATAGCTTCAAAGATCTTGAACTTTTCTAGTTCTCCAAACTTCTCTTAAGAAGGTAACCCATACCATTCTAGAATAATCATCAATGAGTAACACAAAATACCTCTAATCTTGTAAAATTATAACCTTAGAGAGACCACATAGATCAGTATGCACCAGCTCTAACAATTCATTTGAATAATGATTTTTACTTTGAAATGAAATCATAGTTTGCTTTCCCAACTGACATTCCTTGCATATTGCAGATGTATGACCAAGCCTAAAATTTAACAATGGGATTTTGACCAGTCCATAGCTCAAAACAAGTCTTACTAGTATCACCTTTGATATGTACTTGGTTGAGTATGTACATAGTAGTACTCACAACTTCTCTCCAATAGATATGAGGGACATTTCATTCTAGAATCATTGTTCTAGAAGCATCTCCAAATATTCTATTCTTCCTTTCCACAACTCCATTTTTTTGAGGGGTCTGTGGTGCAGATAATTGTCTCCTTATTCCATATTCTTCACAAAAAGAATTAAATTCACTGAAAGTGAATTCACCACCTCTATCTAATCTCAAACATTTAATTTTCAAACTTGTCTCATTCTCAACCATAGCTTTAAAGATCTTGAAATTTTCTAGTGCTTCAAATATCTCTCTTAAGAAGGTAACCCATACCATTCTAGAATAATCATCAATGAGTAACATGAAATACCTGTAACCTTGTAAACTTCTAATCTTAGAGGAACCACATAGATCAGTATGCACTAGCTCTAACAATTCATTTGAATAATGATTTTTACTCTGAAATGAAATCCTAGTTTGCTTTCCCAACTGACATTCCTTGCATATTACAGATGTATGACCAAGCCTAAAATTTAACAGTAGGATTTTGACTAGTCCATAGCTCAAAATGGGTCTTACCAGTATCACCTTTGATTTGTACCTAGTTGAGTGTGTACATAGCAGTACTCACAACTTCTCTCCAATAGATATGATGGACATTTCCTTCCAAAATCATTGTTCTAGCAGCATCTTCAACTATTCTATTCTTCCTTTGCACAACTCCATTTTGTTGAGGGGTCTATGGTGTAGATAATTGTCTCCTTATTCGATGTTCTTCATAAAAAGAATTAAATTCATAGAAAGTGAATTCACCACGTCTATCTGATCTCAAACATTTAATTTTAAAACTTGTCTCATTCTCAACCATAGCTTCAAATATCTTGAACTTTTCCATTTCTTCAAATTTCTCTCTTAATAAGGTAACCCATACCATTCTAGAATAATCATCAATGAGTAACACAAAATACCTCTAACCTTAGAGAGACCACATAGATCAGTATGCACCAGCTCTAACAATTCATTTGAATAATGATTTTTTACTCTGAAATGAAATCCTAGTTTGCTTTCCCAACTGACATTCCTTGCATATTGTAGATGTATGACCAAGCCTAAAATTTAACAATAGGCTTTTGACCAGTCCATAGCTCAAAATGGGTCTTACCAGTATCACATTTGATTTGTACCCAGTTGAGTGTGTACATAGCAGTACTCACAACTTCTCTCCAATAGATATGAGGGACATTTCCTTCTAGCATTATTGTTCTAGAAGTATCTCCAACTATTCTATTCTTCCTTTCCACAACTCCATTTTGTTGAGAGGTCCATGGTGCAGATAATTGTCTCCTTGTTCCATATTCTTCACAAAAAGAATTAAATTCATTGAAAGTGAATTCACCACCTCTATCTAATCTCAAACATTTAATTTTCAAACTTGTCTCATTCTCAACCATAGCTTTAAAGATCTTGAACTTTTCCAGTGCTTCAAATTTCTCTCTTAAGAAGGTAACCCATACCATTCTAGAATAATCATCAATGAGTAAGATGAAATACTTGTAGCCCTATAAACTCCTAACCTTAGAGGGACCACACAAATCAGTATGCACCAACTCTAACAATTCATTTGAATAATTATTTTTACTTTGAAATGAAATCCTAGTTTTCTTTCCCAACTGACATTCCTTGCATATTGCAGATGTATGACCAAGCCTAAAACTTAATAGTAGGCTTTTGACTAGTCCATAGCTAAAAAGGGGTCTTACCAATATCACCTTTTATTTTTACCCGGTTGAGTGTGTACACAATAGTACTCATAGCTTCTCTCCAATAGATATGAGGGACATTTCCTTCGAGCATCATTGTTCTAGTAGCATCTTCAACTATTCTATTCTTCCTTTCTACAACTCCATTTTTTTGAGGGGTCCATGGTGCAGATAATTGTCTCCTTATTCCATTTTCTTCACAAAAATAATTAAATTCACCACCTCTATCTAATCTCAAACATTTAATTTTCAAACTTGTTTCATTCTCATCCATAGCTTTACAAATCTTGAACTTTTCCAGTGCTTCAAATTTCTCTCTTAAGAAGGTAACCCATACCATTCTAGAATAATCATCAATGAGTAACATGAAATACTTGTAACCTTGTAAACTTCTGACCTTAGAGGTACCACATAGATCAGTATGCACCAACTCTAACAATTCATTTGAATAATGATTTCTACTCTGAAATGAAATCCTAGTTTTCTTTCCCAACTAACATTCCTTGCATATTGTAGATGTATGGCCAAGCTTGAAATTTAATAGTAGGCTTTTGACCAGTCCATAGCTCAAAAGGGGTCTTACCAATATCACATACCAGAATTAGAGATGGTTTGTGAGCTTGTTGGTCCTAATTCTCCATGGTATCAAGACATTTATGACTACCTCAAATCCCAAACCCTTCCGCCCAACCTGTCCAATAACCAACGAAAGTCCTTTATCTAAAAAATTGCCAAATACACCATCGTCAGTGACACCTTTTACCATCATATCTTTGATAACACCCTTCTTTGATGTCTTGAAATTGACGAACAACAAACGACCATATGAGAATTACATGATGGTATATGTAGATCCAATTTGAGTGGCCCTACTTTAGCCAAAAAGATAACGAGACTTGGCTATTATTGTTTGACCATTGAGAAAGATGCACTTGAATTTGTCAGAATGTTTTGCCAATGTTAGATACACAATGATTCTAAATGTGGCCAGGATTATGTCTCCATTCATCTAACATCTCTAGCTCATGCAATCATGACTGTCTACACTTCTCATCATTGATCATACCCTTCATGGAGACTTGCAAGGATGGGATTTCAACCTCAATGGGAAAGATGGTTTTGGCTCCAAAGACTAGGGAAAATGGAGTGGCACCCATAAGCATGTAAATGCTAGTGCGATAAGCCCATAGAATAGGGTTGAGTTGGATGTGCCAGTCACAACCAGCATCATTGACTTTCTTCTTAAGAATTTTTATTATTCTCTTGTTAGACACCTCAGCTTGACCATTTCCTTACAGGTAATATGGCATGGAAAAATGGTGTTAAATGTGGAATTTTTCATATAACTCATGAAAATCTTGATTTTTGAAAGGAAGTTCGTTGTCTGTGATGATGGACGATGGAATACCATACCGAAAAATGATGTAGTTGAGGATAAATTTGGAGATTTTTTTGCCAGTTATGAATGTAAGGGGGATGGATTCAATCCACTTAGTAAAGCACTTAGTAGCAGTAATAATGAATTTGTGGCCATTGGATGAGGTAGGGTGGATCTTTCTCATGAGGTCGAGTCCCTATTGTGCGAAAGGCCAAGGAGAAGTAATTGGCCGAAGTTTGTGCATTGGTTCATTAATCAAGTCACTATGTATCTGGCATTGGTGACACATTCTGACAAATTTGAGTGCATCTTTCTCAATGGTTGGCCAATAATACCCAAGTCTCGTTATATTTTTGGCTAAAGTAGGGCCACTCGAATGTAATCTACATATACCCTCATGTACTTCTTGTAAGCTCAAAATTTGTTTTACCAAGAATTCAAATTGAGGCACATTACTAGGAATGTCTAGGAGAAAGCCAATTGTGGCCATTGTGTCTGTTGCCTTATTTTGTGTTCTCAGAACTTGCTCAAAATTCACCATGTGTAAATGTCTAAAATTTGTCAACCATTCATTTATAAGGCATTAATTTCTTGTCCTTAGTGTCATAGTCTTCGTTTACTTCATTAATGACCAACTGAGAATCTCCATAGACATGAAGTGTTCTAATTTTCCATTTGATGGCCATTCTGAGTCCTATGACAAGTGCCTCATATTTTGCCACATTATTTGTACATGGAAAAGCAATGTGGAAGGACTTAGGGATGGAGTCTCCTTGAGGGGTGATAAATAGTATTCTTACCCTCAAGTTGTGATTAGTATGAGATCCATCAAAATATAGCCTCCAAGGTGACTTAGGTTCTATATGAAATATTGACTCATTTGGAAAGTCTACTACTACTGGATGATTTCCCTGTATAGGTGTGTTTTCTATTTGGTTTTCTATCACTTGTCCCTTGATCACCTTTCTTTCCACATATTGAATATCATACTCACTCAAGATCATTACCCATTTAGCCAAGTGTCCTGTCAATGTTGCGTGACTTAGGAGATATTTCAAGGGATCAATCTTTTCCACTAAGTGTGTCTAGTGATTCATCATGTAGTGTCTTAATTTTTGAGTAGCAAAGACAACTGCTAAGCAAGCACATTCAATGGTTGTGTAATTTAGCTCATATCTAACTAGTTTCCTACTGATGTAGTATATGGCCCTTTCCTTTTCTTTATGGTCATTTTGTACCAGTAATGCCCCCAATGTTGAAGTTGTTGCAGAAATGTATAGAATCAAAGGTTTCCCTTTGATTGGTGGCATTAAAATAGGTGGTGATAGTAGATAATATTTTATTTGTTGGAAGGCCTCCTAAAATTTATCTATCCACACAAAAGGGATGCTTTTATGCATAAGATACTAAAATGGATGACACTTGTCTGCCAATTGTGCTATGAAATGTTGGATAGATTATAACCTGCCTTTGAATGTCTTGAGTTTACTTATCCCTTTTGGAGGAGGCATGTCTAATATTTCTTTCACCTTGGAAGGATAGACTTCAATGCCTCTATGAGAAAAAATGTACCCAAAAAATTTTCCTAATGTCATGCCAAAGAATCATTTCTTTGGATTCAAGTGGACCTTGTATTCTTCTTGTATCTTGAATTTTTTTTCTAACACCTTCAAGTGGTCTATTCGTGTCAAAGATTTTTCCAAAAGTTCGTCTACATAATCTTCCATTATCTTGTACATCATGTCATCGAATATGGTTGTCATGACTCTCTAATACGTGGTGCCTGCATTATTAAAACCAAAAGGCATGACTTTCCAACAGTATGTGCCTCAAAGACATGTGAATGTTGTTTTGTGTTGATCTTCAAGGGTAATACAAATCTTATTATAACCAGAAAAACCATCCACAAGGGAAAACATCTCATATCCTACTATGATGTCGATGTTTGGCAAGGGAAATTCATCCTTTGGACATGCTTTATTTAGGTCCCAAAAATTTGTGTAGATGCAGATTTGACCATTTGGCTTTGTGACTAGTATAAGATTTGATATCCATTCAGCATAGTCTATGGACTATATGAATCCCACATCTAAAAATTTCTTAAGTTCTTCCTTGACTAACAAGGTGATCTGTGGGTGCATCTTTCATAGCTTTTGTTTCACTAGATTGGCATCTAGAAATAATCAAAAATGGTGTAAGACTAGTTTTGGATCCAACCAAGGCATATCGGCATAGGACCACGCAAATTTGACCTTACGCTCTAATAAGAATTTTTGGAACTCAAGTTTCTCTTCCTCTATCAAAGATGTTGCAAAGAGGACCATCTTAGGATCTTCTATTGTAGATATGTTTACTTCCATGGTGTCCTCAATGAGCATGGCTGATTTTTCTTGAGTTACAGGGAGAAAGTCTAGTCCTCCATCCTTAGGTGCCTCATGGAGGTTTTCACCTTCAGATATTTCCTTTATTTTTACTTTTTTTATCAGAAGGTTCCTTTCTATTTTCACCTAAAGATGTGTCATTTTTTGTTTTATTTTTATTTTTCATTTTGCGACTAGAGGATGGAGTAGTCTTCCCAAAGTAAGCTACACAATCTAGGTCAATGGAAAATATAGCCTTATGGTCTCCACATGGTATACCCTCATGAAGTCCCATAAATTCTGCAATGGCCTCGTCATTATGAAATATGTCCATTACTGGTAGGGCTTGTTGGTCCCAATTGATTAGTTGTGGGTAGACTAGGGAAATTCCATCATTAGCATTAGTAAATGGTGGGGAGGATGTGGAAAGCATGTAGATGAATTTAGAGACATAGAATATGAATTTTTATCATCCAATTCCCAATCGGACTCTATCCAATATTCCCCTTCACTTGTCTCATATTCATTAGCAAAGTAGGTGACAAAGGCATCAAAATTTTGGTCGTTAGTGTCATGTGGTGGTTTAAATGAATCTAGTTGATGGTCATTAGGTTTAGATGGTTGGATAGGTATGTCATGATGAGGGTTAATGGGATTGGATGAGGATTATGGCTTGTCATTGTTCTGTGGGAAAAAATGTCTATCCCAGCCTTCTTGTGTCCTTGGGATCTTAAGATTGTCATTATTTGATGCTTGATCAATTTTAAACATTTGCAAAAAAAATTGTTCAGAGGTAATTTCTCCAAGTTGAAGGAACAAGTCATCGAGACAATAGTCACTTAGGGATCATTGGGATCCAAATTCCCACTCATGGGATTCAGTTTCAGTAAGGAATTCCTCAATGGTCTCGACACTTTCTGAAGCATTCACATTCTCACTCAAAAGTCTTTTGGTACTTTGATCACTAGATTAAAGTGTCCCTAACCCTAACCCAAGAAATTTTGATCTTCCAAAAGTAATTAAAGGTTCTTGCATCCCCTTTTTATTCTTGCCAAGGCCACTAGTGTTGTCATAGCATTTTCTTTATATTTGGTTTGGTAATGGAATTGGATTCTTTGGGTCTCTATAAATCCAAGATAATACATCTTTAAGGTCTTCTTGCTCATATCACCCCATTTTATGAATGTCATTTTGGGTGGAACCTTGAAGATCTCTTTAGGCTCCATTCTAAAACAAGGTCACCCATAAGCCTTAGGAGACTTGGTATTTTAGTGATGTAGTATGTTGTGTGAAATTTAAATTCTCCACAACCTAATTCCTAGATCTTGACACTAGGATCAACCTTTGGGACAGTGGAAGTGGATGAGGTGGTGGATGTCAAATAAGTGGACGTGGAGGTTGAAGAAATGGATGCGGTTGTGGAAGGTTTAGTGAGTGTGGACGGGTCAATGAATTTGGGAGAAGAGGAAGTTGAAGCCTCGTGATTGATGGGCACTTGATGTTTTTAAATACACCTTAAATTGGTACAATATTGAAAGGGATCGAGGTCTCCATATATGGTGATTTAGGTGTCATCGAAAGGGAACTTTAGGCATTGGTGATAGGTCGATGGAATTGCGTTGAGGGTGTGAATCCAAGGTTGACCAAGTAGTATGTTATAAGGTAATTCAAGATCCAGGATTTAGCATGTTGTGTCAAAAATGATTGGCCCAACTCTGATAAGAAGAGGGATGCCACCTCGAGAGGAACACTCTTCATCATCATATGCCTTTATGAAAATTCTCTTTGTAGCATCTATGCAAGCATCAAAAAATCCTAGACCCTTAACCAATTTTAAGGAATAGATGTTCAGTCCTACTCCACCATCTACTGAAACTCATTTGACCTTATGTTTGTGGACAAATACTTCGATGTGTAAGGCATTGTTATGATTGGTCTAAAAATGTTATGTGATGGGGTGTAGTCAGGTATCCCACCATGGCCTCAAATTGATTCACATCAATATCCTTAGGGATAGATGACTCTTGAAAGGTTTTATCAAGTATAGCCTTATGTGCAAGAGAAATACAAAGTAGCTCAAGTATGGAAATTTTCACAGGGGTTTTTTCTAATTGATCAATAAGGTTAAACTGACTCTTAGGTTGTGGCTTCTTTGCAGATGAGTCGGGTTGTGATTGCCTGGCAGATGGACTGGGTATTGTGAAATTTGGTTTCCTAGGAGGAGGAGCACCAACTATGGTGACTTTTTCACTTCAAGTAGTGGCATTACATTCAATTTCTCTTTTGGAAATGATGGTATTGATGTATTCATCATCGGTTCAGACGTGGTTAATAATAGTTGCACCAGAATAATCGTATATCTTGTGAGCATAATTAGCTTGATTATTATTTGTCTTAGGACCTAATGTTGAGGCTTTATTTGAACCATTGTCTTGCAGTGGGTTCTTGTGAATAGTATGTTCTACATTTGATTCAAATTGTGGCCCACCCACTTCAATTGTGCAATTTTTGATGCGGTCTTGAACCAAATTCTTTAATTGTAGACAAGAAGAGGTTTTATGTCCTTTAGTGTGGTGGTAATCACAAAAAGATTTGTCATCCCACCATGATGGCTTAAATTGTCCTAGGTCATATGGTTTAGGGTCTTCTAGTGTAATGACACCATTTTGAATCAGCTTCTTGAGGACATCCTTGATTGGCTCACCTAAAGGGGTATATGTGCGACTTCTCGGGAATTGTCTAGGTTGATGAGGTGGCCTTTGGTTTTGATTGTTTTGATGACTTTGAATGATATTAGCAATAGGTTTTTGTGTGATTATTTGTGTTTTGTGTGGTTGAACTCCTTTAAGAGTAAGTACAAGACCCATTGTGTTGACTTCCTTAGCATCAACAATGCCATCATTGGTTATGTGTTTGTTCTTGACGCAATATTTGTTCTTTTCTGAAGGTTGGTTTTTGTTCATGTTCTTAGGGCCATATTTCAATTCTCCTTTAGCAATAAGGGCCTTTTCCATTTGGATTCCTCTTTTGACTAAGTTTGCAAAAGTTGTGCAACAGTGGACTTGTAAGCCGTATTTCAATGGACCTAGGAGTGTTTGGACAAACATGTCAACTTTCTCTTTTTTAGGTATGTCAATGTGACAAAAACTTGCTATACTTCTCCATCTTTGGAGAAATGGGATAAAATTTTCACCAGTGTCTTCTTGTGTAAGTGTGCATAAGCTAGTGATGGAGGTGTCTATGTCAATGTTATAGGCATAATTTTTTACAAATTTGTCTGCAAGTTGATCCCATGTTTTTTATACCCTTCAAAGTGAAGAACCATTCAAGAGTGGGTCCTATTAGACTCTTGGAGAAGAGTCTCATCAAGTAAGTTTGTTCATATGCAATGTCCATATAATTGGTCATGAATTCTCGAACGTGTTCAATAGGATTTGTCTTGCCCTTGTATTTGGTGAAGTTTGGTGCCACATATCCAGGAGGAAATGGTGGCATGTATATATTTGTGTCAAAAGGATATGGGAATAACTTGTATGTTGTTTGTGAATTTTTGTTGGACATTTGCATATTCTCAATGGATTTATGTAAGTCTGTCACTTGGGCTTGCAAGGCATTAATTATAGGATTTTTTTTCACATCACACATGGGAGTAATGGGTATCCCATGTGTCCCCATTTGTTGTGAAGAGACATTCGGATTTTTCTGTGGGATGTGTTGTTGTGAGATGTATGACATGTTTTGATTGGAATGTTGTTGATATTGCAAATTTTGATTAGGGACATGTTGATGGGTATGAATGTGTGATGCATATGTAGGAATGTTCCCTCTAGCCATTTGAGTTGATATTTGTGGGATATGTTGGCCATGAATGTTTTGGTGTCCAGATGAAGCCATAGGCTACATATTCTGATTCCCTTGTCCAAATTGTTGGAATTGTCCATGCAGAATATTTGTGTTTTTCCCTTGGGAAGTATTGGTATGAAATTGTGATGATGTGTTGATGTTTGGTTGTGGTTCTCTAATGAAAATATGTTGTTTTCTTCCTCCAAGGGGATTGAATGAGGTACCAGTGAAGGAGTTTGATGATGATGTTCTCATGGCACTAGATGAAGCTCCAAATATGGGATTTGAAGAGCTTGTGCCCACTGTTGAGGACCCAAAGGTGATGCAGAGGGTCAGGGATCTTTGCAAGAAACTCACCAAATTATCAAACTTTAATGGTTCATCTACAACCTTTCCTCTAGACACCAACTTGAAGATAAAGCCTCAACTTTGCATTCATGACTTATTTGCCTCCTTATGGACCCAAACCCTAGGAAAACTCTTAAGAGACCCAAACAAACTTGTTTTGAATGATTTCAAAGCCCAACCCTCTGACTTAGACACAAAACCAATTTTTCACCTTAACTAGGCTACTAGCCCAACTAGGCCTCCTGCAGTGATTTTTTGACTTTGCACTCAAACTTTCCAAAGGAACCCCAAATCTAATGACTGTTTCAAGTGTGGTTTGTGATTACAAACAACATATCCAAACCTTGGTATCACTTGTTTTAGACAAACCCTTCCAAAATCTGCTGTCTCCTCAAAAACTAGGCCTAATTAGCCCACTTTTACAAAGAAACCCCCCTTTAAATTTGTCCCCTGATCATGAAAATTTCAGCAGTCTCCTAAAATGACCCAAAACCAAGGAATACAAATTTTTAGACCTCTAAGACACATATAACATCCTCCAGCACAAACCCCTCCTCAACTTGCCTCAAAAACTAGGGCTTCTTGAAAACTAACCTTCCAATCACTTCCAGAACTTTCTCATTGACTCTACACCATTAGGAAAACATATTTAGTTGATCCAAACTCGAAAACATGCCCCTCATTAAGGCAGATCTTCTGCTGCTACACCCTAGCCTCCATCTTCAAGCACTTTTCTCTTTGACAACTTGGTGTACACCCTGATATTCTTCCTTCCTGCACATTAGTTGGTTAAATCTGTATGATACATGTTATATTGGATCCATTTCATAGATTTTCAGTCATTATACTCCATGAAATGGATCATTCCTTCATAAAAACTCTCAAAACAGGGCAAAATCTGCACTTTTCCTATGGACAGTCAGCAAAAACGTGCAAGAATTGATCTATTTCCTTTATCAGAGCATGTGATTGGTGTTAAAACATCTAAATACAAATTACCAAAGCATCCAAATGCAGAAAACTTCAATAAGATTCAATGGTTCATCAAAAAACACAGAAAATTGCAAGAAAACAGAAATTTTTTTGTATTTTCTGAGAACAGTCCGTACAATGCCTTCACCAACCACCTAACCTCCGTACAAATGATGATTTTAGGGTTATAAACCCATTCCCCAACTGATCCAACTGATTTGGATTAATTACATTGCTTAATTACCTCTAAAACTCTCAAAACCCCTTTTCCCGCCTAAACTAAAATTTGAAAATTTGAAATTGCAAATTTGAATTTTATTAACACCCACCCTCTAAAAACTATTGGATATTCACTATCCAAGTTTATTTGACCTACTTAAAGCATAATATCATTAATAAAAACCCCTAGAACCTAATTTTCCCTTACATTGCATTTTTAATCCAAATTCCTTATCAGGAACCTTGAAACTTTTAACACCCTCATTACACTTATTCATCTCAAATGCCATTATAGGCTTCAATACATCATAATTAATGCTTTGATTTGTTTGGAAAGCCCTCCCGACCCTTGCACTCTCCTGGTTCTTGAACAACTCTTTGAAAGCCTTGGGTGCTCCGCACCAAAGGTAGCTCTGATTGATTGTGAGGATGTTGTTGACATTGTAGGCATTGATTGTGACATGGCTTGTCACATGGTTGGTGTCCCTCCAATGGATGTTGCATTGATCGAGTTGGAGGTATTTTGATTGGAGGTTCCACTAGAGGTAGCATTGATGGTGTTTGTATTATTTTTTGTTGTGGAGGTATTGTTTTTGTTTTTTGGAGGTTGACGAGTGTTGGCATTGTGATTGGGTGAGGTTGGTATCAAAGTGTTAATGTCAAAGCCACATGGTAAATTAACCCCTTGGTCCAAAAGCATGGCTAGATACCTTTGGGGGTCATGTAAGACTAAAGCTTCCATGAAATTGGCTACATTAGGATTTTGTGATGCAACTTCTAATTCTTCTACATATGTATGTCCATGTTGATCTCTTTGTATGTGTAGATAGGAAAAAATCCAAAGATTTATGTGTTGAAAACAATAAACTAATTAAATCCTATCAAGCACCATGAAGCACAAACTAGAATGAAAATGAAAATTAAAAAAAGATATGCAAACAAATTCTCAAACTAGACTTGATTGATCTCCATGGCTCTTCTCCACCTACATAAGAATGCAAGATTTTGAAGGTTGATTGTTGAAGGAATGTTGGTTGCTCAATTTTGCAGCATAACAATGCGACGAAGGTGATAGATGAAGATGGATGGAAGATTGAAGACTGATTTTGACAAAGTGAAGATGCTAGAAGAAGATTCAATCCAAATGGCCTATGAAAGGTTAGATTTATAGAGTTTTGAAGACAAAAGCTTAGTTGGCAAAGATTAATGGTTGAGATTCAGTTTGGTAAAATGAACGGTAAGAGATGGAGAAGTTGGAGAGAAAGATGGAAGCTAGAGAAAAAGAAGGAAGATGTTTCCTTCCCACAAAACCTTTCACTCAAAAATGAAGGCAACTTCCCCTTGTCAGGTTTAGTTATGAGTTAGTTTTGGTAGTCGAAGATAATTCATTAATTAAATAATTAAATTATTTAATTTCATGTGACATGTGGTTTTGGAAGTTTCTAATTAAATATTGAAAAAATATTTAATTATGTGTGAAATATGGATAAGAACTTTCTAATTAAATATTGAAAAATATTTAATTATGTGTGAGATGGATTTTAAGAAGATTTTAAAGATGATTTCATGATTTTGGGAAAAAAGAAGAATATTTAGAAGATTTAAGGATGATTTTATGATTTTGGAAAAAAGAAGAATATTTACTTTATTCAAAATAAAGCAATGTGATTTTTTAGAAGATTTAAAGATGATTTCATGATTTTGGAAAAAAGAAGAATATTCACTTTATTCAAAATAAAGCAATGTGATAATTAAATTAAATAAGTAATTAAACTTATTTAATTAAGATAGAAGAATTAGAAAATGAATAATATAAATAAATAATTAAATTTATTTATATGTAGAATGAATTAGAGATTTAATTAAATAACTTGTCTTTAATTAATTACCAGACTTATTATAATGTGACCATTTTTAGGTGTATACACTTTTCCCCTCTTTGAAGTGATGTGTGAAATGCATTGCTTCAAAGAAAATATTCCTGCTCTTGAAATTTTCCCCTAATCGGAAAAATGTGACTAATATGCCCCTAATTTGAGCCTGATATGTTTTTGATGTTGATATTGATGATGCCCCCCTCAGGAGGTAAATCACTGATGATGAGAAAAAAATGTTGAATTGATGATGAAATTCAAATGATGAGAGGGATGTCATGATTTAGCTCCCAATAATTGACGTATAAAGATGCCCCTGTTCAAATGATGCCCCTTTTCATGGAAATGATGAAAAAATGATGATTAATTAATAACTTTTCTTCCCGAAAATAGAAAAACAAAGAGTAGAGTGATTGATGGATTGTCCGATAACTTTTATTTTAGAAAACAAAGAGTAGATGCTTGATATGACTCCTGATAAATTTTCTTTCTATGATAGAAACCAAATAGTAGATAATGTGATTCAAACATATTTGTATTCGTGACTGAAATACAAATAAGAAAATGATTTGATCGTTAATAAATTTAATTTCCTGAAAAAGAAAACAAATAGTAAAATGATGATAAAGTAACTTGATTTGATATTCAGATAGATCGATTTAGCATTGAGTTCATGATATGAGTCACCTAGATAAAGCACTTGATATGGGTCACTTCATATGGTTCACTGATATGGGTCACTGTTATGGGTCACTGATATGGGTCACTGATATAGGTTGTTGATATGGTCCACTGATATGGGTCATTTGATATGGTTCACTGATATGAGTCACTGATATGGGTCACTTGATATGGGTCACTGATATGGGTCATTTGATATGGTTCACTAATATGGGTCACTTGATATGGTTCACTAATATGGTTCACTGATATGGGTCACTGATATGGGTCACTTGATATGGTTCACTGATATGAGTCACTGATATGGGTCACTTGATATGGGTCACTGATATGGGTCACTTGATAGATAGATATGGGTTGTGATCGCATGATGTGAGGCATTGATAGATAGAGAGATTTTGATTGACCTTTTCATAGTCAAGGTGTGTCGGGATCATGCAGAGATCTTGGGGCAGGAGGTGCAGGAGACAGTGGACTTCCACCACAGAGGCCAGCTCCATCAGGGGGCTCTAGTAGTTAGAGTTATGAAATTATGTTCAAGTTTTTCCCCTCTTTGAGATGATGTTCGAGATGATGAGATTTGTGTCAAGTAACATCATTTCAAAGAAGTTAATGTATGGATAGAGGAAAATGGTTAATGATAGAAAGATAGGATGATGGAATGATGATGCCCCCTTGAGAGGATATGTGGGTTGAACAAACACGAGTATGCTTTCGAAATGAAATGATAAGAATAGACAAGATGAATTATGTAAGATAGGAAGTGGATGAAGGAGAGGAATGATACATTATGTTGCAATGAAGGTGAGCAACCATGATGTTTGATATAGCACTAGACATTATGCACCAAGATATAAGGACCAAGGTGATGATGTGTCTTGTGCCCTAGTGTAATACAACCTTGTCTAGACGTATGAGGAAGTAGACTTAGATCATTAAAGTCCTAATGCACAAAAGGTATGATGTGACCTTAGATGCAAAGGATAGTGCAAAAAGCTACTACAACATACACAAGATATGAATATTAGCTAGAATGATATGGATTTAATACAAATGCAAGATAAAAATGATAACACACACAAGCAAGCAAGCAAGCATGCACAAATGATACAAAAAAAAACAAGGAATTGCCCCTTTCAAGCTATAAAATATTGATTGATTGATTGATTGATTGATTGATTGATTGATGATGATGATAGTGTTGTCATTGTGGGGAGCGACATATCCCTAGAGCAACACAAGGATGATGATAATTGATTGACTGGTTGATTTGGTTTATGACAAGATTAGAGTCTGTTGGCCTTAAAATTGTGTGAGATAGGTGTCTTATGGGAAACTCGGTTCAAGGGGACCCCTTGCATGGCCCAGGTGACATCTGAATTTGAAAGCCAGAAGCTTCTTCTATAATGGTTTTTTGGAAAGGGAAAAGGAAGCGATATAATGAAACAAATATTAATCTAAGGTGATGCACCAAAGCTTACTGATAGGCACGATAAATCCTAGACTTAAGGGCCTGAATGTTATAGTTATGTTCCAAAACATCAGAAAACTTAAAGCTATAGCATAAACAATTCATTTAATTGACATAAAACAGTATCGCATACATTCTTACTGCTAAGAAGAGTCATTAAGACATGATTTAGACCAGCAAGTTTGCATTCAATATATAGAAGTCTCCTCAAATGAAATGCTTAAGACAATAAGAAGCACAGTTTACAGTTTAATCAAAACATGAAAAATAGAAAGGTCGAACAATAGGCACAGTCTGAAAGTTTCCTGCGAATAAACATGCAACAGAGGCCTGGAGTCTCTTGCTAAAACTAGTATTCTTTCTAAAAATCTTGGACCCCTTCTCCCTCGACAGAGAGAGTATATATAGCTAGGGAGCAAAATCCCACCGCTTGGATAGTTGTAACAGAAAGATCCCACAATCTCCCGTAATGATGTACGAATAAGAATATTCTCAATGCCGTTATGAGAGCAACTAGTCAGAGCATAGCATCCAGTTGATCAGTTACAGGTGTGCCCTTTATAATAATGGCAGTGGTCCCAACCAAGCTTTGAAGTGACAAGTGCCGCCTACCGCTTCAGAGAACCATGACGAGCAGCACTCAATAACACTATCCCGCTCGGCCATCCCATAGCTTGCTTGATAATCAATGTAAGGCACGTGGCAACAAATCGCGGCCGGAATGAAAACTCCTCCTCTATCGACCAAGAGCTTGCGGAGAAGTGACACGTGTTCAAGGGACTGAGGTCACTTTGAAAATGGGGGAAGACTGTATGAACCGGGTGGCGAAAGACGCGTGGCCGCGTTTCGCAACCCGTGGTGCTCTCATCCCTGCTGCTATTTTAAAAGCTGCGAACTGCTGACACGTGGGTGAAGGTAGGTCCTGCCAGGAAATAAGGAAGGCCTATAGAAATTTTTCGCAGCCCGCAGCAGCATAATCTATCCCTGCTAGGAAAGTTTGCGATACGCCGCCACGTATCAAGATGTGGGCCCCTCGAAGAATCTTAGGAGTACCGAACCTTTATGGAAGGCTTAGCAACCCGAAGGAAACATGAAGCAATAGAAAATGAAAAACCCCGTAGGCGAGACACGTGGGCGCCCAGCGCAGCATTTCAGGAGCCGAAAGGGGAGCCGCCAGCCGAAGTTGCGAAGCGAGGAATGTGCAAAGGGAAAGATCAAAACCTGCTGGGAAGCCGAAGAAACGCGGAGACGCACAGGCCAACGCACAGATATGTACAAAAAGGAACCCGGAGGGAGCTGCTTGAATCATTATTTCAACAGATCAATACGATTGACATTTGGATTATTGACTTGGATTGATTGACAATTGAGTTGATTGCATTTGATGCTTGGAATTCAATGTTGATTGGATGAAATGGTTTTGATGAAGATGATTGATTTGGTTGAATGGTTGAATGATTGGATTGAGGTGATGGATTAAGTAGATGAAATTGGAAGAATTAATTGGATGGATTGATTTTATTGCTTGGATTTTGTTGGCTTTTGATTTTTTTGGATTTTTGGGGATATTTTGATTTTTTTGGATTTTTGAAATGTTTTTATTTTGAAATGTTTTTATTTTTATTTTTATTTTTGAGAATATTTGGAGGTGTTAAAGGATGAAAATTTGAGTAGCCTTTGTGCTAGATACCAATGACAAGGGGAAAACCAAGTCTAGGTGCAAGGAGATAAATGGGATTGATGGATGAAGGGGTGGGTGATGGATAAAAGGATCATGATATATGGATGGATGGTATGGATGTATGCATCATAAGAGAGCAATGATGTGATCTCCAAAGACTATGTCACATAGGAATAACATGCCCCATTCTAGGTACAATACTTAGGATTTTTCATGACAAAGCTTATGACAATAGGATAATGATATGATTGGTTTAGAAGGATGAGGTATGTCAAGAGATACCCAAAAAATGTTTCAACATTTTTCCCCTATGTATTCATCAAGATCAAAAGAAGGGTGGATGAATGGACTCAATATGATAGGTATGTATGAATAGACTCAATATGATGGCTAAAGATGGTAGGTAAGATGGAAATGATATGACATGAAAATAATAGGTTGGATAGATAAGACATTGTGCCCCCAAGTGTAAGTGACATAGAAGATCAACCTACACATGATTCCTATTTGCTAGGTTTTCATTATGGTACTTATCCAGGGCAGCTATTTACCAAGTTTTCACTATTGGACGAAGGGATTTCTCTTTACTTTTTTTTATGTTTTTTTTTTGTTTATTTTGAATTTTTGGATAGGAGAAGGGGAATACAGATGGGAGGTACTCAAGTTTCTATTTCAATGAAAGGTAGTAGTCCCACTAGAGATGGATGTCATTGCATGGACCATGTCAAATGCCATTATGCTCATAGATGTCGGTAAGGGATGACATGAAAGGGAGATGGAGTAGGTAGATGATGGATTATGATGTGGATTATAGAGGAAAAATAATGGACTATGATGCATATTATGTAGGGAAGATGATAGGGTTTATATGGGATTTATGCAAAAGATGAATGGGGAGGTTTAGCCAAAAGCATGGACCATAGGAAGATGTTGGGGGAGATATGTAGGATAATGAGTGAAGGGTGAGGAGATGGAGGTATGTGGAATTGTTAGAAAATGGAAGGAAACCATGACCAATGGTTGCACACACTATGATAAACATTGAAGCTTTTGATGTGGATGGGGTGTAGGAAGAAATGGAGATTCTTTCTTAGGAGATGGTGGATGAAGTGCTTTAGGTACCCACATAGAGTTAGTATTTTTATGATTTTTGTTTTTCTTGTGGGTTTTAGGAATTTGAGACTTTTGAATGGAATGAGAATGTGGGATGGAAGGGGATGGTTGGGATTTTTGTGATGTAGATGCCTCATTTGACTTGCTTTCTTTTTGCTTAGTACCCAAACCATTTTAGCTTTGGCCTTTACTTTTGGAGGTATGGGCTTATATAACTTTTTAGATGTACTTGGGTTTGATATTTTGCAATGGTATGCTAAGGCATTAGGACCTTTAGAATTTTTGAATTTATGTGTAGAGGCATCCACATTTTTATTTTGGAATCCCTTGGGTTTGGTGGAATGAGTGGAAGCTTTATGTTAAGACAATGTGTGCATTGATTGGTCATGATTAAGATGTTTAGAGGATTTATGGGTAGATGGATAAGAGGATTGAATGGTAGGGATATTAGGTGTTGGGAGTAATGGTGGTAAAGTGGATCGATGGATATTAGGAGTTGGAAGAAATGAAGGTAGAGTGGATCAAAGGATATTAGGAGTTGGAAGCAATGGTGGTAGAGTGGATGGTGGAAGGTGTACGGTCACATGCTTTTGACATTTATAAGATGATGGAGGAGGGATGGCAACATATTTTTTAGGTGTACAATAGGTTGTATGATGGAAAGTGGACTTAGGATGCATGCAGGAAGTACCAACATCTTTAGTTTGTTATCCTGAGGGTGTAGGTCCAAGGCCATAAGAGCACAAAGGGACTTTGACATGGATGGGTTCCAAAATACCTTGTTCATGAAGGTCTAGGCCTTTACCTTGGTGGTTCATGTATTGGAGTATGCAATGGACAATGGGACTAGGTGTAGGTGGAACACTAGACACGAGTTCCTTATTGGATGGAGAAAATGAAGCAAGGGAAGATAATGGTTGTTGTTCTAAGGAGGAACATTCATGAATGAGGGTGGAAAGACCAAGAGGATATGATGGAGAACTTGCAATGGGGTCGATAGTGGGTGATGGAGGATCATTAGGATCTTGATTAGCATTGTGTTCACTTAGATCCAAGGAATTTGTTTGATCTTCTATGTTGGATTGGGAGGCATGTGTCTCATCAAGGGAAGTGGATGTTGATAGATCATGGATAGGACTAGAAGGAGGTGAATTTGGAATATCTTTCTCATGGATGGGTATAGGATCAAGTTGCTCATGGATAGGCTCTTCATCATTATGGATATCATCTCGATCAAAAAAATGATATAGATTATGGATAGGTTGGATGAAAATGATTTGATCTTGATTAGGACTAGGGCTTGATGTTTCCACATGCTTGGGAGTAGACTTTTGATATAAATATTGGGTTGCTTGAATGGAAGTGGAAGGGGATCTATCATGGAGAGACTTGACATGTTCTTGATGGTCAACAACATAGGAGCATGAAAGAGGGTGACTTGAACTTATGATAGGAGACTCTTGAATTGGCTCAAGGGGTTGTGGATGACATGGTTGACTTGAATGACTTGGCATGATGTTTTAGGAATCTTTTGTATATTCAAGTATATGTGTCGAATGACATGGCGACAATTGATTCCTTACTTGTAGCCCTTGGGTCACATCCTTTGGACGTGTAGGGGTGGAAGGTGTTGGCTTAGGATTTTTATTTTTATTATATAGTGGTATGATATACTTCGAGAGTACATAACCTATATTAGTGTTCCCCTTGTGAATGGTTACATTATAACTTAAAGGCTCTTGATTTTGTTGCCCAGGTGGACTCAAATTCACATGTGTTTTTTGTGATGTGGCTTGATAGGTTGATGTGGCATTGGCATGCAAAGAAGTGGATGGACTAGATTGCTATGAGGTGGAAGGGAAATAATGAATGGATAGGGGATGATGTGGTGGTTGTTGGATTTGACAAGTGGCCATGAGGTATTGGGCTTGAGCTAGGAGGTGTTCAATTTAAGGTGACTTGTGTGCTTGAAGTTTTTGTATTATGTCATGGAATTTGTGAATGAGTTGTTGGGGTAAAGTGTTTGACTTGTTTTAACCGTGTGAAGCATGTGAACAACCTCTTGTGCTATGTCTTCCAATTTTTTCATGGTGTAAAATAATGTTGATTGGATTAAAGAGATGATGATGATTAGGATATGATATGGAATGACAAGATTGTATGATTTGGATGGTGTGGCAAGTGTTTATTGGAAGTTTGACTTGGGCACTATCAAACACAATATTTCACATGTAAATGCATGAACACACACCAAACACAATGATAAATGTGTGTTTGAAGATTAGATTTTATGATTAAGCAAACACTTGAATACACAACAATAAGCCCTATGACTATTCAAGTGGGGTATGGTCAATTAAGTCTCAAGCTAGTTTGCACAAGGTTGACTAAGGAATGATTTGAAAGAAAAATCTTTCCAATAAGCTAGAAGAAAGGGGTAACCCACCCTTCACCTTCACTTCCAAAAGGTATAAACTTCTTTGGGGCTTAGCTCATAGTGACAAGATTTCAACTCCCAAACAATTGTGTCTTTCAATTCACACTTCAATTGAGGTCATCCTTAGGGGTGATGAAATCCTCTAGTAGGCCTCCTATGAAGGGTTTGACAAAACCAAACCAAGTGAGGTGTTTGTGATCACACACACACTTGATTCACACTCACAATTGTTAATTAACCCTTTAATAAATTGAAATGTTTGCAAAATAGTTCAAGCACTTGTTATTTTTAGATCCCAAATCAAGATGTGATGGAAGACAATGGTTAATTTTAGCCTTGATTTTTGATATGTGATTGAAAACAAGATTCGTTTTAAGAGCCCAAATCCAAATGTGTGACAAACAATGATTAAGAGATGAAGGATGAAATGAGTGCAGGTTATTTTCACTTTCCAAATTATTGTTATCAGTGATATTGTTGCTACTAGATCTCCTTATGATCACCTACACGATCAAAAAAAAAATTATAATGCAGCTATGATAGGTCGAATGTGAGCGTTAGAAATCCAGCAACAAGCCAAAGAGTGCAAATAAACAACAAAAACAACCTACACCTCAAGATTAGCCTAAGTTGGAAACAATGCAAAGTAAAAGCAACAAAATGGAACTTTATACCTTATGTTGAGTCGATCCTTTGGTTGGCCCTTCAATCTTTGATGTGTATGCTCCTTGGATGGCACAAGATGTGAGATGTGAGATGCAAATGATGCTTGGAAACATGAAAATAGCTAAGTGTTGGTTGAGAAACAAAACTGCAAGAGTTTGGCTAGCACAAATGATCTCTCCAAAATAAGAGAAAAGAGGGGGTATTTATAGGAATTTTAAAAATTCATAGAGATGGATGGTCAAGATTGAGCCACCAAATATCAAGATGTAGGGCTAAGGTGAGTTGAGAACTCACAAGCCCTCACATCTTGACATGTGGCATGTGAGATAGCCCTAAAGGTGAAGTGGACATGAGGTGGAAGGACACATGGAGGGAGGGGTACAAAGTACCTTGGGATTGGACAAGATCTCCTCATAAAGGAGGTCCTTGTCCCCATGTGGGTGAGAGGACAAATGAGGAATTAAAAATTCCTCAAATATTCCTATGGGAAGAGGGAAGGAATTTAAAATTCCTTAAATGCATTGGGATTAAAAGGTGAATTAAAATTCACATGGGGAAGGGAGATGCCTTGTCAAAAAAAAAAAGCATTTAGTAGGGTTGACTAAGGACACATTTCATAAAGGACATGGGGAAGAGAAAAGAAATTTAATATTCCTTGGAAGGATAAAAGGAATTAAAAATTCCTTGAGAGGTTGATTAGGCTAGTTAGTGAAGGATTAGAGTATGGTTAGGTGGCTAAGGAAGATTAGAGGCCAACTTGAAAAAGTTGGAGGATGTGACACATCCTAATCAAGGATTAGGCATGTGCACACCTTAATGATGAGATTAGAAGATGGATCAAGATAAGATAAAAATAATGGAGGATGTGACATGAGGAGGAATTAAGTAAATGTGATATTTATTTAATTAATTTGATGGAAGAAGGATTAAAGAGATAAGGTATTATTGATTAAATACCTTAGGGATTAAAATAACTTAAGGATGTTAATTAAAGGGGATAAATTTGGATAAGTTAAGTGTCCAAATTTAGACATCTACAGTAGCCAAAGAAAAAATAAGCTCATCAAAAAATTGCAATTTCAGATACATGTTTTTGACATAGCCAAAATAGATTTTATTATTTGAAGATTTTATTGATCTAAAAAATGAAAACTCAAAGAAGAGTTCCTTGCTAATTTTCTAAGAGCTTTCTAGAAATGTGAAGTCAAAAAAATTCCCTATTTTGCTCTCAGAAACGTGGATTTGTGAAAAGCATATAGAAAATGAAGATTGGATTTTTTTGCATTGTATTTGACCTCGAAATTAAATCTATAAAACATAAACTACCATTATAATTTAAGGATATTTTCAAAAATATAAAAATTTCTAAAAAAATCACCAATTTGCATCTAGAAGACTAATTTTATGAATAAAATAAAATAATGATAACTCCTACAAAAACAATGATAAACCCTCAATTTTTTTATTGTAGCCTCTTGAGATGATGCACAAGACTCTGTAAAAATATTATAGAAAAATTCATAGTTTTGTAGAAGATATGAAGAAATTAGTAAAACCTGGGGTTTTGTCCAAAAACTGGCAGATCTGCAACAAAAAGTCAATAAAACCTATAAGTAGATATTAAAAATGGAGCAAGCCCCCACGGTGGGAGCCAATAATGTGTGGTCAATTTTGTGAGTGTTAAATATGTAAAAAACAAATGAATCAATCACACTAATAAGACATTATATCAAAACAGAATATTAAAGTAATAAAGATTGCAGACTTAGTATCCTATTATCGATGTCATCCTATCGTCCTCTATCTTCAATATTTTCATTGATTCCAGTTGGCTCTCAAATTTTATGCTAGGCTCAATGAACAGTCCTCCTAAAGAATGAGATTGAATATGAAATGCATGTAATGTTCAAACTAAGACATGATTGCTGAGAATGAAAAACTATTGATGATGCTATGAATAATAAAACTAGAATGCTATAATGCTAGAATGCAATTAATCTCTAATTACTCTGATATGTGTTGTGTAACATTTGCTTGGATTGGTTGTGTTATTTATAGAGTTTTTCAAAAGCTTCTGATTGGTTGATATGATCAACGATTGTGAAATTTTTTGGAAGATTGAACGGTTGAGGATGGATAAAACTGAAAAAAAATAGAAGAAAGTAGAAAACAAGATTTATTTTCTTTTTCTGTAAAAGAGGTAAGATAAGATGATGAAGATGATTTGTTAAAACTCATTTTTTTGTGAGATTATGAAAAGATTTTGAAGAAGATAAATAATGAATTATTGAATTCAATTATTTATTTATGGGTGACACAAAGATTCTTCTTAAAATAGAATATTTACCCTATATTTGAAGAATAATAGAAGAATTCATAATTAAATAGAATATTTAATTATGATTCTGAAAAGATATGGAAAATATTCAATTAAATAAAGATATTTAATTAAACTTTTTGAGAAGTATGTAAATGAAATTAATTAAATGAGATATTTAATTAACTAGAAGAAAGATTTGAAAATAAATATTTAAATTTAATTAAATAAAAAAGACTTAATTAAATTAAAAAAGTGATAATTAATTAAAATATATAAAATGTATTTATTTAATTAATCAAGTCGACATTTGAATGTGAAATAATTAAATAAAAGTTGATTTATTTAATTATGATAGAAGAATAAAATGAATGTGAATTTAATTTAATTATATGTAGAAGACTTTAGAGAAAATATATAAATAATAAATATCTAATTAAATGCCAGGATTAATCAGATATGACCAATTTTATGCATCTACAGTATGAATGGTTTGAAGGGGTTACGTGACAAAGATGGCATGTTCATTTTTCTAAAAGGGTTCACAAAGGATGTGTCTTGGTTCATGTTTTGTTTCATGTCATTGGAAAAGATGTGATTGTTGGTGTCTTGTCCAAAGTTGGCCATATTTCTTCTTTTTCTTTGAAGCCTAGTTTCAACCATATAAGGAATTGCTCAAATCAGGAAGAAGGATGAAAATGAAAATGAAAACTAGATGATGACACTATGTTTTTTTTTTTTTTGTATTTTCAAATAAGGCATGCAAATGCAAACTATGTTTTTGGAGTTTTGACAATAAGGAATGCAATATGACAATGTTATCTAAAGGGAATGACTAATGCCAAAGGACAATGAAGACTAAGATGACAAGTTATGACACTAATATTTTTTTTTATTTTTGGAATAAGGTATGCAAAATGAAGACTAAGATGACTTGCATGTCTAAGATATGCAAAGGTCTAAGTGTTTTGGAAGAAGGTTACTCAACCACCCTAAGCTTGATCTATGTCTCAATTTTGGAATATCAAAGGACTTGTTTTAAAGACTAAAGTACAATGACAAGATGACTAAGTGAGGTTTCCTAACTTGATGAATGAGTTGGAAAGGTCTCACAAAAGGACAATGACTAAAGGAAATAATGATGACTAAGTCCAATGATAACCCACTTTTGAAGGAAATGATTTTGCAAAGTATGGTAAGGTTTTCATAACCCAAAATTTGCAAATGAAATGAGAACCTAAGGACTAGTTTATGATTGAAAATGATGATGATGAACTCTAAAGGATGCACCTAAATTTTGTAAAGATGAACCTATGGTAAAATGTAACTAAAATGTGCAAGAAATGGAAGATTTGAGCAATTTTCTTTCTAGTTTTTGACAAAGGTTGTTGGAAAAATATGTTTGATGATAGATTGGGCAATTTTGATCTCAAGTTTTGGTCGCAAACAGTGTTTTAATTTATGTCAAGGAAATGCATTGTTCCAAGTTTCAAATGTGTTGTAGTATAGTAGATATGTCGCAGGTTCAGCGAATGCGGCTTTCCAGATAGAAAATGCGACTCAGGAAAATAGTTGTGGCTTTGTGTAAATTGAATGTAGTTCAAACTAGGAAGATGTGTTGTGAAAGATAACAAATGTGGATTTGCAGAGCAATTGCGTCATAGAAAATGGCAAATGCAGCGTAGAGAGACTGAATGTGTGCCACAAAGTAGAAATGCAAAGTGAATACAACTTAGAAAGATGCAAATGTGGTTCAAAAAGTAGAAAATGCATTTTAGCAGAGCAATTGCATCACATAAAACTTCAAATGCGACTCAATAGAGCGAGTGTGTTGTAGAGGACAAAAAATGCATTACAGACATAATGACTACCTAGTTTGTTTGTAAGTTTGACCGAATTTTGAAATGCTTCAAGGTGAATGCGTGTTTCCAAATTTGTGAAATGTTTTTTGTTTTGTTTGAATGTTTGATAAAACACTTGGTAAACCCAATATTTTTTCTTTGATCAAGCACAATCTTAGGTTAAGCCAAGACAATATTTGCTAGATTCCACGTGGGTTTCCCAAATCGTGCTTATTCTTAGTGTGTGAATCCAGAAGCTTGGCCACACGGGCTCCCCCTTACATTGCACTCACTTCTCAAGTCAACCAAGCTTCCAACCCCCATGAAAATCCCATGGTAGATTGATCACCTCTACTAAGAACTGTGAGAATGTGGATGCCTTCACAACGACTATTGTTGCGCAAGCAAATAGAAAGGATTTTGGCTACTACACTAAAAAAATTAGTTCGAGACCCCCGTTTGAGTGGCCACACATGGGAAAAATATTAAGCTCCATTAAAGAAGGAATTCTAGCCTAAAGAGGTTACACTCAATAGGGTTTTGTGGAATTCTACTTTGTCCGTGTGACACATCTGCACTCATAATCCTAAGTTTTCCATTATGATTCATATTTATATACCGTTTGGGGGTAGCTAGTCCAAAGAGCTATGTTTCCGGTATGAGTCACCTTGGGGTGAGTACTTTTTCCGACCAAGGAAGGCCTAATTTCCTATAGTCAATAATAGTTTCTCTTGCACCTAGGATCACATGAGTGCACAAGGGGAGATTGTTCATTTTAATGTCCAAATCCAAATGTGTGGGTGGTTATACAAAATGTCTTAAGGTGTTTCTAATTGTCAAGATAGCCAAATGGCACAAGATAAAAACATACACACCTAGAAAAAAAATGTACACCACAAGAAACTACAAGCACTTGTGAATTTTAAACTTGCTTATGATTTTAAATCAAGCACGCAAGTTTGTTTTAGGCCCACTAAGCATTCTATGTAAAAAAAAATGCACTCAAGATAAAACAAAATTGAAGCAAGAGCCCTGCAAACAATTATTAGTAGTTTTGAGTCTCCAATCTTTGACAAGCGATAGTTTAGGTTTTAATTTTCAAAGAAGGGACATGCGTACCTGCAAGAAAGGTCAAAGATTAGTCAAAAATTCAAAATTAAACTAGAAAGGAAAAGAATAGCATTAATCAAAATTAATCTAATCTCAAAAAATTAAATTTAAAAATTCTAAATTAATTAATCTAATAATCTAATCTAAATTTATTAATCTAATATAAAAACTAAGATTTAATCTAAGTTAACAAAATTACTAAATTAAATTACTAAAGTTAAACCTAAGCTAAATTATTAAATTAAATTAGTAAAAGTAAATCTAATCTAAATTACTAAAAGTAAATCTAATTGAAATTTACTAAATTAAATTACTAAAAGTAAATCTAATCTAAAGTTACTAAATTAAATTCTAAATTAAATCTAATATAAATTGAAATCTAAATTTAAGAGCTAATTAATCTAAAAAATCTAAAAAAATCTAGAAATCTAGAAATAATCTAATCTTGTTAAGCTAAAAATCTAAAAAAAACTAACAAAATTAAAATTTAATCTAAAATTTAAATTAAAAAACTAAAAATCTAAAATTTAAAGAAATCTAATGAATCTAAATTTTTTTTAAAAACTAACAAAATTAAAAGTTAATCTACAAGTTAAATTAAAAATCTAAAATTTAAAGAAATCTAATGAATCTAAAAATTAAAAAAACTAACAAAATTTTAATCTATATTAACATAGGCTAAAATTTAATGTAATAAAACAAAAGTTAATGAGTTTTTTTTATGAATAGGTAGCTATCTATATTAATAAATAATATTAAAGTACATATTCACAAAAAAAATTGGGTGGTAAAAAGGTACACCCACAGAGTTATATGGGCCACACCCATAAAAACTAAATGATCAAGTTTTTAACAAACATAACAAGAAAAAGGCCATCAGGTGGCTAGAGTAGTGCCAACAAATCCAAGAGGTTCTTTGTCATCCTTCTTCCCCCATACATTAGAGGGGTCAGGAGTGACATCAGGAGGAGGACCCCAACCATCATTAGTATCTTTATCTTTATCTTCATCCTCGTGACGAGGCGAGATTACAAGAGCTAGTCACGGGAAACTTTTACCAAAGTCTAGACAACCAAAACCAGAAGCAAGAGTATCATCAGAGGGCCACCTAGAGCCGCCACCACCGCTCCTTGATGCACCACCAGAGGGCCACGCCTGACTAGCCTACGGTAGAGGAGAACAAGTCCACCGAGGAGGACGAGAATCCCATTGTTTTGATTTAAATTTCATGGGATTAAAAAGAGTAATCTAAAAAAATCTAAGTTCTAAAAAGAAAAAGAAAACCCTAATCAAAATTTAAATTCTAAACTAAACATGAGTTTTCCCAAAGCTTTCTAGCCATGGCATTGGCTTTTGTTGCAAGAGATTTTTGGCTGTAGTGTTCCGAAGTTAAAGGTCTAATATCTAGGAAGAAGAGGTTTCAAATTTCAAGCTATAGAGCATTAACAAGAAAAAGAAAAATGCCAGCCAAGAAGCATTTGGAGGAACAAAAACCAATAGCATTGGAGAAATTAATGAAGGAAGTTATGTCTGTAGCAAGTCAAAAGCTAGATGTAGCATGCTAACTTAATGCTACTGAAAAAAATTCGTATCATGCCAACTTAATTTCGTCCCTAGTAGCACACGAGAAATTAATGAAGATGGTGACATTTGCCAAAATGGCTGGAAATTTTTGATGGGTTAGTGAACAACGAATTAAAGGCTAAAATAATGCAACTCCAAACCATAAATAATTGAAGACAAAAATTTGAGTGTTGATTGCTCAACTAAAAGATCTCGCCCCTCATACACACGACTTTGGTGAGAAGCAGATAGGGCGGCGTGTTGATGAATGTAAGTGTTTGCTTGATGTGCCTGTCTACATTTATAGCAAGCCGTCCAAAGTTGGAAATAGCATCAACTTGTGAGGAACAACAAAGCCATCCAAAAGTTGGAAGTAGCAGGCCAACCTATGAAATAATGAAGATGGCCACCTATTACCATGAATTCATTTCATTCAAGACCTACATACACATTTCATTTTTTATTTTTTATTTTTGCAAGGATCGATATCTTAAGAGAATTTTGGGGGTATCTGAATAGATTATGTGGGGAAACAATTTTGAGTCATTATCTTAAAAATATTTTGTAGGGCAACAAGATTGATTCATTCCAAAACATATTTTCCTATCAAAATACTATGTCGTGCCAAAACATGATCTCTCATAAAGCAATTTTTTCAGTTGTAGCACACCAAATTTGATAAGCGAAAGGTCAAGACTAGCAAAAGAAGATTTAAATTTTGTGCCAACTTGGATAAATGAAAGGTCAATACCAATGAAGAATAATTAAAGACCCATTTATCTTACAAAACACATACAAAAGCCCAAAAAAAGATATGCATCCAACCACGGGTTATTCATATGAAGAAAGAGGAATGCAATTTGCTTAGTATTTCAGACGCATTCAATACAAATAAAAAATGTCTACAATACATAGGCATACACACTTTCAATATACATTCAATATGTATCAAATACATCCAATAAGCAACGCACAGGGAAGATGAAAACTACAAATTTTTAGCACAAAGAATATCTAATATTTTCCATTTTTACTGCCAATCATTAGAAAAAGAACCCAAAAAAAGAGATATACGCCTGAATAGAAATTACAAGCTTAAAGAAAAAAAATAAGAAAACATTTCACTAACAACCACTCTTCAACTCCAAGAAGCTTTATCGCCTACAAAATTTAAGCGTTACCACAAACTTTATCTATGAGATGGGGTTTAGAAATCAAATAGAATAGACAAAGTGACAACCAACACTTCTAAGCTATAAAACCTCATCCAAACAAGAGAATACAATCATATGAAAGGAGAAAAATGAAAACAATGAAATAAAACACTCCCCATTGAATTTGAATCACTTCCCTTGCTCTCCTTCTTGTTATACAACTTTTCCTTCATATTTCTTGAAACACTTGTACAAAACCTACAAATGGTAGCAAGAAAGTTGGAAACAATTAGCTGTTAAGCTGAAAATAGAGAATGAAGGTTGCTTTTATAGACAACCCTTAGAATGGATGGCTGAGATTAATCTTCTAGAAAGATTCCAAGATCAATGGATGGGAATGCATGAGAGGGATGTTACGAAATGGATGGTCGATATTAAGTCTCAAAAAAGATGCCAAGATCAATGATTTAGAATTGATGCACCAAAAATATGCCATGCATGGAAAAGCTATGACGCCTACAGCTATGATGCCTGACAGTTATGATAGACATGCAAGACATGCAGGCTATGACAGAAATGAATGTTATGATAGGGAATTATGACAGAGCATCTTTGACCAGGTGGTGCATAAATAATTTATTTTAAATTATTTATTCAAAAATGGAGAGAGAATGACAAGTGGAAAATAGATAATTTACCCAAATTATTTATTTAGAGAAAATGAAAAAAGGAGCATTTAATTAAATTTATCAATTTAATTAAATGGAGAGATGAAAATTAGACCTTCAATAATTAATTTAGATTAATTATTTAATAGGGGAGGTGGCATGGGATAGTTAAGTAATTTTAATAATTATTTAACTATAGAAGAATTAAAGGACCATTAATAGATAAATAATTAATGGTAATTATTTAACTATAGATGAAAGGTGACAAAATAATTAAATAAATAATAATTTATTTAACTATTGAAGAAGAGGGAGAAATTAGTGACGCAATTAGTTTATTTAATTGTTAGGATAGAATAAAGATTAGAAAGTGAATTAATTAAATAATTATTAAAAATTATTTAATTAATAGAGGAATATGATCAAACATAATTGAATAACTAAAATTATTCAATTATCAAAGGACGGGGATGAAGAAAAATGACACTCACAAGCTTAGGACTTTTTTAGTGTCTACATTTTGCCCCTCTTTGAGACAATGCAACTTTTCGCGTTGTTTCAAAGAAAAAGCTTGATCAACTAATACATGCCCCAAAGATATCTTGATAAGGATTATGATAAGAAGGATATGCCCCCTCGAAAGTTTGATCGAGCAGATTGTAAGAAGATTAATCTCTCGATTGATGTCTAGAAAGTGATTAGATACCTAATATTGTGCAAGTGATAAAGCAGTGATGTACATTTTGATGAAAATGAACAGTTGATGGGCGTAACTGAACAATTGATGGAAATGATCAGTATAGCTAGGTTGATGAGTTGATGAAGCTGATTAAGCTGATTGAGAATTATGCTTACGCAAGACAAGGTGCTGCAATGATGGATTGACTGATTGATTAAGGGGACATGAAATTTCAAGAAGCAAGTTGATTGATTTGATATTTGATTAAAGAGACATATATCAGTGAGTTAAGCAATTGATTGATTTCTCTGTGACAAGAAACATGAAGAAAATGAAATGCAAGATGGAAGAGAATGAAGGTGATGAAGCCTCTTGTACCTTTTAAGTGCTTGTATCATCATTGATCTTATTATGTTGCAAAATAGTATAAGCGTCTAGATAACATGAACATCTAGACGACCTGAATATTGTTTGCTTTTTTATTTAGTAATGAAATATAAGAATCTGGGTATAAGAACCTTAGATGACCTGAATACTTATTGCATGGAAGACACTATCAGACAAGCAATGCTCTCATCCACATTAGACTCATAGGTCCTCGATGGTTTTAGAAAACCATGTCCTAAGATGAGTCATCCTATGAATAAGAAACAATCCGCAAACAACAAACAAATGAACATGCCCCATCCTTGCCTCTCTAGTCAAAGACATCCTGAAGAAGCTAAAAGACATGTCACCAAAGATAAAACCATAAAATAAGAAAAGATCAACAAACAAACAGGAGTCCAGCTTCGATGTAAAAATGATTCTCATTATAGTTTATGTGTTTGGTTGGATTTGAAAGGTGGATTGATATATATGTTATAATGTTTTCTTAATTGTCAACACTTGCATATTTTGATTTTTTTGAAGTTCAAAGTTGTGTGGTGATCTGAAAGTGTCACCGTTTTTTGGAATTTTTGATTTTTTTGGGATTTTTGGAATATTTGATTTTTTTGGATTTCTTCAGGACATTTTATGATTTTTTTGGATTTTTCCAGGAAATTTTATGATTTTATTTTTTTGATTTTTCAGGACATTTTATGATTTTTTTGGATTTTTCAAGACAGAATTATTTTATGATTTTTTTTTTATTTTTTGAAGTTTTAAAGATGGAGTGAAATGAAATGTGATATGATTGATTCAAGGAATAAGATCTTCCACAGTAGAGGTAATGCAACCATGGATAAATGATAGATCAAAATGAAAGATTCACTGCAAAACATGTCACACAAGCAACATATCCTTTAACAAAAGATGATAATGGTTCATTGATTGGATGTCAGGAATGATCGATTCCATAAGGCATGATGATGATAAGTACTTAGGATCACTGATTCCTCTAAGTACGATAAGATTGATGATTTTTTTATGATTGATTGACAAAAAAATATGAGGATTGGATAATGTTTTATAGCTAGGCTCAAATATGATTCACATGATAAGATTCAAGGTTGCAAAGGGACATGATGACCAACATTGGAGGTAATTTAATCATGGATAAATGATAAGGATGTGAACTATGATGGAATGGTAACACATAAGAATATGAAAGGGAATCCAAAGCATGCGTTTGTAATTTTGTCCCTAATCTCATCAAGAACAAAGGAAATAGGACATGTATTTTGATAAGCTAGGAGATATGGAATGGAAGAATGCAAAGATAAGGATAATGAATAGGATGATCAAGATCGATAAGATATGGACACAATGCCTAAGTATTTTTCTCCTATTCCTCATCAAGACCAAGGAAGGGAAGAAAGGATGCATTAAGATAGGATGGTGGAATATGGATACGGTGAAGGATATGGTACAGAAGATATGGATAAAGTGTATAGTATAAGATATACGATGTTCAAGAAGATCCTTAACCTAGCCAAGATCAAAGGTGGAAAGGTAAAGGATGAACATAAAGAGGATAATGGATATGAATGAAAGGATGGATGAAACTTTCCCCCAAGTGTAGAGTACAATAGGAATATGGAAGACAGGATATGGATATGGAAGGTAATATATGCATGATAGGGAGATGGAGGAAGGAATCAAGCATCAAGTTTCACAGCTAATATCCCTTTAATATGTGCTCTAATAAACCATGGAAAGAAGGAATAGACTCATAAACGTTGGTAGATTAATGGTGTGATGGAAGAAGCTAAGGACTTATGCAAAGGTTTGGATTAAAGGAGGATAATGGGGGATGGATTTTGGATAATGGATAGGAGGTTGGAAGGCTTGTTGATGGATAGATGAAAAGGATGGAAAGATCAACATCAGCACACACCTTGAAGGGTCGTGGAGTGATGGAGGAAAAATGAATTTGGAAGGTGATAGGTTTTTAGATGGATGATAGGAGGAAGCTTTCGGATTAGGAAATTTGGATGCCAATTTAGATTTTATTGCTTCTACGAGACTTTTAGGAATCCACATAGCTTTTGAATTTGATTTTTGATTCATGGGTCTTTGTGGCCTTTGAGATTCTTCTTTTTGCTTTATGGGCCTTTGTGGCCTTTGAAATTTTTCTTCTTGATTTATGGGCCTTTGTGGCCTTTGAATTTTTTGCTTTTGACTTGATGGGCCTTTGTGGCATTTTGGATTTTTATTTTGACTTGGGATCAAATTTCTTTTTTATTTTTGCATGGCTCTTCAAGGAGACATGTTGATCCTTTGATACATGTGGATTTTGATATGGAAGCTTTTGACATTTGGCACCCAAATTGCTTCCAAGAGCAATGGGATGGGTGGATGGAGATGAATGATATGGAGGTCTTATGGATGGGTTAATGTAGGTAGAATTTTGAGAGGGCATCAAGGGTGTGTGCCTTTGTTGTTCTTAATGAATAGGATATGGAGGGATGTAGGGCCCCAATATGGATGGAAGGGTTGATGAACTAGGGTTTGGATGATAAAAGCCAAGGATAAATGGAAGGTTTGATGTACTAGGAGAAGGACCTAGGATAGATGGAATGTTTGATGGACTAGAATAAGTAGGTTTATTTTGATGGAATCTAGGCTTACGATGGGTACGAATGTCTTGAGCGTGAGGTGTATAACCAAGGCCATGATAGTATGTGTTTTATTGGATATAAAGGGGTTCTATGATACCTTGTTCATGAATGCCTAATCCTTTTCCTTTTTAGTTCATACTTTGAGACATTCATTTGCCAACGGGATATATATTGTTTATGAAACAAGATGCAAGTCCATCGTGAGGTGGTTGTGATATGGAAGGAATAACAAGATCTTTGAGTAAACCACCTTGGATAAAAGTGAGAGAACCCATTTGATAGGTAAGAGTTTCATGGATAGTTTGAATAGGGGTGATAGACTCTTGTGGAGGATTGTGGTCATGAGGGGAATTAGGATGTGTGATAGGATCTTGACATGGGGATGATGGGGTACTTTGATCTTGACTTGGAAAAGGATCATGAGGTGTAGGAGATGGATTAGCTTGCTCTTTATTAGGTATGGAATCATCATGAAGTGGTATGAAAGGAATATCTTGATCATGAGAAGGATGGACATCATCATGGAATGAAAGGGTATCCTTGAATGGAGGTTTATCTTGATCTTGATGAGGAAGGGAATCCTGATATTTTGTGGAAAGCATATCTTTATCATTGGATATGATGGAATCATGAGATGGTATGAATTCATTAGATAAGGTGGAAGGAGGATTTAGAAAGATACTTTTATTTTGATATGGAAGGGGATCATCTTGGATGAAACAAAAAGAGATAAGGGGATCATCATGAGGTTATTGAGAGATAGGATCTTGGTCAAAGATTGGAGAGCATTGGAAATTTTTGGTATCATTGGATGGAATGGAAAGAATACTTTGATCTTGATGTGCAAGGGAGTCTATGCTAGCATGATTTGGACTAAGAGATTGACATTAATCATTGGATGTAGATGGCATGATAGGAGAGGATGGTTGAATAGATTCGTTAACTTGGGTGAAAGACTCATGAGGTTTATTTTGACTTATGAGGGATGAAGATAGATGCATGACATGGAAAGATTGCTCAATATTATTTGTGTTTGAAGACATAGATTTAGGTTTCTCATTTAGCCTTTGCAGAAATTCATGGACATTAAACTTGGATGATGTAGTTTTGGATGAGGATAAAGGCTTATGAGATGATTGCATCACTTCATTCAAATGTTGGGATTCAAGTTGTTTTTCAAGCTCTTTCAAACAATGGTCAATATATTTAATCCTTTGGTTTCGTTCATAGGTCGTGGATGAATATGGAGGATAGAGGTTAGACATATTTGGTTGATGGTTTTGGAAATTTTTTGAGGTGTTGCAAGTTATTAGGTGCGATGTTTGTTTGAGGTCGATTGTTTGTGTTCAGATTTATGAATGTGGTGAATACTATTTGAAAATCTAGAAAACACTTGACAAGAATGATGTTTTGGTGTATGAAAATGCACATGAGACAAGCAAAATCCTAATAGGCCAATAGGTCAAGCGTTTGTATACTTTATATAGCCCACCGATATACTCCGAATTGGTGCTAAACACCTTTCCTTCTTAAGAGCAGATAGCTTAGAATTTTGGTGGCACTGGCTCCCCTCCATGGTTCATTAATGTCATTCAGGCACACCAACTTCAGATTCTTGGGTAGTCACTTCCCAAGAATTTCTATCTCTACTCAAGGGGATCAGTAGTGAGTGTCTTTGGGCATGATACTGTACCCTGCACTATACCAAGCAACAGCTAAAAAATGGTTGGCTTCTAAAACAATAGGTGTTTAGTAAGGGCATTCTATTCATAGGGCATGATCCATGTGCCAAGAGTCCCCTTTTGGATCCATCTCATCAGAACCATAAGTGTGATTCTTGGGCTTTCCCTAAGAGTCCACTTTTATATACTGGTTGGACATCCCTTGGGTTCAGGGTGCTACCGGTCTTAGTCGTCCTGGGGTGAGTACTTTTCCCACTAGAACAGGCCCAAGTTCTAGAGTCAGTAACCATTTTTCTTACACCCAAGATCACTCGAAAGCATAAGGGGAGAGGATACTTTGATTACTAAGTCTTAAAGGTTACAAAAAATAAAGTGGGTCTATTTTTTTTATCACCTACTATATCAAGCACAGTCAAACACCTACAAATAGAAGTTCATTTTAGTGCACCAAAAGAAGTATTCCTAAACTAAAAATCACAAACAGATGGTTTGAAAGATTAGTCTTTGACAAACGTAGCTACAAAATCATATGTTAGTAGTTTAGATATATTTCTTTGACTCACGAGCATTGTAAACCCACATGTTAGTAATTTCATAAATGTTTTGGACCAAAGAGAAAGCTGCAAAAAACCAAGTTAGAACAAGAGATTAAAAACCAAACTAAAAGTCAGTAAATAAATAAACTAGAAAATGAAGAGACTAAACTAAACTAAGAAAAAGAAATTAAAGAAAACTAAAAAACTAAGGGCTCAATTTTTTTGTTGCTCCAAAAGAAGTAGTTTTTGAGAGCCCCACTCCAAAGCCATACACTACAAACAAAAAATTAGTAAACCAAAAAAAACTTAAATGAAATGGAAAACTAAAATAGTGATAACTTTCCCAAAACTA
Source organism: Sequoia sempervirens (assembly GCA_007258455.2). Lineage (NCBI taxonomy): Eukaryota > Viridiplantae > Streptophyta > Pinopsida > Cupressales > Cupressaceae > Sequoia > Sequoia sempervirens. Next base: position 1,187,658,476 of record VDFB02271358.1, read on the forward strand.
AACAAAATTTTAAACTGTAGATATTTATGGAAAGCTAAGACATAGACCTTCCAAACCCAGAAAATTTTTTGTAAAATCCTATAAGACAAAATTGTTATAAACAAAAGAAAATTTGGGTTTTAACAGCTAAATCATAAAAAACTGTGATCACTAAAACGGTCATAACTTTCTCAAATCTTAACAAAATTTTAAACCGTTTGAAGTTCCGGAAAGTTGAGAACAAGGCCTAAAAAACCGAAAAGTTTTAAACTAGAAGTTTTATTTGACCATTACATGGAATATTTAAACCTTTCCAACCAAAAAACCATTGGATAACTTCCATTTGAATCTCCAATGGTTCAATTTCCACAAAAGCCAAAAATGCAAAAGTTGCTTGAGCAACTTTGCAACTTTTTGCAACAAAAGACATCTAAACCCAAAACCATCTCCACATAACTCAAAACATGAAACATGGTCTTAATAGACCTTATTACAAAAAAACTTGAATAAACATCATAAAAGACTCACATTTGACCCTTATTTACAAAAACACCCACGTGCCCTTGCACCATACTCTAGGGGAAAACAAATATCAAGTTTCACTTGAGAGCAGATCTTGAACTATTGCAATATGATTTTTAATGTCTTCCTCTATCATATAGGTGACATCCTCCATTGGAAGGCCTTGCCACTTCACCAGATACTCATATTACACCTTGTTCCTTGTTCTCCTAGATCCAAAATGCACTCTAGCTTCAATGGTTGACTTGGTGGAAAATCTTGGATCCAATCTTCATCTAGAATCTCTGATGTAACTACATATGTACCTACAATCACAACCCCTTTAAAAGGGTATAAGTCAAAAATATTAAAAATTGGAGATATAACAATTCCAGGAGGGAGTTATATCTCATATGCATTTGCTCCAAACTTATGGACCACTTTAAATAGACCAATTTTCTTCATCTGTAGCTTTGAATACTTCTCTTTAGGTAGCCTTTCCTTCTTCAAATGAACTAAGACCAAGTCCCCCACTTTGAAATGAACCTCTCTCCTTTTCAAGTCTACATGTTGTTTATATTTATCAACACTCTTTTGAAGGTTCTCTCTGACATGTTGATGTATTTCTTTCATGGAAACTATCAACTCTTCTCCTTCAACACTCCTCTCCATTCCACTCAAATCCCTGAGTTCAAACACCCCTCTAGGCTACAATGCATACACAATCTCAAATCAGATTATTCCAACACTTCTGTTCATAGAGTCATTATATGCAAACTTAGCTTGGGGTAGGATCATATCCCATTGTTTTGAGTGTTCTTTCATCAAGAACCTAAGAAGATTTCCAAGACTCCTATTGCCTACTTCATTCTTCCCATCTATTTTTGGATGATAGGTAGAGCTAAAAGTCAAATTGATGCCTAGCTTCTTCCAAAGAGTTCTCCAAAAGTGACCCAAAAATTTACTGTCCCTATCTAAAATAATGGTTATTGGTAGTCCATGAATCCTAACCACCTCTTTGAAAAACAACCCTGTAATGTATGAGGTATCATTTGTGTTTTTACATGGTATAAAATGTGCCATTTTACTAAACCAGTCTACCACTATTAGAATTGGCTATGGATGCCAAGACCTATGGACCAAATGGAAAGCACAAAAAAGAGAGAGAATAAAATATGACAAGAATAGACTATATTCAATTTCATTGATATGATAATGATTATGATTGTTTACAATGATAGAGACCCCTTGGTTATATAGCCAAGGTGAGAACATAAAAGGGCATAAGATTATGACAAGTGTCATAATCTTAAGACATGAGACAACTAGGAAAACTTATCACTCCACTTAATGTGGAGAGATAATCACATGATGTGTCCACAAAAGGTGGAAGTGATAAGGTAATGACATGTCAAGTCCACCAAAAGTGGAAATTCTCCAACAACCTCTTATGTGGTCCCTAAGGAAACTTAACTAAGGTGTAATTATGACCTAGGAAAAGGTACAAGACTTTAATTACACCAACACCCCCCCTTAAGTGCAACTTAGGGAGTGGAAAATTATTATGCAAATGACACAAAGAAGCAATGATGGGTCCTGGCTACTAGGCCATGTTAGGTACCCATGTACAAACAATCTAATCAATGCAATCTCTCACAAATGAGGAAAGGGAGAAAACTTCATGGGAAAAACTCCCCCTCAAAAGAGAGATGAAATACAAAATAGAAATATTCTTAATGATGAATGTGAACGTAAAAACCCCATGTGAGGAAAAAGACCCCCCTATAAGAGAGAAGTAGAAGAGAGACAAGGTAGCCCCCCCTCAATGTTGAGTCTCCTGCAATAATGGTAGAAGCTCGACATTGAATGTTGAAAATGATCCAATCTCACCGAACAACATTCCTTCCCTTAGGAAGAAACAAAACCAAGGATGTATGCAGGATATCAAGATGTATGATGTATGATGATGTCTCTAAAGTATGCTCAAGTATCTCCATGTTGATGTTGAAAGCTGAAGCACTCCAAATAGGGGTTCTAGGCCACATTACTAAAGAGGAAAATCCAACATCTAGTAGAGACTGATGTAGAACATAATCCAAAGACAAAGATATCCCCTCTGAAGACAAAGAAGCCTCCTCCAAATGTTGTCCAAAAGTATCCACACTCACGCCAATCTGTGAAGAATGATCATGTAGAGAATGAACAAGAGGGTCAAGGTGTTCCTTCAAAACAACTAAAGAAGGTGCATCTTCATCAAAGAGAAGATGAATGCTATCAATGGTGTCCTCCAAATCTGCAAGATGTGACTCCACAAACAAGTCTGAAATACCTGTGAGGAAGTCATCCAAAGTAGCCATATCTAGAAGACAATCAGGATCCTACTGCACTGAATCACAAGGAGTCAAAACTGTTGAATCACAAGTATCCTCAGGTACAACAATAGATGGAGGAGATAGAATGCATGGCTCAAGGACTGGATCTGATGTGAGTATGCCCAAGTTCAAAAATCCAAATGTCTCCTCTGAATCATGGTTCATGTGATCAACAGTCGAAGGAAAATTGTCACCATCAGAAGCAAACTATGCAAAGGAATACAACCAAGATGAATGACCAACCACCCCAGTAGCAATGATATCTCAAGTCTCCAAGTCCCGAATGATAACTGAATTAGGAGTGAACTCCACAGTTCTCCCATCGCCACCATGTGTAATCTGATAAATGGAAAGTAGATTGTTCGTCAAATGAGGAACACACAAGACACCCTGAAAAGTGTTTTCCCCAATGCTAATGGATCCCTTCCCTATTACACTCATGTATGTATTGTTTCCCATCAAGATAGGAGACATAGAACAGGGCTGAAATGAAGAGAAGATAGTCTGTGAAGATGCCATATGATGTGATGCTCCTGAATCTAGAAGCCATCTCCCTGATCCTAGACTTGAATGAGCACAAAGAGCTTTTCCTTTATATCCTGATATATATGTTTGACCTTTGTCCTTTTTAGACTATTTTGAAGTAGAAGGAGAAGAAGATGATTCAGACATTCTAGAAGGCAAATCAATGTGATTCTTTTTGAGAAGATTTTTCAACTCATCAATATTCGTCTTATAACAATAATGTTCTTCATGTCCATCCTTCTTGTAATATGCACAAAAAGGCCTCTCCTTCTTATATGATTCTCCTTTTGAAGAAGATTTTTTTCTTTTCTTGATCTGAATATGGTTTTACTTGATCTAACTATTGATTATTCTTTGCTTTCTTATGTTTCTTATCTGATTTTGATTCTTTCACCTGACTAACCAACAATGCCTGATATTTAGAAGTCTTGATGAGACCCATTGAGATAAACTTTTGTTGCTCATGTATCAACATCTCAGAAAATGATGCAAATGAAGGTGTAGTGTATGTAGACCCCATAGTCAATCTATGAGTATGAAAGCTAGAAACAAAAGAAGCATAATCAGGACCAAGTTTTTTCATTGTATTGTACACCAACTGGATGTCCTTCTTATCAATTCCACATGCTTTGCATTGCTCTTTTAGATCACTAACCCTAGTGATGTAGTCCTGGATGTTGTCAAAGTTCTTAGGATCAAGATTCATCAAATCATTATCAATTTGATAGCCTCTTACTTCATCTGTAGTACCATACAATGTTTTCAATTTTTCCCAAGCTTCATGAGAATTTTTACATGATTCAATCTAAAACAACAAATCTTGAGAAACTAGTCTACAAAGACACCCAAGATCTTTGGCATGTTTGATCATCCATTTTAACTTTTTATCTGCATCAGTAGGTTTAGGTACCTTATTTTCAACATATACAGAGTGACCTTCTATCATTAGAATATTCCATGCATTTTGATGCCATGTTGAATAATTATATGATGTGAGCAAAGGAACCTTAGAATGATCCATGAAAATGAGAGAGCAAAAGCAAACAGATCAAAGCAATACACCAAGAGACCCCCCCCAATCACTCAATCAAGAAACCCCCCAAGCAATATCTGATTTGGCACTTTATATTTAGTGCATTTACAGTTGCTAGATGCCAAGAACAACAAGCTAGACTTGATCTTAGTGCTTACAGATGCCAAAATAGGCCACAGTATCAAGTACAATTTTTGGTACAAAATGAGATCAATCTAATCATACCACTGATAAGTACAGGAAAAATCATGCACTTTCAAAAAAAAATTCACCAAAAAATGTTACCGTAGGAGCAAGATATGAGCTCCCGAAGTTCCCAAAATGAGGACGAAGTAGCAACACCTATGAGAATCTAAAATTTATGGAAAAACCAGGCACCAAAACCAAAAACTAATTCCACCAGTGCGTAGAGCACAAAAAATTAGCCCAAATCAAAAAAAAAATCTTGAAAAAAGGAGTCAAAATGAGCAAGATATCGAGCTTCAAAGTTAGACTACCAAAATGAAAATGCAATCCATGAGGGGGACAAAAAATTCCTAAGAGCACTAACATCACCCTGACATGATGCTGATGTCAGCAATATAAGCGATTGAATTTGACGGCCCCCCACCAATCACCTTAAAACTCAACCAATTGTCGGAATATGCCAGCGACGGAATATACTCAATGCCAGAATATTCTTCTGAAATTTCGATGGAGGAATCTTTGGTTTCCTGTGAGAATCTCAGGAGAATCTACTTTTTGTATTTGATGGTAAAGGTATAAATTTGTAGGTACTCCACCCACTTCACATGTCTGTGGTTGAGTTTGTCTTGGCTGTTAAGGAACTGCAAATCATGATAGTAAAAATAATGAATTCTTTAGGAAGGAGATAGTGTCTCCACTTCTTCAATGATTGCACCATAGCATATAACTCCAAGTCATAAGAGGAATACTTTTTCTTTTCCTCATTGAGCTTCTCACTAAAGAAAGCATTAGGCATGCCTTCTTGGTCCAATACTGCCCCAATTACATACCCACTTGCATCACATTCTATGGTGAAAACTTTGTTAAAGTCAAGCAATGCTAAGATAGGTTGTTGTGCTACCCTTTGCTTCGGATATTGAAAAAAAATTCTACCTCATCAGACCATACAAATCTCTTTCTTTTATCCACTTTTATTGTTTCAATGATTGGAGAGCATAAATGACTAAAATTATTCACATTTTTTTTGTAAAAACTAGCTAGGTCATGGAAAATTCTTACCTCACTTACTGATGTTGGAGTAGGTCAATTGAGAATTGCTTCCACCTTGTTGGGGTCCATCTTCAAAGACATTTTTGAGATCACAAACAAAATATATACCAACTCCTCCTTCATGAATACACACTTCTTCAAATTTATCATCTTTTCTTCATTCAACATTTTCAAAACCAAGTCTAAGTGCTACAAGTGTTCCTCTTTAGTCCTACTAAAAAGAAGAATATCATCCAAATAGACAACCACAAACTTACCTATGAAGGGCTTCAAAACTTCATTCATTGATCTCATAAAGGTGTTTGGTGCATTTACAATCCCAGGTGGCATGACAAGCCATTCATATAACCCCTCATTTGTTTTGAAGGTAGTTTTCCACTCATCCCCCTCTCTAATTCTAATTTGGTGGTAGCCAATTTTTTAAGTCAATCTTAGAAAAATAGCATGCCACTCCTAAACAATCCATCAAATCTTCCATTCTTGGTATGGGGAACCTATACCTTATGCTAATCATGTTTATGGCCCTTGATTTGGTGCACATTCTCTAATCTCCTCCCTTCTTTGGTGCCAAAATAGTAGGAACAACACATGGGCTAATACTTTCTCTTATTAGGCCTTTGTCAAGCAACTCTTGTATTTTCTTCCAAATCTCTTCATTCTGTCAAGGGGTCATTTTATATGTTGCTTTGTTAGGAAGGTTTTCCCCTAGTATGAAATCTATATGGTGACTCACATATCTTATTGGTGGCAAAGAGATAGGAAGTTAATCTACCACAATGTCTTTGTATTTGTTCAACAAGGGTTGGACTTCTTTAGGCACATCATCAAAATTTTCTACTGTCATCATAGATTTTGGTCTAATTACAATGGTATAGCCTTCTCCTCCCTCTTCTTTCATGGTTTTCAAAATCTCTTTTTCCCCAACCAGCATTACACTAGACCCAACTTGTGTATCTAGAATTTCTTCATGCAATGGAGTAAGAGTGATTGAGATCCCATCCCTTTCAATCACATAGGTGTTCTTTTTCCCATCATGTTTATCCTTTCTATCATATTTCCAGTGTCTCCCTAAAAGTAGATGACAAACATCCATTGGGATGATGTCACACAATATTTTATCTTTGTACCCACCTATGTTAAATTCCACCTATGTTTTCTCATTTACTAGGACTTGTCCCTTATTCAACTAGGAGACCTTGTAAGGAGTGGGATGTGGTATCCTCTTCATCTTCAACTTTTCAACCATCTCTAAAGAAACTAAATTATCTATGGAGCCTAAATCAAAAAAAAATTTACAAACCTTACCTTGAGATTTGTGGGTAGTTCTAAAGAGGGATTTTCTTTGTGGAGGATCCTTCACCACAGGAACTTTGAGTAATGTTCTTCCCATCATCAAAGATTCTCCAATTTCTAGAGCAACATGTTGTGATGGAGATTTGACACTCTCATTGTCTTCCTCTTGCACTAGTTGAGTTCTTCTTTCACCACCATGTGAACTGGAAGGCTGCTTATCAAGAAATTTCCAAGCTTGATGGCCAATCTTGTTACACTGATAACACCTTCCTAAGAATGTATTTGATCCTCTTCCTTGACCACCAAATCTGCCCCTAGTATTTTATCTCCTACCTCTGAAACTACCTCTTGATTTTGAGCTCTATTCTTGATGACTACTTGTTTCTCCTTGTGGATTTTGGGATTTTCCTCTTCCTCCAAATGTTCCTCTACCTCCGAAATTTTTTCCTCTGCCCCTACCTTGCTTCTCTTGTCTTCTTTTTATCTTTTCTTCTGCCTTGACTGCCAATTGAAAGAATTTTTCCACCATTCTATGGGTGGTAAGACTTAACTCATCTTGTATATTGAACCTCAACCCATTCCTGTACCTTGCTACTTTCTCCACCTCATCCTCAACATGACCAACCCTTATACTTAGCTTATGAAACTCCTCAGTATAAGCCATTACATCCATACCCTTTTGTTTGAGGTTTTTGAGCTTCCTAAATGTTTGTATTGCAAAATTACCAAGTAAAAAGTGACTCTTGATTTTAGCTACCATTCTATCCCAAGAATTGAGTTTTGATTTTCCCTTCTTCACCCTCTCTTCCTACACATAATTCCACCAAGTTAAGGCAGGGCCTTTCAATTTTGTTTTGTAAAATTTCACCTTTTCATAATTTGCTACCTAATGTAGTGAAAAGGAAGAAAATCACTCACTTGATCTCATTTGAGAAAACTCAAAACATTACTTGTTTGTCCATTCATCTCAAGTTGACATTTCCCTTTATTGAAAACTTGACTCAAATCATCAAAATTGAAATCAGGGCCTAAACATCTAATTCACAATTAAAAAAACTCTACACGATTGAAAAAAAATTAGAAAAAACTTCACACATCCCATGAAATCAAACTTCTTATTTTGATTGCACACCCTTCACAATCTAACCCCTAATGCTTGTAGGTTTCATAAATGGACTATCAGATTTTTCTCCCAAACTATACACTGAAACCCTGAACAAATCATAAATTTAAATACCTATATTCCTTGTTTAAAATATATTACAAGATGTATATTAATTCCTTTGCTCCATATGTCCTAAAACTTGTTGTCTCAGTCTGTGCTAGGCTTAATTAGGCCTTGGTGCAAATAGGGCTTATTGAATCTACTAACTCCAAACACAAATTCACTGATCCAATGCTTCAAACATCTATTATTTGAATTGTAAAAGCTTAAAAATCCATTAGATATCCATTTCCATAAACATTTAAACAAACCCTAATACTATCACCTTCTAAACTCTATTCTTTTTGCCTATGCACGGGTCTATAGTCAATAAACTTCACTTTTTCACATATTAGCCTTGGCCTCTTGGTTTAAACCCTTAATAATATAAAAACACATAAAAAAAGGAACAAATTCGCCAAATATTGAGTATTTCCCATGGATAAAATTGCAGAAACACCATTTTCATTATCTTTGTTTACCCTTATAGGGGGTTTTTACTATTTTTACAAGAATTTCAATATCTCTCTCAAATCCCCACCAATCTGCATGAAACAAAAATAAAATGGAAGTTGATTGGAATGACTAATACTTACAACTAATTAGACATCATTTCCTTCCTGTACTAGGCCATACACAACCAAGAAATAGTGAATTTTTGAGAGAATATACATAAAACAGTGTCTTTATTCATTCAAAATCAGATATACAATCACCCACGCCTTCCAAAATGGTTACAAGGAATTTTAAAGGAATCTTACACATGACTCTTCAATTTCCAATTGCCTCCTAATGACCTAAAACACAAATGACCTTTCACCTTCCTACTTTGCATCCTTTTTCTTTTTTTGCAATTTGTATTGACAACTTTTACATTTTTTTGCAAAATATGACATAATAAGCCTCAAATGACCTCCTAATGACTTTAACACATGAAAATTGACCCAAATGACCTTATTACATTTTTTATTACCAAGATTGAATTAATCTTTAGAATTTTCTCCATGGAAGCATGGCATTGTCAAGGTGCTCCTGCACCACTACCTCTTCATACTCAAAATAGTTATCAAGTGCATCAATCCAGCCTAGCACCTCTTCACTATCCATATTCCCACCATCCCAGGGTAAGTCCATGTTCACCTTAGTAGTGTATCCTCTGGCAGCCTTTAACAACTTAACCATTCTTAATTCATTAGGGTCCAACTCATCATCACCTTGGACTCCTCCTTGAGGGTTTTCATTTTCACCCTCTTCCTCTTCCTCTTGGTCACTTTGGTCTTCGGTGACCACACCTCTCCTTTGGTTTTGTTGGTATGTGGTAACTGATCATGCTATATTGTACACTCTTCATGTATCCTTTTTGGGGTCTGAGGTTAGGTCATGCCCCGGGTAGGGGTTCGAGGGTGGTAGCCCCCGAGAATTTTTTTTCCCATTTTTGCATCATCACTTAAAAAAGAAAAATCACCAAAAAAGAAAGAAAATTTTGACTTTGTAGAACCCTAATCTGGAAGCTTCTAAGATTGTTATAAGGGGTTGGGATGGGAGTTATAGTATGCTAAAAAAGGCGATTATTCATGAGATTGTAATAAGTTTTGTACCAGATAATAAAATTATTGGATGGTTGTGGTTTTGTGGATGTAGCCTGAATTTGGGTGAACCACATTAAATTCTCTATATTATCTTGTTTCTGCTATAATTTTATATGTTATATTTCTCTGTTTTATTGATTAAATCTATATTTAACTATTATATATTTTCTTTCTAACCCTAACAAGTGGTATCAGAGCGGGTTGTGTTCAATTATCGTCTATAGGAAAGTCTAATGGTTAAGTGGGAGCAATGGTAGATGAAGATAAATTGAAGGTAGATAAATTCAATGGGCAGAACTATCTGTTATGGAAGATGCAAATGGAGGATTATCTATATCAAAAGGATTTATGGAGGCTGTTGGAAGGAATAGCCAAGAAATTGGCAACAATGAGTGATGAGGAATGGAATCTTCTGGATAGAAAGGCATTGGGAGCGATTTGTTTATGTCTGGCACAATCGATGGAATTTAATATTACAATAGTAAAGATAACTCAATATTTTATGGAAACCCTAGTGAAGTTATATGAAAATCCTTCTACTTTGAATAAGGTATTTCTTATGAACCATTTATTTAATATGAAAATGGTAGAAGGTGGGTCAATTGTTGATCATTTAAATGAGTTTAATACAGTTACCAATCAATTAACTTCTGTAAATGTAAAATTTGATGAAGTTAGGGATCTTTTGATTCTTTTTTTCTTTTCCAGAAAGTTGGAATAGCTTGGTAATGGTTGTTAGAAATTCTATTTCTAGTTCGAACACATTGAAATTTGATGATGTTGTTGGTGTTATTTTGAACAAGGAAATTCATAGGAAAAGCTCAGGTGGAACATCCACATGAAGAAGTGTTTTGAATGCAGAAAGAAGGGGAAGAAAAAAGGAGAGAGGAAACAATTCTGGAAGTCATGGGAAGTCATGAGGAAAATCAAAGGATAAAAGGTTCCAATCTAGAGACAAGAGGGATTGTTGGTACTGTGGTAAGTTGGGTCATTTAAAGAAAGATTGTTGGTCTCAGAAAAATAAAGGAGACAAAAAGGAAGGCAATAAAGAGGAAAATGTGGTAAGTAATAAATCTGATGAGGATGCTTTGATTATTTCCCTTGATAATATTGATGATTTTTGGGTGTTAGATTCAAGGGCTTCATTTCATGCTACGCCCCATAGAATTTATTTTCTTGATTATGTCCAAGGGGATTTTGGGATAGTTTATTTGGGAGCTAATGAACCCTATCAGATTTTTGGAAAGGGAAGAATCAGGATAAGTTGTAGAATGGGAATCAATGGCTACTACATGAGGTAAGACACATTCCAAAGTTAAAAATAAATTTAATTTCAATAGGGCAACTAGATGATGAAGGTTGTATTGTTACATTTAGTTATAAAAATTGTAAGGTTACAAAAGTTACCTTAGTGGTAGCAAAAGGTGTGAAATTAGGCACCTTATATCTTTGTGCAGGTCATATTGTTCCTTCTACTTTAGCTATTGTAGATAAAAAATAATGTTCAAAAATAGTTGCAATTCAGTAGGCAAAAAATTAGACAGTTTATATGGATTCTGAATCAACACTATGGCATAATAGACTTGGGAATATGAGTGAAAAAGGTATGAAAGTACTTCATTCAAAGAATGTTTTACCAGGTTTGAAATGTGTTAATATGGATTTCGATGAAAGTTGTGTATGGAAAACAAAAGAGAGTTAGTTTTCTCAAGGATGAGAAGCAAAAGAATGATGAGAAATTGGAGCTTGTGCATACGAATGTATGGGGACCAGATCAAGTATCTTCTCTTAGTGGCTCTCGATACTATTTCACTTTTATTGATGATGCAACAAGGTATGGATTTATTTCCTTAGGCAGAAATCTGGTGTATTTGAAACTTTTAAGAAATGGAGAAGCTTGGTTGAGAATGAGATAGGTAAAAAGTTAAAATGTCTCAAATTTGATCATGGTGGTGAGTATTGTAGCAAAGAGTTTGAAGACTATTGTTCCTATAATGGTATTCATAGGCAGAAAATGGTTCCAAGGACTCCATAGGAAAATAGAGTGGTTGAGTGCATGAAAAAACAATAATGGAGCGTGTACAGACTATGAGATTGCATGTTGGGCTGCCCTTAAACATGTGGGAAGAGGCTGTAAATACTATTGTTTATTTAATCAATAGAGGTCCCTCTAATCCTTTGGGTTGTGGTATTCTAGAGGAAGCATGGACAGGTAAGAAGGTGAGTTTCTTTTCTCAAAACCTTTGATTGTGAAGCATTTGCACATGTAGATTCTAAAAATAGAACCAAGCTTGATGAAAAATCAAAGAAATGTATATTTGTTGGATATGGCATTGAAGAATTTGGTTACAGGCTTTGGGATTTTGAAAATCAAAAATTGTGAGTAGGGATGTCATATTCAATGAGAAAGTGTTGTACAAAGATCAGTTGTAGTAGCATGAGAAGCAAGAAAATGATTATGTAGTGTTGGATGATACACCAAATAGTGATGTTCCAATGGTTCCTCATGCTCCACAACAACAAAAAATACCACAAACTCCAATGAATGTTAGAGGATCTTCAAGGATAAGTAGACTTCCAAAAAGATTTTCTCCCACTTTGTATTCCATTTTATTAATTGATGCTAGTTAAAACCAAAAGGTTATGATGAACCTATGCAGGTGGATACCAAGGTTTAGTAGGAACATGGAATGGAAGAAGAAATGTACTCCTTGCTAAAAAATTAGACTTGGAAATTATGCAAGTTGCCTGTAGGTAAAAAGGATTTTCCAAACAAATGGGTTTATAGGCTAAAAGAGGAGGATGGAGGTAAGAAAATATTTAAAGCCAGATTAGTTGTAAAGGGGTTTGCACAAAAAAGGGCATTGATTTTGATGAAATATTTTCTCAATTGTTAAAATGGCTTCTATTCGTACTGTTTTAAGTATTGTGGTTGTTGAAGATTTGCATTTAGAACAACTTGATGTTACAACAGCCTTTCTCCATGGTGATTTGGAAGAGGAAATATATATGGAATAACCACAAGGATTTGAGGTCAAAGGTAAGGAAAAACTAGTGTGCAGATTGAAGAAAAGTATATATGGCTTAAAGCAAGCACCTCGACAATGGTATATTAAATTTGATAGTTGTATGGTTGAGCAAGGTTACAGCGGGTATAATTCAGACCATTGTGTTTATTTTAAGAGGTTAGATGATGATAGTTGCATTATCTTATGTTTATATGTTGATGATATTCTTGTAGAGGGGTCCAACATAGATCACATAAAGGAGTTAAAACAATAGTTAGGAAATTCATTTTCTATGAAGGATTTGGGGGCAACAAAACAAATCCTTGGTATGAAGATTACAAGAGATAGGAAAAAAAAAATGTTTCTATCTCAAACTGATTATGTTGAAAATGTGTTTCAAAGATTTCATATGCAGAATGCAAAAGTTGTCAACACACTTTTGAGCAATCATGTAAAAATGACTAAGGATATGTGTCCAAAGACACAAGAGGAGGAAGAAAAAAAGTCCAAGGTACCATATGCTTCAACTGTAGGCAATTTAGTGTACACCATGGTATGCACGAGATCGGATATTGCACATGTTGTAGGAGTTGTTAGTAGGTATATGAGTCATCCTGGAGTTGAGCATTGGAATGTGGTAAAATAGATTCTCAAGTATTTGAGAGGTACATCCAGTAAATTTTTATGTTTTGGGGGCTCTAATAGTGATTTAAAAGGCTATGTTGACTCAGATATTGCAAGGGATATAGATACTAGGTGGAGTACCACATACTATGTATTTATAGTTGGTGGGACAATAGTGAGTTGGATTTCTCGGTTGCAAAAGGTAGTTGCTTTATCCACCACGGAGGCAGAGTATGTTGCTACAACAGAGGGGAAAAAGGAGATGATATGGTTGCAACTTTTCATGGAAGAGTTGGGAAAACAATAGGCTGAAAATTACTTGTTTATGGACAACCAAAGTGCTATACATCTTGCAAAGAATTTTTCCTTGTATTCTAAAACCAAACACATATAGTTGAGATATGATTTCATTCGGTTAGTGTTGGAGGATGGACAGGTCAAGCTAGAAAATATACATACAGATGCCAATCCAACAGATATGTTTATGAAGGAAATGACAAGGGAGAAGTTGAGCTCCTCTAAAACTTTGATTGGCCTTCAAGGTTGAATTCAAGTATAACATAGCAGTAGGTTCCAAGATGTTTATTTCTAGTGGGAGCTATAAGTGTAGCAGTTTCATCTAAGATCAGTCTCCAAGTGGGAGATTGTGTTGGGGTGGAGCTTGATCAGGCTCCAAGTGGGAGATTGTTGGTATGTGCTAACTAATCATGATATAATATACACTCTTCATGTATCTTTTTTAGGTTCTGGGGTCAGGTGGGGATTTTGGGGCAATAGCCCCTGAAAAAAATTTCCCATTTTTCCCATTGCCACTGAAAATGGAAAAATCATCGAAAAAGAAAGAAAAACCAACTTTGTAGAACACTAATCTAGAAGCTTCTAAGCTTGTTATAAGGTGTTGGGAAGGGACTTACAGTATGATGAAAAAGGTGATTATTTGTGAGATTATAATAAGTTTTATACTAGATAATAAAATCATTGGATGGCTATGGTTTTGTGGATGTAGCCCAGATTGGGTGAGCCACATTAAATTCTCTGTGTTGTCTAGTTTCTGCTATAATTTTATGTGTTTTATTTCTATGTTTTATTGATCAAATCTATATTTAACTGTTAGATATCTACTTTCTAACCCTAATAGGTTTGACTCTAGTGTTGCAAGTTTGGCTAGGACAACTTCTTGAGACTCCTTTACCTATCTCAACTCCTTGGCATGCTTTTCCTTTAACTCTCTCACTTCTTTGGCCATTGGATTACTTTTAGGAGGCATCTTTGCTTCTTTAAGACTTCAATATTTTCCCTTTATTGATCAAAACCTATGCTTTGATACCAATTTGATATAGAGCAAGGTGGAGTTAACAACATAAAATCAATTAAGCAAAATTTTCAATCTTGAAACCCTAACTTGGTGGTTTTCTCACAAATCCTCTTATTCTCCTAGTAGTACTTGGAACGTTTTTCCCATAAAACTTTAAGAGAAGAAACAACACCCAAAATGTGAACACCATTCCTGATACCCTTTATGTCACTTGAAAACATCTCAAAATTGTAGTTATGGTTGTTTTGTAACAACACCCTCAAATATTGACTACTACATTATAATTAGGCCTAATTAAGTTGGTTCAACAAGGCAACTTTGGGGTATACAATCTCCAAACTTCAATTCTTCACTCGATAGATTTTAACATGTCACATGGGGTATGTAAAAGAAAATTACATCCATTGGAACAATCACTAAATGACTTATCTTCTAAACCCTAAGTCTACATATCCTCCTAAGCCTAATACATAGAGATATTAGGCTAGGGTTGCATCAAAATTGACCCTAACTCCATCCCCTACTCCTACAAATACCAAAAACTATAAAATAATCCTACCTACATCCATTCCATTGATTCTCATGTTTTTCCACTAGTGGAATGGCCTCTAATTCACGTTCCTTTCCTCAAACCCTCACAAACTAGGGTTTCTTGGCTATTTACAAAAAAATGACTCTAACTCCTTTCAATCTTAATGAAAACTAATGAGATCAAAATAAAATGATAGATAATTCATCACTTCATCAATCTCAATGCATTCTAGATCATTTGCAGGCCATACGAGGTTGTACCAACTTTTGTAGTAGCAAAAAACACAAAAGGAAACACATAAATAAAGTACAAGCTTTATTGTTTTATCTCCAAAATCAACACCAGACATTTTCTTCGACCATTACATGGAATATTTAAACCTTTCCAACCAAAAAAAACCATTTGATAACTCTCATTTTAATCTCCAACAGTTCAACTTCCACAAAATCCAAAAATGCAAAAGTTGCTTGAGCAACTTTGCAACTTTTTGCAACAAATGACATCTAAACCCAAAAACGACCCCACATGGCTCAAAACATGAAACATGGTCTTAATAGACCTTATTACAAACAAAATTGACTCAACATCATAAAAGACTCACATTTAACCCTTATTTACAAAAACACCTCGATGCCCTTGCACCAAGTGGCCAAACCTTGAAAGGACTTGAAGCCACCAAAGGAATACCTTTGCACTACCCCCAAATTTAATCCCTCGGTCATTCAAGATTTCCTTTCAGTTGTGGGTGTAATGATCCCACCCTCTTTAAGGAATCCATTGCATAATATAATTTTGTTCATGCTAGTATGATTGTAACTACAATAACCTTGAATGAGGAAGAGCCTGGAGAGGAGGAAACTCCTACCATGTAACTAGAACTATGTGTAAGGTGATGATCTAGTATTAAATAACCATTGTTGTGTTTATGTAAAGCTATTAACTATTAATGAGAAATTATAAAAATAAATTTATATACTTTATCATGATGGGATTGATGATTTCATAAATGGATCTCTAAATATTGTGCAAACTAAGTTTCCCTTATGAATTTTACCACAAATTCTAACTTCAATAACAAACAAGATTTAAGTAAATAGAAAGATGAATTTATAAGGTAAAAAAAATCAACTTACCATAATGAGAACTATAAGGAGGGGAGTGATCCCTATCCTCAATGAAATGCTATGTGAAAGTAGGGGTGCATCATCCCAACCTCCCACCATACTAAAGGAGTTGCAAATTGAGTTGAACGCCCTTTGTGTGAAAATAACATCACAAGAGGAAAATATTAGGGAGTTGACAAGGTAGAAAGAGAAAGGTACCAACCGTAACACAGGCATATGGATAGAGGAGTGGTTTGGGTATCAATGAGCCTACATATCATGATTATGAAATCAACTCTAGAATTTTCCCAATGGTAAGTCTCTTGAAGGGAAACAACAAGGAGTGGAAAAGTGTTAGGAAAATCATACATGTTGATCAAACAATTTCCTACATAATCCCATGAGATAAAAATATGTATGCAAGTATACAAAATAATTGTATGCAAAGATCTAAGACATATCACAAGATATAACTTGGGAAACCCCTTGTTGAGAGAAAAAATTAGCCTCCAAAAGCATCCACAATTAATGTATTATTGAGCAATGAAACATTAAAATACACTTAGAAAGTCTCCATGAACACTTATAAAATATCAAGCTCCTCAAAAGCATACTCCTTGTTTCTAAGCATGTATCCACACATCCCATGCCACATGCTTCACATATGCACTCCTAAAAATAAGAATCAATACAATGACAACCAAGCCAAAACCACAACTAGTCAACATCAACCACTAAGCACGTACATTTTCTTTTATAGACTCAAGCTCACAAAATACAACCAAGTGGTAAGGTAAGACCATGTGACTCAAAACCAAGACTTCACAAAATAATTGACCCCACATTTACTTTTTGGTACAAAGTTTCTTAATATTAAATATTTTTCCCATGTGCAACCCACATAAAATATCTAACCCAATGTTACATACAACTTTATAAGTGGATCTAAATAAATATTTAATGTGACTAAACACATCACCTAATGATGCACCACAAATAAATATTTATTTTACATAATTAAAATAATTAATGTTATGAAATGTGTACAACAACTATTCCTTACATAAAGGACTCATTGATTCAAGATTTGAAGAAAATACAAGCTCTTCAGTTTGATGGGATAGTGGGTGAAAGTGTGGTTGAAGCATACTCGATTGGGATGAATAAATATTTTGGGTTATTGGAGTTGAATGCCATTACTAAGGTCAAGATTTCCATCTACTAGCTAGAAGGAGAAGCATCATTGTGGTGGGGATCACCTTGTGAAACTAAAAAGTATGATTTAATCCAACTAACTTGGGATAAGTTTACAAAGCAGTTTTGTAAGAAGTACTTGTCTTCCCATCATCAAGATCAAAAAATTATATAATTCCACTCACTATGCCAAGAGGGAATGTCATTACCAGAGTATAAGGCTAAGTTCATGAACCTACTTTACCATATGCACTATATGAAAGAAGAATAAGACCATATGAATAAGCTTATATTGGTACTAAATAAGAACCTTTTATATACAACCAAGCTCACTTGACCCAAAAAATTGAACCAAGTTGTTGAAGTGGCCCTAGTTGTTGAAGAAAAGAAAAAAAATAAAAATAAAAAAAGTCCAATTCATCCAATAAATTTGACCGTAAAAAAGTAATAATTCTCAAGAACTACATTAGGAGAAAGGCTTCTCAAATATTTAAAAGTGGAAAAAAATATAGAGGTAACTATGGATCAGAAGGATAATGAAACAAGGAAGAAAAAAGGTATAAAACATTGAGATTAGAAACACAATTTCATTCCTTGAGAGACAAGTAAGTCAAAAGAGGGTTACTAGATGGATGTTGGACATGTGGAGGTGGCCAGTATAGAAGTGAGTTCCCAAAGAATCCAAATAAAGCCACCAATCAATCAAATCAAATTTATGTAGCCATGAATAATCACCAAGATAACCATCAAGCCTCACTCTTAAAGCTTCAAGGTACCCTTCATGTGCAACCCATTTCTATTTTGGCTTACTTAGGAGTGACATATAACTTTATTTCTCCTAATGTGATAAAAAAAGTGTAACATTGATTATAAAATTCTAAGTCAAGAGGAGATAGAGGTAGAGTTTGGGTTTGGTAAGACTCAAAAGATCAAATTCTTCCTACGGGGAGTTGAAATTGACCAAGGAATCATAAGGACTAAGGTAAACCTATGGGTCACCCAATTAGGATCCTACAACCTAATTATAAGAATTGATTGGTTCAAGGAGCACTAAGTCAAGCTAAAGTGTTATGATAAGAAGATTGAATGTCTAAATGACCAAGGGAGATCAATGGTCCTCTAGGGAATCCAAAGACCATTAGTGGTGAGAATGATCTTGACCATGAAATTCAAGAGGGTAGTGAGGAAAGGAATAAAAATTCTATCTAGTAAAGGTAGAGGAAGGTAGCGAAGACCCAACTTCTAGCATGGAAGATCACCCAATTCTCTAGCAATTCCAAGATGTCCTTTCTGAAGAGTTGTCAAGATTACTTCCTAAGAAACAAATAGTTGAATGGACTAAGAAATGCAATATTATGTTACAATAGTTGAAGGAAGCTCTTACCACCACACCAATATGAAAATGCCTAACCCAAAAAGTAAATTTGTAGTATGGAAAATTTCCTCTTTGGATAGGTTATGAGGAGTTCTAGTGCAAAACTATGTGATTGCTTTCAAGTCTAGAAATTTCAAGGATCATGAACTCAACTACCCCACCTATGATCTAGAGCTAGTTGCAATTATGGAAACATTAAAGGTATGAAAGAAATATTTTTTAGGGATATCATTTAAAATAAATACTAATCACAAAGGTCTCAAATATTTGTTCATGCAACCTGATTCAAAATGCTCGACAAAGAAAGTGGTTGGAATTCATGAGAAATTATGAGATAGATATTTCATATATTAAGGGGAAATAAAATTAGGTTGTAGATGCCTTAAGTTGAAGCGCTAGGTTATATGCTATCACCTAGTTAAGGATTGAATTTCCAAAAAGAATCAAATAGATGCAACCAAGAAAAAAAATGTCAACAAAGAAGGTTAGAATTGCAACAAGGGATTAGTCTAGTAGAGTACCATGTGAGGAAGGATGGCATCCTTCATTATCTACATCAGATTTATGTACTTGAAGAAGGAAATTTAAGATTAAAAATTAATTAATTTTGGTTGGGAATGAAGAAGGTAATAGCTATTTTTTTTTCCAAATGTAGAATTCCAATGTGTTAAGGAATAAAATTGTCATCCTACAGGAACTCTCTATCCTCATGATTTTCCATATCAAGAACATCCTAGGGTAACTAAATTGTATGCACATTTAAAAATTAATTAATTTTGGTTGGGAATGAAGAAGGTAATAGCTATTTTTTTTTCCAAATGTAGAATTCCAATGTGTTAAGGAATAAAATTGTCATCCTACAGGAACTCTCTATCCTCATGATTTTCCATATCAAGAACATCCTAGGGTAACTAAATTGTATGCACATTTAAAAATTAATTAATTTTGGTTGGGAATGAAGAAGGTAATAGCTATTTTTTTTTCCAAATGTAGAATTCCAATGTGTTAAGGAATAAAATTGTCATCCTACAGGAACTCTCTATCCTCATGATTTTCCTTGGCATAAATGGTTGGTGATTTCCATGGATTTGTGAAAGGTTTCCCAAAACCCGAAACCAACATGATAGTATTCTAGTAGTGGTTGATAAATCAACCAAGGTAGCACACTTCATATCAAGAAATGTGAAGGATAATGCCTCACTTTTGGCTAAAATATTCATAAAGAAAATATTCAAACTACATGGGATGTGTAAGGTGATTATATTGGATAGAGATATTTTTTCACCTCTAGGTTTTGGACCTCTCTTTTGGCCACTTTAGGTACCAAACTCAATTTTAACACTACTTATCACCCCAAAATAGATGACCAAATAGAGAGAGACAACTAAATTAAGGAAGATATGCTTTGTATGTATGACATGGATCAACCCACTAAGTGGGAAGAGTATTTGACCCTATTTTAGTTTGCATATAATAATTTATACCATTCCTCTATTCAAATGGTGCTATTTGAAGTTTTGTATGGAAAGAAGTGTTGAACACTATATGGTGGGATGGCTTAGAAAATTGTGTAACTATTGGGCCATACATACTCTAAGAATATGATAATAAAGTGAAAATTATAAGGGAAAGACTAAAGGGAGCTTCATATCATTAAAATAATTATCCAAATGCAAAGCAGATTCTAAGGGAATTCGTAGTATATTACAAGGTTTTTCTTTATGGTAGACCTAAAAAAACTCAATAAAGTTTGGAAACACTACCAAACTAGCTCTAGGATTCAAAGGACCTTTTGAGATACTCGAAAAGATTAGCCGTGTGGCTTACCAGCTATCTCGTCCATCATCTCTCTCTTGCATTCATAATGAATTCCTTGTATCCTTAAGAAATATATTGTTGAGCCCAACTATGTAATTGATTGGCAGGAACTATAAGTTGAAGAGGCCAAATATATTCACCTTAAACCACTCGCCATCATAGATTCATAGTTAGTAATTATGCAACCAAAAAATATAGCAAGTTAAGGTCCTTTGAGACCAATGCGGGGACCAAGGAGCTATTGAGGAAGATGAAACTATAATTAAATTATAATATCCATACTTGTTTAAATAAGTTGATCTGAATAAACCCTAAGGAGGGGATAATATCACATCCCCCAGTAACCCTTTACTTTCTCATAAAACCCCTAGTCTTGTTGTAACTTGGAGTAGGGATGATAAGTTTCACAAAATGTTGATTTGTGTGTGTGTGAGAGAGTGATGGTTATGAATCTTAATGTCAATAGTAATGAATATACCATTATTATTATCAACATGTCATATGTTAAATTTAAGTTATTTATTATATTTTTCAGCTAACCTAGATTAAGGAGTGAAATGGTGGAATTGTGCAAGGAATTTGTTTGATTGAAGGTACCTAATGTTGCAAGGTGAGGCAGGTTTTGTGGTTTTGTGGAGAGACACATATATATTGCAATTTCATCCTTTGTGTCTAGACCTTTCGTCACCAATTTCTAAACCTTGATTTATATGACCAAATAAGAATAAGCAATGTGATATTTAATAATTTCTTAAGTAGTCAATCGAGTCTATCAAGACTTGTTTTAATTCATTTCCTAACCCTAGGAACCTAAGAACTTATTCAATTTTAATTGTTGAATCATTCTCAAATTATGTCTTAAGAACCGTGCATTTGTATCAATCCCAATTGGAGTTCAATGTGTGTGTGTATGTATAAAATAAAGATGTGAGGTAATATAACTAATTGTTAGTTTATAAAAATTAATTAAAACACCACTTATATGCCATTGATCATTGAGTAAGTGAAAGTAGAAATACAAAAAATGAGGGAGAAAGAAAAATGTAAAAAAGGAAATTAGGTAGGGGTTCAACCAGGAAGGAGTTGCAAAAAAAATAATTTATGACTTCTCAATTCCTTCCCCATGGCCAGGAGATAGCCAAGAGTTAATGGGAATTGTGCAAGCATGGTGGGAAGGAGAAACTATACCATTAAGAGGCGCGATGCCCTCGAAATTCAAGGAAGACTTGCATGTTCTGATTGAAATGGTACACCATGGGAACAAAAACCTTGACCTCCTTTAAAGTCACTATTTGAAGCTCATTTAAATAAGGTAAGGAAGGGAAAGACAAAGGAATTTGGTGGTGGGATGATATTTAGAGGAAAATTTTGGGAAAAGAATGGCATGAGAGCATAAGGAGGACAATTCACTTTCTTGGGCATAAGAAAATAGAGGGACACCCCTACTAAAAGTGTGTTATGTATTCTCCATTATTATTTTTAATATTTCAAGTTTAAAAACCCCATCTTATCAGTTAAATGCCTTATTTCCATGCTACAAACCCTACCCAGAAGCTAGTTTCTAGTTTAAGGAAAATTACTCACCCAATTACCCTAACTCACCTTTTTAATCATGTTTATTCATATATGAAATGCTTAGATATGTTTTTGCCTCATATTCAACAAAAATAAAATAAAATTTATAAGGTTTCGCTTTATCCGATTAGTTAAATGGATGATCCACATCAAGTTGCCCACTGTTGTATCCATTCCACTCCTCTAATGCCTGAAACTTTCAACTTAGCAAGCTAAATCAACAAGTAGTTTCCTTATAAAATAAAGTTGCAACTCTTTAGGAATTATAACCTTGTGAATGAAAATATCTCTTCTTTATCTAGATTTCATGATGTATGTGCCACATGTATCATATACCTAGAAAATTTCCATGCTTTATGGGAAACATAATGATATTAAAATGAAAGTAGAAACAATTTTATAATTAAAACTCCTTTAAATAATTTGAAACAACTTTTAAGCTCAATTCATATTACTATTGGGATTCTACATCTTTGTAAATGGTAGAATAGGGTGATGTGAACCTTAAATTCAAACCATCACAAACCTTTTTATTCATTAGGGAAGAAGACCATTTAGGTAGATCAAGAAATAAATAATCTCTCCTTGGAGCAAAAACATAATTTATGATTATGCGTTGACTCGTTGTTAGGAAGCTAAAACCATGAAAGAAATAATCAACTTGATAAAGGGTTGAATCAGAGTGGTCTATATGGGTAAGAACTATGTGAAAATTACTAATTTAAGGTTGGAAGAGAGAGGGGTTTACAAAAATTCTAGTTGGTAGAAAGTTTTTATAATTCATTATCAATGTGTAAACTTGATTTTGTGGCTCCCAAACTAGTTTTGATGGAAATTTTAATGTGTCATCATTTTTAGCAGATTTATAAGGTCCCACAAAAAAGTAAGAATATCTTAGTTTTTGTGATGACCTAGTTGTTTATTTTCCTTCACTAGCCTCTAACTTCATTTTCATGTTCACCAAAGATTTTTTGGTGTCTAAACTAGAAAAAAAATCAAGATTTTTGATATATGTAGGGGCCAGTGATCAAAATTTCATTGGTTATTATTTCTTTGAGTTGGATAGTTTGTTGGTACAGAAAAAAGACTCAACTCTCATGTGCAAGTTAAAGTTTGAATAGGTTTTTCTCCCTCTTCAAGTTAAAGTTTGAATAGGTTTTTCTCCCTCTTTCATTATTGTGTTACTGTTTTGCAATTATTCCTCCTTTTAAAATATACACCAAGAATCAATACAACCTATAATTAACACTTAGTCAAGTGGGAAGGTTGTTGGAAGGTTTTCTCTTATTTTAATCTCCATTTTCTATTATTATTTCTTTCATAAGCCTGCAATACTAGTCTCCTATTGCTGAAAATGAAGTTATCCACATGAAAAGGTGTTGAAGGCGATTTTAAGGCCTTTTGCAAGCTGATAGACATTAATTCTACCTCCCAAAACTTGCTTGGGCTTTGTATCATACCTTGGAAACTATTTTAATCATGTTATGAACATTTTCTAAGTGTCTACAAGCTCCAAATCAACCTAGTATTCATTTTCAGGACCTGTTTGAAAATCATTTTCTCCTCTTCCTGATGATGGATCACTGAATGTGATTTGAAATGTTGACACAAAAATACACATAGTTGAATCCAAAAGCTAAGTATTATAATCATTTCACTCACCTCTACCACCATTTACACAACGTTTATTTTGTTTTACTACCCACAAATGTGAGTGATGATTTGCAACTCTCACAAAGGTTGATGGTGATTTGTGGTATTTTCCTTGACTTAGACAATGTTTAAAATCTATTGTAGATATTAAAGCACCATAGAAAATATTAAATTAGTTTACATAGAGTTTGTTATGACAAGAAAGAGGTTGAAGAGGATATATATACAATGGGGACATCCAGACAAGTGATGGGAAGTGTTCATTTTTCTAGAAGCAAAGTGCATATAAAGTGTGGTTGCAGGACAACTATTTTATAAAATGTCAAATTGATTATAGAGGAAATGGAGATGTTCTAAGGCATATAGTGGGTTAAAATGTTAATTTAAGTGTATTATTTTATGGTGCAGTCAAGGATGGAGGGTCTAGGAATAGGACTATCCAACCTTGCAGCAAGAGTAAGCACAACAAAAACTTAATGAACAAGAACACAATCACATATGGAAATATAGACAATGCTCAATTATTTATTGACATCATGCCCTACCTTCGGGCTTACAAAATTATAGAATACAAAATGATATGGAGTTAAAGCCTAGAAATACAATGCAGGTTGAAGCCCTTAAAACAATAGATCTTTCTTTCTAGTTCCCTAACTTTATTGTATGTATAATGCAACTACACAATGCTTATTTATAATATTTCCCAACTCCAAAAAGGGTCCACATTGGCCTCAAGAGGTCTTAAACCCCAAAATATATGAAACGTGTAAATTTCAGCCAAAATTTAAGAATTTCCTTTGATCCTTGGACAAAAACAATGCGGATCGGAACTAAGGTTCCTCAATAAGGGTAAATTCTTATGGAAAGGTCTCCTGAGCTCCACAACTCACAAAATTGGTTTGCACACTTGAAAATCCAAGACTGGTCGATGAATGCTCTTTGTCCAAATACAGTTGATACAATGCAGTATGAAACATTGAGACTAGGTCCGACATATAACTACTAAAATGAAAACATGAATGAAGATATTTTTGGTTGATGCAAGATTTCTTGAAACCTGGGATGTTCTTGCATCATTTTAAATATCATTATGTGGGTAAAATTCTTAGGGAAACTTCACTTGCAAGTGAAATGTGACTCATAAATGTGTTTTTACATCGAAGTAAAATAGTTGCATAGGATTGCAAATGCAAAAGGCATGCAAATTTTAGTTATTAGATGAGTGAAGGTAAATGAGATGAAAAGTGAAGATTAAATATGTTGAGGCATATTTCAATTTTATTTTTTCCAGTTGCAGATCAAGGGAGCTCATTGTGTTAGGTGCCAACTATGAAGTTAATCTAGATTTTCTCATTTTCTTTAAAATGTAGCTTCTAGTCATTCACAAAGGTTTTTGAGTTCTAAAACTCAGTGAGTTAGAAAATAGGGAATATGTAATGGTGTAACTTGTCATAGTTGAAGGTCCATGTATGTAATTCATATCATGATTGCAACCACTATATTTTGTTCTATGAATATATGATAATCATATTGTAATGGGCATTGTCTCTAGTCCTAAAATGTAATGTTCTTTGAATAAAATAATCAAGGATGGTTGAAGTCTTTATTCACATTTTTTGTTTTGATTTTCTTCTAGGGTTTTCTAATTGTTCAAGGAGTGGTTTAAATACTTGCAAGGAATAAATGCAAATTTTATATTCTCAAGTGGATTATTAAGAATGATGTCATTATAGGCTATTGCAGGCTATATTGTCATAAAGTGACAATGGTTCAAATGACCACCAAAATATGTTTGAATGTTGTGAAACATAATTCTTTATATAAGACTCTATTTCCCATGAAAAGAAATTTTCTAGTTCTTTTCTTCCTTTCAATATCAGGAACAATATTTAAAATCTAAAACTCATAAGTCATAAGCCATTTTTTGTAATATATTCATAATTATTTCCATGGTTCAGACCAAGGTTTCAAAAAAAAAAGGACAATTCCATTCATTCTTGCAAACATTTAAACCCTTGTTATATGAATTTTATTATATGCTAGACACTATAATGAAACGTTGTGTAATTTTCATGTTCAATGTCATTAAGGGTGACTCCCCTAGGTTTTGTAGAGCTTGAAGTGAAGGGGAGAAGAGTGTAAGACTAATTTCTTGTGCGATGGCTAAATATATTATTGAATCTAAGCATAAGATGTGGAAAACCTTTATGGTTTAATGATATGTAGATTTGGAAATCAATACATTAGCAATTCTATTGGGGAAGACATAGGCATATCCATTTGGAAAAAGTTAAGAATTTTTTGATCTAAAGATTTTAGGGTGAGTGTAGGATCATGGGGGTCCAAAAAGTGGTGATATGACAAAAAAGTGGCTAATGACTTTTTTTTATCCAAATTTGATTAAACAAAAAGGGTTTATTGAAAAAATTATCAGCTTTCTACCAATATAAGATATGTATTATTTGGAATTAAATAGATAATTATTATTGATTTTCTACGTGTATTTTGACTAAAGTTCTAATTCATAGGATGATTGAAAAACATCTATAATTCTTAAATGATTTAATATTGTAGAAACTCAATTTTTTCGTCATAATTCTCATGATATTCATCTATTGATTAAAAAGATATTATTAATTACTTAATCAATTCATTCAATACTTTCTTCTATTCATTCATTTCATCAAATCATTAAACCATATCATGATTGTTTACTATCTATTTACATAAAAAATCATATCTATCTCATGGTCATTCACTAACCGTTTACATAAACGATCATATCCATCTCATGGTCATGTTGGACTTAGGGAACACTGAGAGGGGGGGTGAATAAGTGTTCAACAATTTTAACTTTCAATTCAGATCTAGAATCATTTTCAGCATATGAACAAAAATAAATATGCAAGCACATAAACAAGATGATCAAGACACCATAACACCAATAGTTTTACTTGGAAACCTTGTTAGGGGAAAAACCACGGTGGAGACTAGTCCACAATATTATACCCTATTAAAAGTATAGATAAAGGGAACGCAGTTGCATTTAGACACACTACCTAGAGATTAATGCTCAAAATAAGAAAGGCTCACTACCTTACAAAATGTTTGTGATTACAAAAAAAATGAACTGAGAAGATAACATCTACAAATTCTTGGATTTAGTTCCAATAAATCTCATGAAATAGATTCTAGACCTTCTGTCCAATTCACACTTTTGCTCTACTCTACTCTGCTCTACTACAACAAAAACCCTTCTGCTACTCAAGCAAAAATTCACTCAACAAATCTTCTAATGTACGCTTATTCAATTTCTCTAAAAAAATTTGCACACACACCTTATTATAACATCATGCACACTTACAAAAATGAATTACTGATTTCATATATATATCTGCTAGCAAAGATTTTAATCACTTAAGTCAGCTTCAACAAATCATGAAATATTCTCCAATAGTCGGCTCAAATCACCAATTAAAATTGATGTGTACCCACACAAGTTGGCTAGACTATAGCTGGGACCCAAATCAAAATTCCCAACACAATAAATATTAGAACAACTACTCCTTATACATCCATGACATACTACATGCACCAGGTCAACCATAATTAGAAAATAAATAATAAATCATTCTACTGAATCTCTTAACTCATACACCGATTGTTGTAACATCAAAAAACTTATCAATAAGGAAAAATAAATGCTTAACAACCTTTCCTAGAGATTCACAACACAAAATAATGATCTGGTGAAGCATACTAATCGACTAACTAACTAGATACCCTATTCTTCATGCTTTCTACTGGTAGTATTATGTTTTATACTTGGCTTGCCGATATGAGTTATATCTAAACTGTGGATCACGCTAGTGACTCCAATTGCCATCAATGACAACACTAGAAGCCATAAACAATCAAATCCATATGCCAATAGTTCATTCATTAACCATTTGATAAATGAATATTCCCATTCATTTTCGTTCATAATCTGTTTCATAAATGTTCATATCCATTTAAATAATAAATCATAATCCATTTGCATAATAAGTCATAAACATAATTTTCATATTAAATCAATTATCATTATCATCCATAGTCGTTTCATATTCATCTCCATTAATAAATCAATTATCATAGTCATTGACTATTGTTTCATAATAAATTAATTATCATAACTTGCATATTAAATCATATCATTTGCATAGATCATTCATAAAATATTGCATTTTAGTAAAGCATCTTTAATCATTTTATTCATATTTAATCATTTAGGTACATTTTAATCTAATATTCATTTATCACCTTCATTCTCATGCATGACATTTAACTGAACAATGTGGGATAATGGCATTTCCTTCTCTCACATCTTTGATCCCACATTTCATCTTCAACCCCTCTCCATCCTCAAGGAACTCCTATTTAAATGGGATTTCCCTCTCATTTTATCCCACACAATTTTTGATCATGAATTTGCATAGTCATATCTTCTTTGTCTTTTGAACTGCATTTTCCCATTCACCATAGCCTCTCTCTTACATTTTGTGCTCACAAAAAAATCTGAGAGAAAATGCATAAAAATAGATCTCAGTGATAGGGAGACAATAGAGAATGATTTATTTTAAAAGCATTTTTTTGTTTTGTTTCTGTAGTTTAGATTTGCATTTATGGTTTTGCTTTTAATTAGAATAGCTCTATTGATGTGGGCATGAAGTGGTGATTCTTGTTCATAGAATCATACATTTTATAGCTGCCACATTTTGGTGAACCTAATCTTATTTCCATTTCACTCTTAGTTTTAGCTTTATGTTATATTGTATTTTGGTGAAAAATGATCTCTTGAGTAATATAAAGGTTCCTTTGGTTAGATTTCTTCACTGCATTTTTGTGAGGCATTCAGACACACATTCCATTCACCAAGCATATTTCTCCACCATTTTATGATTATAAGGATGCGTTATTCACATGCACAATAAGCTCCTTTTTGTAGTTGATCTTTTGCAGGATAATGTTGATATGATGGTATTCAATGTTGATTATTTGTCAAGATTTCTTAAACACAATTTTTTGAGCCATGAATCACCGAAGAGATTTTTAGCAACATTTTTTATGCCTATGGAAGTGTTTTGTTAGAAGTGTAGAGAAATTAGGTTTCTCAACAACCAATTTATATGTTTTCTAAGTTTTAAAGGGACGGTTTTTGGTAGGTCATTTTCTAGTTTTGCATGCACCTTAGACTTGGGCCTCCTTCTCCACTGTGATTTGGTCTACGTAGGATATTATGTGAGAAGATAGACAACCCAAGGTGGGGTCCTCTAGGTTGGTCGTCTCGTCCTCCCATCTCCTCCAGTTGTTTAGAATTTGTATTCACATGTACCTTACCCAAACCCCCCTCAAACAAGTCTTTGGAGCTCTCTTTTATTCATCCATTATCATACTTATTGTGTTGCATATATCTTATTCCCAAAGAATCGCCCTCAAAGAAATAAAATATATCAATGCATCTAGATGCTAGGATTTGACATCTTCATCAGTCCACACATCACTAGATTTCTGCATTTGGGTTAAAGTCTGAATTTATTACACAGGAAATATATGTTTCTGATAGTTCCTTACTGAGGATGATTATAGGGTATATCCCTTATTTTTCTTTGCATGAGATATATCGATTTTTCTTTTTATTTGTGTAATAAATATATGTGAGTTTTGAAATATACACTCCCGAAATATTCACATTATGCGCCTCTAATGCAAATCCATATTTGGCCTTATCCATTTTGTGCATATTCTGCAAGTATTGCATTCTGTATTCTATAATCATTACATTCATGAGGCGGCCTCTATTTTGAGGCATTTTGTCACATGGTTCATTGCACCTTGTCTGCAAGCTATTTTGAGGCAGCTTGTCAAATGGTTCATGCACCTCGTCTGCATTCTCCTCATGCAATCTATTTTTGAAACAGTATGTCAAAGGATTCATCTACCCTGTCTAGGCACCCATCAGAGCATTATGTTTGTGCTTCCACGTTTTGCATGCTGTTTCAGTTTTTAGTTTAGGTTTAGCTTTTAAATTCTAGTTTTTAATTTAAGTTTAGATTCTAATTGTTTAAATTTAGTTTTTAAAGTAGTTTTAGATTTATCTAGGTTTAGTTTTTAGTTCTTAATTTAGTTTTAAATTTAGTTTTCATTTAAGTTCAGTTTTTAATTTTTAAAATTAGTTTTAGATTAGTTTTATTTTTAGTTTAGATTAACTTTAAATTAATTTTTAGATTAATTTTAATTTATTTTTTAGATTAACTTTAATTTAATTTTTAGATTAACTTTAAATTAGATTTTAGATTAATTTCAATTTAGTTTATTAAGATTAAATTAGATTTTAGATTAATTTTTAATTTAATTTTCATTTAGTTTTTTAGATTAATTTTAGTTTAATTTTAGTTTAGATTTTAGATTAATTTTTAATTTAGTTTTTAAGTTAGTTTTCTTTTAGATTCATTTAGTTTTAGATTAATTTTAATTTAGTTTTCTAGATTAATTTCATTTTAGATTTATATTTTTAGATTAATTTAGTTTTAAGATTTAATTTTAGCATTTAGATTTAATTAGTTTAGATTTTGATTAATTAGATTAAATATCTTTTTATGTTTTAGTTTCATTTAGATTTCAGACTTAATTTTAGTTTGTTTTTCTTGTAGGTTCATTTGGCAGAGAAATGAAAATCAAAACATATGTTTGTCGAAGAAATGAGACATGAAACTATTAATGAGATTTTGATGTAGGACGTTTGTCGAAGACATGATTTTGAAACCAATTGTCTTTTAGATTAGAAAACACTTCTATTGGTGCTTTAAAATAAACAATTGTCTTCTCTCACATAGGCTTAACTAGGGGGTCAATGAAAATTGTTTTTTGTGCTTGAAGGGATGGTATGGAGTATGCTCTCACCTTGTGTGAACTTGGTGATCAGAAGCTAGACCCATCTATTTTTATGTTTATAACCTTTGAGGGGCTTGCCTCAAAAGAGGGAACGACTCCAACCAATTTTTCGCTTGGGCTGGTATATAAAAGGATGAGACTAAACTATCAATTCCTCATGGTATTTAGGCCTTATCCATGCAATGCCATTCGAAAATGGGTACCTACCTCTTCTTTTAAAGGTATAAGATCCCTTAGTAGAATTGTTAAATCCTTAAGTGTCTTGTTGTATGCTCCTGAGGTTCCATGTCCCCGAGTATTCACTAGAACCCTCTTATTTTAGAAGCCAAAATCCCTTCTATTTGATGGTACAATGGTCATTGCAAAGACATCCACATTCTCACAGTTCTTAGTAGATATGATCAACCTACCATGGGAGATTTATGGGGGATAGAAGCTTGGTTGACCTGAGAAGTGAGTGCATTGTAAGGGGGATCCCGTGTGGCCAAGCTTTTGGATTCATCCGCTAAGAATAAGTGTGGTTGGGGAAACCCATGTGGAATCCAGTGAATAGTGTCCTTTCCAACCTTAGGATTTGTGCTTGTATTGTTAAAATCAAAAACTTTGTCTATTATGTCTTACATGTGTGTTCAAAAATAGACCTCAAACAAACATCACACCAAGTAACTTGCAACATCTCAAACTTTGCAAACCTCAAAACCTCCAACAACACAAACATCCAACATGAACCTATCACTTAGATTTCTTGGGGTCATCATCATTTAGTTATTATCTTTCAATCCTTGCATTCCACCTAATCCTTTCATTTCATCCTAGTCCTTGCATTCCACCTAGTCCTTGAATTCCACCTAGTCCTTGCATTTCACCTAGTCCTTTCATATTCATGGTCCTTACATTTTCATATCCCTTTCATCCTAGTCCTTACATATTCCTAGTCTTGCATACATATATTATTCCACCTAGTTCTTGCATGTTCAACCCCTTTGAATATCAAGACCATCTCACCTAACCTTTGCATGTTCCAAGAATTTAGTCCTTTGCATATTCATCATCAATCAAATAAAACCCTTATCTTGCACTTAGGCTACTCTTCTGAGGTCTTGAAATCAAACCATTGGCTATCTATCACCCGCATCACTTGAGGTTCATCATCCTTGAGTTAGGGAACATACCATTATCCTTGAGTAGGGAAATATTTTTGGATTCCATCATCTCCTACATACCCTCTCTTGATTATTGGTCCTTGTGTCTATACATCATAACACAAGTAAAGCCTTTACATCATAACCAACTTCAAACCTAGAGTTTCCTTTTAGCTCTTGCATTCTTAGCTTATCATATCATACCATAACCTTTTCATATCCCATCTTAGAATCATATCCTTTTCATTGCATCCTAGTCTTAGGTCTCATACATTATCCTATCTTGGATTGAAAATTAGAACAAATCACCTATGACCCCTAGAACAAGAGTAAAAATGTTTCAAGAGGAAGGGAACCCTTAGGGAAGAGACTTTGATGGGAAAGATCACATTAGTGTTGCAACCAGTGAAACAAGTGAAACTGATACTGAAGAAATAACACAGTCCACCATAAATGAAGCTCTTAATGATAATAGATTCACTAAACTTCTTACAGAGGTAGTCAAATGTAACCCACAACAATACTTCAAGGTCCTTGCTGACAAAGGAATCAAAATTCCTCCCAATTTTGACACATCATTACTCACAATGAATGACCCACCTAAATCTAGTGAATCTAAGCATCCCAAAAATAATAATGATGGTAGCATCAAGGATCATAGGCCCTTTTATCTACAACGTAGTTACAAGAGATCTTCAAAGACATCAAGACCTGCACCTACAAACAATCCTATTTTGGATGATCTTAGAATATTGAGACAAGAATTGGATACTCTCAAGAATAGTAAAACATCGACTCACAAATTCTCCATTGAAGATATATGTCCTTATCACTTCAATCCAAGTATACCAATGCAACCTTTTCCTAACCACTGGGACATACCAAAACTTGACAAGTACAATGGAAAAGGAGATCATAAGAACCACTTAAGACAATTTTGTGCCACTACCATGGAATTTGCAGTTGATGAAACATACCTTATGAGATTATTTCCTCACAGTCTAGGAGGAGAGGCTATGGAATGGTTTTCACAATTACCCCCAACCATCAAATCCTTTCAAGAATTGGCTAATAAATTTGTCTCCAATTACAGTTTCAATTGTGACCTTAAAGTGACCATGATAAACCTTTTCAACACCAAACAAAAACAAGGTGAATCTTTTGTGTCATTTTAATAAAGATGGGGACATTTAACAAAATGATTGCCTTATGCCATTCTTGATCAAGAATTGGTTGACCTCTTTTGTCAAAATTTGAAAAAATAAATTGGAAGGGAACTTCGCCTTAAGTGTTTAGATTCCATTGATGAAGCCATAGAGATGGGATTTCTTATCAAACAAACTCTCATTGATGACGAAACTATAAAATTTAATAACGACATAGATCAAAAATTGAATTCAAACAACAAGAATAATTTTTGGGAAAAGAACAAGAATGTAGTCAATGGCAGATTTGTTGATGCAAAAATAAATAAAACATCATTGCCTGTTTACAATCTCAAAGGTTCATCTTCAAATAAAGAAAAGAAAAACAAAGAAGATTCCCTAAACAAAATTTTACACCATTGGGACAATTACTTGAATCTGAATTAAAAGAACTTCTTGAAAACAAAATTATAATGCTACTCGAAATGAAGGAATATAATCCACAAGACAAACCCCCATGGTGGAATGAGGATCACTTTTTTCACTACCATAGACATAAAAGGCATAATACTGATCGTTGTAATAGGCTTTAAAATTTATTACAGGACATTATTGATGACGGTAAGATAGCAGTTGACGGACACACTCCTTCTGGCAACTCTGATCGTGAGGTGTTTAAAAACCTTCTTCCTAAGCATGACAAGGATAAAGGAAAGGCTCTTGAATCTGGTGATGGTGTAAATTATACTATTGCTAAGTATGACTATACCATACATAACATTAGTGAGGTTGATAATCATGTAAACAATTTCATTATAAAAGGTAAAGAAATTGATTGCAATGTTACTACCTACAAAGGCACAATCACCCTTAGAGGTCCTAATGCACAACCCACTACACCACTTCACAATACAACCTCATAGAGCAATTAGGAAAAATTCCCTCACAAATTTCTATACTTGAGCTGCTACACCTATCTCCTGAGCATAAAGCTATCTTAGATAAAGAACCTGCTACTACTACAGTGCCTACAGATCTACATATAGATCAATTCCAAACTATGGTGGGACACATCACCTCTCCTCATACTATCACTTTTACTAAAAATGATGATTCATCCCTTCGACAACCGCATGACACAGCTTTACACATTGATGTCCTTATCCATAATGTTAAGATCAAGTGAGTTTTGATAGATGAAGGAAGAATTGATCACAAAATTAGGGTTCTTTGAAAATGCAGTTGATCCAAGTAAAAAGATTACCATAAAGGCATATGATGAAGAGGAATGCCTGTCTAAAGGATCAACTACTCTACCAATTAGAGTTGGCCCTGTGGTAAAGGATGTGGTTTTCCAAGTCTTTGATCTCCCATTAACCTATAATATCCTCCTTGGAAGACCTTGGATTCATGCAATGCAAGCAGTACCTTCTACATACCATTAATGAATTAAAATCCCACACAATGGTGTTGAAATCACCATACGAGGAGATCCCAACCCTTTCATGTATTGCCATAATCTAAGTCCTAAAACTAAAAGCACAATCCCAAGCAATTGTGAAGCATTTCCTTCCCAAGCATGTGTTTATCTTGAGTCCTTAAAAGAATCCTCTTCAAAATCACATAAAGTTGAGATCAAAATACAAGTAAAAGAACAAGGAGTAGGAGAATATACCTTGAATCATGCCCTTTGCATTGGAAAGTTACCATTATCCCCCCACACCTATGGAAAACCACAAATGACTAGGACCACATTAGATGTTGATACTGCAATGATTTGTAAATCAACTACTTTCAAAAAATGGGGAGCCCATTATACTGAAACAGAAGAAGCAGATCTCCTGGAATGGTTATACAAAGATGAAGATACATAAAAATAACAGACTGAAATAAAGATACCTATTGAATAATATGGTAAAGGATTTGATCTTATGAAACAAATGGGATATGATGGTAAAATTCCTCTTTGCTTATAGAAACAAGGTATCTTGGAACCAATACAACCTACTCGTATGAAAAGAGTCCTTGGTTTAGGGTATGATGCACAAAAAGATAAGACCTTGAGTATCACGTGTACTTCAAGTAAGGAAGTAGAGTCTTCTAATGCTACACAGACAAACGAGGAAAGTGCCATTGATAACTTCATTGAAATTTATGATTATGATAGTATCCCCACCCCTGAACCCAATCATAAAATTTGTACCCTTGAATCCATTCAAAACCTTGATTCAAATCATGACCCTTTACCCATGGTTCACCCCAAACTCATTGATTTCAATTGGAAGGGACCGCCACAATTAGATGTATTTAAAAATGATGAGGCAATAATAAAATTTCTAGGAGAACAAGAAGACACACCTCTTGAGGATCATAAAGCAAGATTCATCATAGAACTCAATAGTGTGGCTTACTTTGGGGGGAGTACCAAGCCTTTCAGTCACAAAATTGTTGAAAATATAAATAGGTCTTCTAGTGAAAACTGCTCTACGACACTATTAGACCCAAAAAAGTAAAAATAAAGGACATATTCAAGGTTGAAAACCTCTCTAAGGTGCCCAAGAATGGAAGACTTGACACACTTCTCTTAGTAGTATATCATGAAAAATATCTATGTTGGTGGAGAAGACAATACCAACTAATCTGGGCACTAAAGAAAAACCAAAGATAATTCATCTAGTAGAATCATTAACACCTGAAGAGAGAATAGAGCGTATACAATTTTACAAGGAAAGACAAGTCAACTTTGCATGGTCCTATGCAAAGATGCCAGTACTTGATCCAGATCTAGTAATGCATCACTTGTCTTTGCCACTGGGGGAAAAACCTGTTAAACAAAAGTTGAGAAAAATGCACCCACACATTGCTCTCTTAGTAAAAGCGGAATTATAGAAGTTGCTAGATGTGGGATTTATAAGACCTATTGACTATGCAGATTGGATTTCAAATTTAGTACCAGTTTCTAAGCCTGATAGGGGCATCTGAGTTTGCACAGACTTTAGATGTTTAAACAAATCTTGTCCTAAGGATGACTTCCCACTTCCAAACATTGACAGGATAGTGGATTTGATAGCAGGGTACAAAATTTTATCCCTCATGGATGGTTTCTCAGGCTACAATCTAATTAAAATTGCTCCTGAAGATCAAATTAAGAAAGCATTCACTTGTCCTTGGGGAACCTTTTGTTGGAATGTCATGCTCTTTGGGTTGAAGAATGCCAGAGCTACCTACCAACGTGCAATGACCACTATCTTTCACGACATGATGCATAACTATTTGGAAGACTATGTAGATGATTTGTTGGGAAAATCCTACATCAAAGTTGGACATCTAGAGATCATGGATAATATTTTCACAAGATTAGAATAATACAAATTTCAGTTGAATCCAAAGAAATGTTCCTTCGGGGTAACCTTTGGAAAACTCCTTGGATACATTCTCTCATCTAAAGGAATTGAAGTTGATCCTGCAAAAATAAAATCTATACTTGAAATTCCTCCACCTAAGAATATCAATCAGCTACAATCATTACAAGGAAAAAATTAGTCAATTTTTCCCTTTATAGCACAACTTGAGATAAATGTCATCCATTTCAGCACCTGTTACACAAGAATGTTCCATTTAGATGGGATGATAACTAAAAACAAGCTTTTTAGAAAATCAAAGAATATTTGATGACACCACCAGTATTAGTACCTCCTACAAATGAAAAGCCTCTACTTATGTATATATCCACCACTACCACAACACTGGGGGTACTTTTGGCACAACATGATTCTAAAGGAAAAGAACGTGCAATCTATTACATTAGTCGCACTCTAGTGGGATATGAGCTTAATTATAGTTCTATTGAAAGAGTGTTCCTTGTTGTAGTTTTTGCATCATAGAAGTTGTGACATTACATGCTTACATTTCAAACAAAGCTCATTGCAAAAATTTATCCTCTTAAGTACCTCTTGAACAAAGCAGCACTCACAAGATGATTAGCTAAATGGGTGATGATTCTTAGTGAGTTTGATATTGAGTACATAGAAAGAAAAGCAATAAAATCTATAGTAGATAAACTCGTTGATGCTCCTATGATAGATAATCATCCTCTTATCACAGACTTTCTAGATGAATCAATCTTCAACATGGAATCTACACATCTTTGGACTTTATATTTTGATAGCTCCTTCACACAAGGTGGTTCTGGTGTTAGCATTCTCTTTGTCACTCCACAAGGGGATTGTATACCTAAATATTACAAGATACAATTTCTATGTACCAAAAATATGGCAGAATATGAGGCATTACTCTCTGGGCTCTGTATAGTTGTGCAATGGAAAATCCTAGAGTTGTGTGTTCTTGGTGACTCTCAGCTAGTGATTAGACAAGTCAATGATGACTATAAAACAAAAGATGAAAAATTTATGCCTTACAAAAGAATGGTGGATGACTTCAAGTCCTATTTCACATCAATTTCTTTTGATCAGATTCCTCGAGGTAGTAAAATATTTGTTGATGCAATGGCAACAATTGGTTCACTTGTGGAAATGCCAAGGAATGCCGCCTACTGTGAGTTCTTGGTAGAGCCTCTTTTGGAACCTACTTACAATATACCATAATCTGAAATGATCTATCTTATTGTTGGTCCTAATTCTCAATGGTATGGGGATATTTATACCTATCTCCAGGACAACACCCTACTACTAGACCTATCTACTAAATCTTGTAAAACCTTTATCTGTCCAACTTCCTTATACGTAATCTTAGCCGATAACCTTCACTGCCTAGGTCTCGATGGTACTTTACTCAGATGTCTTGATCATGATGAGGTCAAAACTACTTTATAAGAAGTACATGAAGGTATATGTGGGGCACATTCTAACAGTCCTACCTTAGCCAAGAAACTCTTGCATATGGGTTATTATTGGCATACAATGGAAAAAAATGCTTATCAATTTGTTAAAAAATGTAAGCAGTGTCAAAAAAATGTAGACTTGATACATACTCCTGCACTAGAATTGTAGTCTCTTGCTACACCATGGCCCTTTTATTAGTGGGGACTCGATCTCATGGGTAAGATCCATCCACCTTCATCTAATGGTCATAAGTTCATTCTTATTCCCACAGACTATTTCAGAAAGTGGATTGAAGTTGTTCTTCTCACTCATTTCACTAGAAAACAAATAGCCACTTTCATACTAAACTACATCATCTATCGTTATGGCATTCCTTTATCCATCATCACAAATAATGGTCATCCATTCAAAAATTAGGATGTCTGTGAACTCTATGAGAAACTCCATATACAACATCATTTTTCCACACCTTACTATCCTCAAGGTAATGGCTAGCTTGAGGCCTCTAACAAAACCATTCTCAAAATTCTTAAAAGGACAGTCAATGAAGCTAGTCGAGATTGGCATATTCAATTGAATCCTACCTTGTGGTCTTACCGCACGAGTTTTCATACTCCCGTAGGTGTTACATCTTATACCCTTGTTTATGGATCCAAGGCCATCTTTCCCATCAAGGTCGAGTTTCCCTCTTTGTGCATCTCTTTGCACAATCAAATCAGTGACTCTTTGCACAATCAAATCAGTGATGAAGAATGCATAGTTTCTCATCTGTAGGAGTTGGAACTGTTGGATGAACGAAGACAGACTACTTTCAATCATCTTAGAGAATACCAGCAATGGATGTTCCAAAGCTATAATCAGAAAGTGAAACCACGTACATTTGAGGTTGGGGATCTTGTCCTTCATGAAAATCCTCACAATCAATAAGACAGAGAAAAGAAGGGTAAATTTGATCCTGACTGGTTGATTCCATACATTATCACTACTATGTATGGATCTGGGACATACCAGTTATCTACTCTAGAAGGTGAATTTCTTAGTGATCCCATCAACACTATGCACATCTGCAAGTTTTATACCTAGATGCTTTAGATGGTTCAATCTTTTCAAAGTCTTGAAAAAATACAAAAAAATGGCAAAAAGTCCTAAAAAAAAGTGATGATGAAAAAAGTAAAGAGAAATCAATTCGTTCAATGGTGAAAACCACTTCGGTGGCGCCTTGAGCAAGTGCCATGGTGAAAACCAAGAAAATAGGGCCATGTGTAGGAGCTTTTCTCCTCTTTACTTTAGAGCTTTACTTGATCTTTTCATCTCATTTTCATTCACCCTCCACTTCATAATGGCCTTTTCACACTGACCATGGCTTGTGGACTGTTCGACATTCCACTTGCTTGCTCACTTTTCCATGCATACTAGGTTGGTCATATCCTTCACTGGGGCATCTCCTTAACCTTAGTTATGGGTTAGGATACTGAGCATCTCGCGGTCAAAGAAACTACCTCCTTTGTCTATTTGCTCGCTTGCGACTCATCTATTTCTGTCATAAAATGTCCTGAAAAAAATTCAAAAAAATTATATAATGTCATGAAAAAATCCAAAAAAATCATAAAAGGTCTTGAAAAAAATCATAAAATGTCCTGAAATAATCCAAAAAAACATAAAATGTCCTAAAAAATCCTAAAAAATCATAAAATTTCCTAATAAATCCAAAAAAAATCATAAAATGTTCTGAAAAAATCCAAAAAAATCATAGAATGTCCTAAAAAGCCAAAAAAATCATAAAATGTCCTAAAAAATCCAAAAAAATCATAAAATGTCTTGAAAAAAGCCATAAAAATCATAAAATGTCCTAAAAAATCTTAAAAATCATAAAATGTCTTGAAAAAATCCAAAAAAATCACATATTCCAAAAATTAAAAAAAAAATCATTTCAAAGATCCAAAAAAATCACATAACTTCAAAAATCCCTAAACCAGTGACACTTTCAAATCACCACACAGCTTTGAACTTCAACAAAATCAAAACATGCCATGATTGACAATCAAACAAACATTGAAACATACATACCTATCAACTCATCTTGTGGATCCAACTAAACATATAAACTATAACAAAAATTCATTCTACATTGAAGCATGATGCATGTTTGTTTTTTAATCTTTGATTGATTTATGATTTTTATCTTTGGTGTCATGGCTTTTAGCTTCTCAAGGATGTCTTGGACTAGGGAGGTGAGTATGGGGCATGTTCACTTGTTTGTTGTATGTGGATTGTTTCTTATTCATAGGATGACTCATCTTAGGACATGGTTGTCTAAAACCATTGAGGATCTATGAGTCTAATGTGGATGAGAGCATTCCTTATCTGATAGTGTCTTCCATGCAACAAGTATTTAGGTCATCTAAGTTCCTTATACCTAGATGCTTATACTTCACTACTAAATAAAAACACAAACAATATTCAGGTTGTCTAGATGCTCATGTTATCTAGATGCTTATACTAATTTGTGACATAATAAGCTTGATGATGATAAAATCACTTAAAAGGAACAAGATGCTTCATCACCTTCATTTTCTTCCATCTTGCATGTCATTTTCTTCATCTTTCTTGTCACACATAAATCAATCAATTCCTTATCTAACTGATATATGTCACTTGAATCAAATCTCAAATCAATTGACTTGCTTTTCAAAATCTCATGCCCCCCTGATTTATCAATCAATCAATCATTGTATCATTTTTTCTTGCATAAGCACCATTCTCAATTAGCTTAATCATCTCAATCAGCTTAATCAACTCATCAACCCAGCTATACTAATCATTTCTATCAATTGTTTAGTTACGCCCATCAACTGTGCATTTCCATCTAATGTACACCTCTTTATCACTTGCGCAATATCAGGTATCTAATCATTTTCTATACATATATTGAGAGATTAATCTTCTTACAATATGTTCAATCAATCTCTCGAGGGGGCATATCATTCTTATCATAATCCTTACCAGGATATCTCTAGGGCATGTATCAGTTGATCAATCTTTTTCTTTAAAACAACGCGACAAGTTGCATTGTCTCAAAGAGGGGAAAAATGTAGACACTCAAATTTTTCCTCATAGTTCTCATGATATTTGTCTATTCATTAAATAGATATTATTATTTACTTAAAAAATTCATTCAATACTTTCTTCTATTCATGCATTTCATCAAATCATTAAACCATCTCATGATCATTCACTATTCATTTACATAAATGATCATATCTATCTCATGATCATTCACTAATCATTTACATAAATGATCATATTTGTCTCATGGTTGTTCATTAACCATTTGCATAAATGATCATTCCTATTTATTTTTGTTCATAATTCGTTTCATAAACATTCATATCCGTTTGCATAATAAATCATAATCATTCATAATCCATTTGCATAATAAGTTATAAACATCATTTTCATATTAAATCAATTATCATCCATAATCGTTTCATATTCATCTCCATTAATAGATCAATTATCATAGTCATTGACTATTGTTTCATAATAAACTAAATATCATAACTTGCATATTAAATCATATCATTTGCATAGATCATTCATGACATATTGCATTTTAGTAAAGCATCTTTAATCATTTTATTCATATTTAATCATTTAGGTACATTTTAATCTAATATCCCTTTATCACCTTCATTCTCATGCATGACATTTAACTGAACAATGTGGGATAATGGCATTTCCTTCTCTCACATCTTTTATCCCACATTTCATCTTCAACCCCTCTCCATCATCAAGGAACTCCTATTTAAATGGGATTTCCCTCTAATTTTAGCCCACACAAATTTTTCTCATGAATTTGCATAGTCATATCTTCTTTGTCTTTTGAACTACATTTTCCCATTCACCATAGCCTCTCTCTTGCATTTTGTGCTCACAAAAAAATCTAAGAGCAAATGTATAAAAATAGATCTTGGTGATAGGGGACAATAGAGAATGATTTCTTTTAAAAGTGTTTTTATCTTGGTGATATGGAGACAATGGAAAATGATTTCTTTTAAAAGAATTTTTTTGTTTTGTTTGTGTAGTTTAGATTTGCATTTCTAGTTTTTCTCATAATTAGAATAGCTCTATTGATGTGGGCATGAAGTGGTGATTCTTGTTCATAGAATCATACATTTTACAACTGCCACAAATATTTTTTGAATCCAAAAGATGCAACACATTCTACACTTCCCATACTATAGGATAAAAAAAAATGAATTTCATAAAGTTTTGACCAAGTTATGGTGGTCAAACAAACAAGTTTTAATAAAAAAAATCA
Source organism: Sequoia sempervirens (assembly GCA_007258455.2). Lineage (NCBI taxonomy): Eukaryota > Viridiplantae > Streptophyta > Pinopsida > Cupressales > Cupressaceae > Sequoia > Sequoia sempervirens. The sequence goes on from VDFB02271358.1 coordinate 1,187,700,787, forward strand.
TAACTAATTATTTACTTCCAAAAAAATGACAAAAAAAATGTGGCACATTCGAGCATGTGTCCTCGACTTAAATTGAAAGTTACAAAAAAATACATTTTTTTTGCATGTAGTTAGGTTGGTCAAACATACACCTGCTTTTTATTTTTTTCTGAAAATTTAGTACTACAACATTGAAATTTCAAATTTTTACCAAATAGATTTTTTTTTTCCAAAAACGGACTACTATCTTAGAAACTACATTCAATTTGCTACAAATTTTGTTCTTACATATTTTTCAAATGATGTTGATAAATTATTCAAATTTTTATGTCAAGTTCCCTAACTTTGTTTTTCTAAATTTTATTGCCACTTAAGGGCCTAGTTTGGACCCCCATGATCCTACATTGACCCTTGATTCAGATATTGAAGGACTTCATGACTTGGAGAAAGAGAGTATTGTAGTATATATGAAGAATTTAAAAAAATTCTCTGTTGGTGGAGTGAACCTAGAATGAAATTGATATTTTAGGAGTTTTTAGTTGTTTGAAGATTTTTTCCTCTGAAGAGGTGGTGACTCTGTTAGTGAACTAGTCAAAATTGTGGAAGAAGTGTTTGTAGAAATTTACATAGGTTTGTAAATATTTCTAGTTAGAGAAAGTAGTTTTGAAGTCTACAATACTCTCTAGGTATTTTGTTTCCCTTTTTTTTGTCTTCATGAAGGAAAGTGTTGGTGTATGAAGGTCTTCTATAAGATTTTCTAAGAAGAGGTGTGTTCCCTATTTCAATGAATGCTTGTATCTAAAGCAAGTGAATTAATTTTAATGATTTAGACTTGAATATATTATTTTGATATAGGTGTATTGATAAAATATGCATAGTAATGGAAATAGAAGAAATATTTCATGCATATTTCATAAGCACACGTCAACCTATAGAAATACATGAGCCTTGTTTGGTCAAAAGGTACTAACATGTAATGTCAAATCCTATTAATGAAGAAATGATTCAAAGAATTGGAGAGCTAAGGGTATTGATTTGAAGATTAAAATCTTGTTAGGTTTAAGCAAGCTGGGAGAAGTGATTATAAAGAGATAGGCTTTCATTGAAAGAATTTTAAAGTTGACTAATATTCTAGTTGTTCCCTTTATGAACTCAAGTGTCACAGGATAAATAAATATCAGCAACAATAGTCATATCCACATAAAAATGTCTCTCTATGAAGGTATAGGCCATTGAATTTCAACAATATTCTAGATTTCCCAAACCCTGTTTTGAATCAAAAAGCAAATATATACAAAAATTTATGGATTTAATGAGAGATTAAGAGGTAGATGTAGAGGATGTTGTCATGAAATTATTTGTTTAGTATTTGAAGGATGATGTTATGGATTGGTTTTCAAATTTTTCAATGTGTTCCATCTCTTTATGGAATGAGTTCATGACAACATTCATAAAGAAGTTTGGTGAGATAATTGATGCAAGTTCAGTGATAAGAAAATTCATGGACATTTAGAAAGAAGAAGAAGAGTTAGTCCTATCTTTCAACTTGAGGTTTTTGTTGATGGGTGTTTTTGAACTTCTCAACATAGGCATCACACAAGTGTGATGCCTCTCTTGAAACATAATTTCCTGCAATTAAGTTTTATTAAATCACCCCAAGGTATCTCGAGTTTTAGGTCATGACAGTGCAAGAACAACTAAGTTGATTGTTGTGATTTATTGGTAATCACAAGGAGCATTTATGGTTTACTAAGCATGGAGGAATTCAGGTCTATAAATGAAATTTTATAAATTCTAGAAGTGATGAACAATTGCTACAAGTTCAAAACAACAAGCTAAAACTCCTTACGTTCATAAAATTTGGCTTTACAATGATGCTGGAACTTGTCTTTAATTTCAGATCTCAAAGAAAGGTCAAAAAAATAAAAAGGATTAGAAGTTTCCTAGACCTGCAACTAATGATGAACAATAACAATGGATGTTGTTCTAGTGGACAAACTTCCCCAAACTAAGTTCCACTTAATCAAGGACAACCTATAGTCTCATGAAACTACTACAATCGTCAAGGGGTCTTTATAGATATTTAGATTGTTCATTCACCTTTTAAGCATGAATAACAATTGAACTTAAGTGCAACAACATAAACAATGCTTAGAATAACTTTACACAATAGTTTATCATCAATAAACAACAAAAAGTATGAGCTGGAAATACATCAAACACCATATCATACATACACAATTAAAGCACAACATGAACTAATAACTGAAAGTAACTTAAAGCTTGAAACAACAAAGCTGAAATACACTATTTGGAGATAGAATCATGCACACATGGAGAATAATGTACAAAAAACCATAAACTCAATGCTTTTCTCATATATTTTTTTGTAGCATGTCTTCACACAACTCATCTCTCTCTTGAAAATGAGAGGATGCCCCTATTTATAGTTTCCAAAAAGTAGGATGAATGGACAATATTAATTTGCAATGAATGGCTCAGATTCATTCTAACTTATGGTTTCACCTACCCCCAATATATTATAATATAAAAAATAAACTTTTTTCATTTTCCCTATTTTGTCTTTTAGGTCCTTCCAGCCTCTTTATGTTGCTCTGCACTAAGTCTCTCCATTTCCTCTGAAATCTGTGTTGTGGCCTCCATTTTTGGTGGCTTAGTAGGTGGTAGGGGAAGTGGCAAATCAGTAGCAAGTTGAGCCATTAATACCTATACCTTGGGGTCGAGGATTATCTCGGAGAGTTCAATTGGCACATTTTGCATGTGAGCCACAAAAGCATGTGGCAGAGTGGGTGGTATAGTAGTATTTGTTGGTAGAGATGGAGGTGCAGTGGAAAGGGTAGGAAATGAATGTGGGAGCAAAGAGGATGACAATGGCGAAGTAGTGGAGGAAGAGTCTAACACCATCATGGGAGTAGTCAGTGAGGTGGAGGTGAGGTGGACTAAGATGTCCATGGTGGACAGAGACGAGATGGGAAAAGATTTAGGAGTGGAAGATGATGGTGTGGTGGAGGCAGTAGTAGTGGTTGACAGGAGAACCATTGTGGTAGGTGGTGGTGAGTGAGGTCGCTCAAACTCTTCTTCCTCTAAATGTGAGTGCTCCTCCTTCTGGATGGTCAACATCTCAAGAAAAAAAGTTCCCAATCTCTTTTCCCTCTTTGATGGATGGCCCTTAGTTGATTTCCATGTATATACCTTATGCTTGGGCTGGTGTTCAAGTACATATTTCCTCTTTTTTGATCAAGTGATAGGTGGAGACTTAAGATCTTCACCTAATGAACCCGTAGTAGCACCATTGTTCATTTCACTTTCAATATTGTCTTCAAGTTCTCCATATGTGAGATCTGCACCTTTTTCCTACAATTGAGCCATTTTTCCATCAACCCACTCCTTTGTTCAATAGGGTGGGTGAGAATGTTTAGGTCAGTGACCTCTTCCTCAGCCTAGTCAATAACTAGTAGTGGCACATTAGCCAAGACATTGTATCTCTCATCCATAATATTTTCATCCTCGACAATATAATCTAGCACAAGGAACAAATTAATGGAATTTATGAACTAGGTGGTCATCCTCATGCAATGTCGCATTCAAACCTCCTTGTCATCACCACAATTTTCCAAGAAGTAGATTCAATGTGAGGTTAGTGGGCATGTTGTCTCCCAACTTTTTTCTTTAGCTTTCCATGAGGATCCACGCTTCTCCTATCTGTGTGCAATTCCAATTTGTACTCTGTTAGTTCCTTCTCAGAGTGCTCAATGCATTGGGTAGTAGGACAAGAGTACATTCCCTATCCAAATGTAAGGGGATATGGGACCCCCGCTCGGTGTTTGTCACTCAATAGTGTATGGGCAGTCTGCAACTACCGAGTAAGCTCCAACAAAATGATCTTGTCATTAAGGTAGCGTTGAAAATGGTAGGGTCTTCCCGAGAACCTTTTTGCTCTGATGTAGGTGAATTTTGGGAATTGGATGAATAGATATACAAAAACCTTTATGGTTGCTTTAGTAGTGTGTCACTCTTCTTTCGTAGTCTTCCCTTAGGGTCCAGATAATATGTTCAATGAAGGCATCATTCACTCTTTTGTATTCTTCTTGAAATTCCTATATTACAATTGGGGTAGAATTCATATGCTTTAAGCTCTCCTTTCTTGGTTCCTAATTTTCCTACACAAAATAACCCTTTGTATGGGAACTTGACTGCTAGAAGATAGACCAAATATGAGGTCATGCAAAATTTTGAGCTCTTCTTCACTCTCATGAATTGATCATGCAGGTTGTTGCTTATCATCTTGGCCCAATGAAATTGAGTTGTGCCTCGGAGGATCTCCTCCATGAAGTAGAACATCTATTCTTCGAAGAAGGTGGCAGTAGGCAGGCCCATTACTCTACTCAGGAGTGTGACCAGATCATGATATTCTTCCAAGAAATCACTCTTGTATAACTTTTGGGGTACCTTATTTGCACTACCTCTTTTTTCCTTCAACCATGTCTGATTTATTATGCATTTGTACCCAAGAGGGTCCAGTTTCCATACTTTCTGAGAAAAATCATTTTCTACTTCCTCCATCTTATTAAAGACCAGGATATCAAATGTAATACCAATAGATTCAGTAGATAATTTTTCCAATACCCTTCCATCTTTGGCAATTATTTTCTTGGTACCTGTGTGGTAGCATTCTCGATAGGTCATTACTAATTCTAGAGAAATTAGTGTAGGAGGGAAGTCATCTTCCTTTGCAAGGCCACTTTCTTTTATCTTTCGGGTATCCTCTGTGGTTGGATTAACCATCACCCTTTGCTTGAATTCGTCTATGTTTACATGCCTGAGGTCAGTGTCAGAGACTGTGTCTCAGTTGGACATGAGCTTAGAGGTGCATTCCACCCCGTGGAACTAGTACATCATTTTTTCTTTCTCTTCTTTCCCCCTAGGGGTCCTGGATGGTCTCTTTCCTTTATCAACTTTTCCCACTGGTTTCTCTGATGGTCCCTTAGCAAGTTCCATAAATCCTGCACACAAAGAGTGTAGTAAGTGATTGGAAAAATTAATAAGAAAAATGTTAGTTAAATCCTACAAATTCATAGTTAAATGCATTCATATATCTGCAAAGGATCATAATATTCATCATAGTTTACCATTTGAAGCTCGTTTAGGCAGTTTACAAAGATGTAGGCCTGGCAGTGTGGGTTTCCCCTCTACAGACACCATTATGAAGAAATTCATTAAGGAACAACATTGATATCATGGAATCTCGCAAATAGTTGCCCATAGGAGGATTTTCGCATGGTATGTTTGATGAGAAAACTCTCTATGGAAGAGATTGGGTACATGCAAAAATATTTGGTGGGGCACCTTCAGTTGTTTCCTTTATTAAATCTATCCCTTTTACTTATGTGGGTGTGAGGAATGTGGGTGTTGTGGGGTGGAAAACAGTTAGTGCTTTGTTGTTAAGCGATCGAATAAAGGTGGACGTCCTCTTGCACACAGAGTTCTACATGGCAGAACCCATGTGGTCATTCTACTTTATGGGTTTGTTGAACTTTTTAAGTTGAAATTCACGAAGTCAGGTAGTGCGGGATTTGGGCGGCGGATTTCCATTAAGTTTTTGCTATTAAGGGATGATTTTGATGGGGTAAAGTTTTGACTGCGGTGGCCCACATGGGCAGACCCACCAGAGAGATCCACCTCGAAGTTTGTGACTTGTATGTTTTAGTGTCGATGATGGCAATGGTGAGCTTGGGATCCGCATATCCGAATGATGTTTGGGCTTTTCCATTAGAGAACGGTGTTGGAATGACAACCTATCATAGGTTCCAGTCTGCATAAGTGGACCCACAAGGGTTACTTTTTCTAAGATTTTCATTGGCCAACTTTGAAGTTTTAGTCAAGAGGAAGTTTTACCTATGGAACTTGTGTAGTGAAAGGGCGTAGGAATTTTATCATTAAAGAATGGCACTGGGGTGACGGCATCCTACAAATAGACACCCACAAGGGAAAACCCAAAAAAGGTGTCTGGCCCACAATTTCATTTAGAAAACTTGAATTTAAAACTTTAAGGAAATGTTTCCCACATAACCAGCAAGGTGGGGAGACACGAGTGCCTAGCCGTTGAAAACAAGTTGAGGAGTAACAACCTTAATCATGGGGCATCCTACACGGTCGCACCCACCAAGGGCTTCAACTTAATTCCTACTAATTCAATCATTAATTACTAGGGTTGGTGACATTAGGCGTGAGGTTCGCAAGTCAGGAGGTCAGGGGAGTTTGGTTGCTAAAGAACAACATTTGCTAAGGGGACCTCCCACAACAAAATATCGTAAAGGTGAACCCATAAAATCGATATGGTTTAGACTTAATACAAGGTGGGGTTGGGATGACTAACATGCTCATGAACTGTTTCTTTAGTCATGACGATGAAGGGACGAGATCCTGCATGAAAACCCCCATTTTTTCATAGTGACGGAAGCAGAGATGGGGGAAATGGGTGCCACCAATATTTGATTTATTTTGGTTTGCAAAAGTTTTTAACAAGTCCCAAACACAACACCAATTCTAAATAGCTAAATCCCTAGTTGCAGAACACTTTCAATAGTTCAAATGCTTGGTAAAAGAGAACAATGTACAATGTGAACTCATACCTTAAATACCACATGAAAAACTAAGATGAATCTAGATCAAATCCCTTGAAATACACTACATGTGTAGATGTCCCTTCTACTCTCTTCAAATTTTAAAATAACAGATGAAAATGATAGCTACGGGGAGGGGTTTATATAAAACTAGGTGCATTAATGACGATATTAACTCTCAGGTACAATCAATCTGAGGTTGGTGAGAGTTGCGGAAACCCATGCCTTGTTGGACATTAGGTTAAGACTAAAGTGGAAAAGGAGAATATGAGGCCCGGTATGCAAGTGGACATTAAGGGTCGGTCGCTGCTTAGTGGTGAAAAAAAGTGGTGGTCTGTAGAAGGAGACTTGTAGGCATGGGTCCGCTGTGGGCGATGGATGTGGCAACAAATAGGAGACAGAGGCTCACAAACAAAACTCTGTAAAGGCCAAAAAAATAGTAAAATATGGGGTAGCTGATTTGGTCAAGGTGAGTTTGATGACTTTGAGGCATGTGACCAATTTAGGCCCAAAAATAGGGACACACAAAATAAGGAAAAAGCAAAGCAATCCAGTCATGGATATTGAGAACAATAAAAAGCATTCAATTCCTAGAGGTTACATGCTTGTAAGTATTGGATTCTAAAATATCTTATGCAAATACACAATGTAGGTCACAAAATGTAAATTATTGTCAAGATAATTATATTTGTATTGTTGTAGATAATTCACCTGTTCATCTTATAGTTCAAAATGAGTCCCAAGTAAAGTGTCAAAATAATACAAATAGTATTGATCATGTGTTTCTTATCTAGATATTATACGATATGACTTGAACCACAAGGAAGAATCACCATATTATTTGAATGTAAGGTTTTTCGATGCCTTTTTAGAAATCCCCAAAAGTTTCAGATTTGAGGAGCCAATATGTGTTGACTTATTTTGTGAGAATTATGAGCAATGTTTGAATACTCTACCAGAAGAGTTGAATCCTTATAACTTTGATCAGGTATATGATTGGATAGATATTGTTGAAAGATTCAAATGTGACTAAGCAAAAAGTGCCATACCCTCAATTGTTGATACCAATTGTCACACCACTTCATGGAAGAAAAATTATGACATAATGCATGAGGATGAAGAGAATATGACAAAGCTTGAAAATACATCTTGCATCAACAAATATGATGTGTGATCATCCTACAAATAAAATATATTTAAATCAATATTACAATGGTGATAATAAAATTACAATGTATAATGATGAAATAGATATACATGATATTGTATCTTGTGGTTGTTCTATAAATGAAGAATTAAAAGAATGCATAGATATCCAACACATTGAATCAACTTATGAGGCTAATGATTATGTTAGTGATGAGAGTATCATAGACACAAGATTGAAAGTTAGTGACAATAGTATGGAAGACAATTTTTGGTACATTTAGTACATGAGACCTAAGCACAATATTAATAGCAATAAAATTCTTGATGATGCTAGTTATAATGCATGGGAATCTAATTGCTTCTATGTTGTTCTTGATTGATCCAATGATGTACATATGGAAGTGTTTGATTTCTATGAAAATGATATTAATTCACATGCTAATGGGGAATCATGTCCTCTTATAGTGAACAAATTAATTTTTGTGAGGAATTTGAGTATGATTTTGAAGGTAAGTTTCTTCATCTTGTTGATTATGGTAACTATGAGTATGATCGGTTCTTTAATAATTATTATTAATCATATGAGCATGTTGTAAATGTCTTTACTTCAAAAAGGGAGTGCATTGGTGTGGATGCTAATAAAGGTATGTTTTCATTCATAAACGAGCATGTTGTGTGCTAAAATGAGTTTCTTGAATATGAATCAAATGTATTGTATGTTGGTAACAAATATGAAATTGAAAATTCATATGTAAGTCATTCCATTGATAAAATTGATCCTAGAAATATTAATATCGAAGAGGATTATAGACTCTATGTTGGTGAAACAACAGAAAATGTATTCACTTTCGTATGGCTTAGAACATAGAGCAAACCCACTTCACAATTATCTCATTGAAGGAAAGCCATAGAGATCTCAATCCAATAAAGAAAGGGGAAAGAGATCTTGCAATAGGGTTCTCCTAGGGTCTGATTATGAACTAATGAGGGGTTCACCACCAAGCTAGGGCTTGGAAAAACATATGAAATGCAAGATCTAATTAATGAACTCAATGATGCATAAAACTTCACTAAATGAACTATAGATGCAAATAAATTAGAACAACAAACTAGAAAAGTATAGAGGAGCACCTATAAACTTCAGAGCACTTGAATGGAGACCTCAAATGTTGAATAACCTAAAATTTAGGCCTACTGGGACTCATACACCAATTTGGATTTATCAGTCTCATATCTAGGTTTTTGGAAAAAGGGTATCTGCAACTACAAAAATTTGAAAAATAACCTAAACTGGGACTCATACACCAAGACTGGTGTATGAGTCTAGTTAGGGTTTTCTAGAACTTCAAGGTCTAAATTTGGTCTTCAATGTCTACTCTTTTTGTTCCACTTTTTTTTCAGATCTGAAACCTTGAATTCAGGGTTGTAGGTGACTTTTTAGTGAAGATTACAGCCTTGTAAATGAGGGGACAATTCCAACAACTTTCACCAAGCTTGTAACCTAATCTTCAAAGGTCCTTCATGCTCCAAGATACCTAGATTTGCAATCACACATGTAGAGAGAGAAAAACTTGTTGATTTGTTAGTAAATGGGGGTTTACCTTGGTCAAAACCCTTTGAGGTAATTAAACCAAATGATGAGTTAATGAGTTAAGGACATGAAACATGAAACATAGGACATGAAACATGAACAATGATACCTTGAATGATGTCTTGAAAATTTGCAATCTAACATGAAATGGCCATGAAGGATGTAGATCTAGATCTTGAGATAAGTGTAGAATAATGCTTGACCTTGGATCTTGAATGCAACATCACAACACTAGCTCAATAACATGATTGATGCTTGATATCCTTGACATGATGATGGATCTTGAATTTCTGCAACAAAGGGTGGAGAATTATGCCCTTGAATGCCTTAGAATTGACCTTGAATGCTCTCTTGAATATCTTGTGAAGTCTTGGAATGATTAACTCTTGAGTGTTTGATTTGATATCATGAATGCTTATTCTTGATTAGGTAAAATAAGGATTTGGAAGATTTTTTATATAGGAAATCCATCTAATGTCCTGTTAATTAGATCCCATAGGCTGAAATACATGAAATTTGAACTTAAAACCCAGTTTTTCCAACTCAAAACCTTAAAAATAGGCCAAATGGGACTCATACGCCACCTATGGCATATGCGTCCCACCTAGATGGGACTCATATGACCAAGCTAGTGTATGGGTCCCACAGGGCCTATTTAAAGAGAGAGAAAGTTAGGGAGTGAAGAAATTAAGTTTATATGTTGATCTTGTCAGGATTTTGATTGAAATATGCCTTGGGATGCACAACATAGGGTCTTAGGGGCCTATTAATGATGATATTAAGGTCATAAAAGTAAGAGGGCCCAAAATACAATGTGAAAGTGTGAATAAATACACTTTACAACACTCAATTAAGGAAAAATAATCCAATTTAACATAAAAGGGCTCTAAATCCAATGTGAATGTGTACAACACATTACAACACTAGATTAAGGAAACATTAGGTCCAAGGGCCATAAATTTAATGTGACGATGTAAAAAAATACACTTTACAACATTAAATTGAGGAAAAGTTAGGTTTATTTAGCTTAAAAGGCCTTGAATCCAAGGTGAATGTGTACAACACATTATAACACTAGATTTAAAGGTGACATTAGACTCATTTTACCATTAATTATTCCCAAATTAGATGAGGAAAAGGCGTAATTTTTTTGTCATTACATTTAGCCCCCACTTTAGTTAGAGGATGAACTTGCTTCAAACTCACACTAAAGTAGGCATTCAATAGGGGTCCAAGCATACCAATGCAAATGGTCTAGGATAACAAATATTGAGGAGGCGATCAAGCCCCTAGTATCCAAGATCCTAAGTCAAACTGACATAAGCACGAAAGGACACACACAAGGTGTATGATTAGCATCAAAACAAGATACACAAACATGCAATGCCAAATTCATAAAGAAGGAAGAAAAGAATAAGATGGGTGGATCCAACTTTGACAAAAAATTGCTCACTCTCGGGCCACAAAACTTCAAGTTGTCTACGGGGTGAGTATCCACAATATGCTCACTCTGGGGCCACAAAACTTCATGTCATCCATGGGGTGAGTATTCAAAAGGGTGTGACACATGATTTTTATGTGCCCACATGCATGAGTGGCTAAGGGAATTCATGCCTCCATTCAACTCCCATACAACCAGGCCAAATTTATACTTCCTGATAACTTTGATAAGGTGTGACATAATAATGATCTTCGAGCTTCATGAGATAAGAAAAAATTCATATGCTTGGATCTCATGAACAAATAATGAACTTTGAGCTTCATGAGTCAAGAAAAACTTCACATTCTTGGAACTCATGAACAAACAAGATGGCTCCACATGCAAGCAAAGTGTGTTATACAAAGTGGCCATATAATTGAAGTTGTAAGTGAAAAATAGTGTAAATTATGTTCAAAGGTATTTTTCTTAGTTCATGTAAGGTCTCTTCTTAGGGAACATCATGCATAATGTCTCCAATAGAGTATAATTCAAAGAAATATCACACTCTCAAAGTAAATTAAACAAAATGATACCACCAAAAAAGGACACATCTCAAGAATAAAGAAAACCACATAGTGAAACATGAGTGTCGATGTATTCCCCCACTTTAAAGTGGTTTCTAACACCATTGTTGTGAGAAATTGCTTTAAATTAGAAGAAGACATGAGAGGCTATTCGGAAATCCATATGCCAAGTCATATGTTTTGAATGAATTGGCGTCATGGATAAGTATGTCATATGCGAGCCAACTTAAGGCATGTTGTCCATACCCCAAGCTTGCTCTTATATGGACATGAAAGGTGATCAACTAGCCAAAAGAGAAAATGAAAAGTGACATATGAGGACAAGGCTATCTAACCTATTTCTCCCACTTAGTGCAAGAAAATGATGAGCCCAAATGAAAAGAGGGATTGGGTGCTTCAACCCAAGGAAGAGCACCACAGTCCTTAAGATATTGAATTTTGTTACTCAAAGCCTTACATTCATTTGTAGAATGACCATAAATTCTATGATATGCGCAAAATGAACTGTAGTAGAATTTATTTCATGTTCTTGGAGGTAGGGATATCAAATGATCTTGGAAGAGTTTCGATAAGATACCTTCTTGATCTAAAGTAGAAGATGTTCCTTTACTTTGCGAAAAAGATATCTCTTGCTTAGTACAGGATGTCATACTTACACAAGACTTTAGATTGCGATATTTTGTTCTCTCCTTTATAGGAGGGTGTAAAATCTAACAAATTGAAATCATTACTGTTTTGCATGATGGCATTGACATTAAGAAAAGATTTCTTTGTTTCTTTCGTTTCATTTAAAGGATGATAATCAAGACCACTAGTGTCTATCAATTCAGGATGCGCTACTATTAAAGTCATCTTAGAGGAATCTTTTGTGATAGTGTTGATATTAAGTGAAGGCTTGTTTGTGTCTTTTGAGGGACAATAACCAAGACCGCTAGTCTTTTCTTTTGTGTGAGGCTCTATAGGGACATAGATACATTGTTTTCTAGTACCACATCCTTTTCCACTATAACCAAGTTGTCTCATAAGTTCATAACATTTTCCATAAAGATTCTTCATCTCTTTTGGATTCGGTGGTTGCTCATAGTTAATTTCAGCAAAGTTTTTTGTGTTATTTGTTTTTTTTTGTTCTAAAGTAGTTGAGGTGGATGCTTTCAAAGGGTCTTTTGAATTTTTATTTGACATTACTGCTTTTTATTTTCCCTTTTCAGAGTCTTTGTTTATGATCTTGTATTCTCCTATGAATGTTGGTGTGAAATCTAATGAACCCCAATCATCTTCTAATACCTTCGTGACTTTCTAAATATGTTTTTCTTTGTCGTTCTCTTGCATGGGTTCTACTTGCATAGTTGGTGTTAATGTTTTCAAAGGATTTTCCTTGCCTTTTCCAATGTTCAAACAACTATTTGGGTTAGGGTCAGCTTCGAGCATATACACTTTGTTGTTGTAAATATACTTTATTTTATGATGAAGAGTAGAAGGCACCCCATTCATTACATGAATCCATGGTCTGCCTAAAAGAAGTTTGTATGAAAGATTGTGAGGCATAACATGGACTAGTGTTTATAATGTGGCCTTTCCAAATGTAATAGGAAAAGTGATCACACCAAGCGGTTGTTTTCCTACATTATCAAATCCCTTAATAGATAAAGAATTAGGTTGAATTTTTTATTTATCCACTCCAAGCCTATCCAAAAGGGTTACACTACACACATTAAGAGTGGATCCATTATCAATTAGGGTTTGCTTTATCTCTATTCTATTATATCAAGATATTATAATGAAAGCTTCATATTTTTTTTGCACTTCCAAAGGAGGGAGCTCACCTTGGTGGAAAACAATGTTAGCATTCATTTCTTGAATTAGGGCTGCTATGTAATTCAGTTACACATTATAAGGGATGGGAACTTGTTGTAAAGAACTTTGAATCATGTTATGATAATGAGGAGAGGCATGAATAAGGTCCCATAATGATATCATAGTAGGAGTAGTTTTTAGTTGTTCAACAAGATTATACTCCTTTCCACTTTGTGCAGGAAAATGGGGAGGACCTGGCAATATAGGATTAGGCAATGGGATGGATGTTGAAGGTGTTTTTCTTGGTTGCAGATTGTTTCTAGTGTTATATGTATGAGCAATGGTATTATGACTTGACTACTGTAAAACATTATTCATAGGTGGGTAGAGGATAAGTTTAGGTTTGTTTTGAGTTTGTTCTTTGTGTAATGGTGGGTAAAGAATTAAAGGATTCTTAGGATCTCCCATGGGGTATGTAGGAGGTCAAATAGTCAAGGGGGATCTAATGGACACTTGTGCATTCATAAGCTTAGTGGTCTTGGTTTGATGTATTTCTAATAAAGGGAAATCTAGTATTATCTTTTCACCATAATCCAAGGAAGTCACATCACTATTGTTGTAATTTTCTTGCACCATGATATCCTCCCTAGGAGGATATCTTTTAGGAGAACTACCAACCAAATGTTCTTGACATTCCAGAATTGGTTCTTCCAAAATGACTTCATCGCAAGTAGGGAGATGATCAATGTTTGAATTGTATTGCTCAATAAAGGTTTCCCTAGGTGAAGAGGGACAACTAAGATTCTCATGACTTACATTGATCAAAGTATCTTCTTCACAACTAGGAGAGATACTAAGAGGGGGGCAAGTATGATTTTCATGATCATTTATGATTTCATTCCTTTGTTCCCTATTGTCTTCCAAAATAGGATAGGTAGGGGAAGGATCATGAAGAGGGTTGTTATAGACCTTAAATATTTGATCATCTAACACCAACATATCCTCATTATTTGCAATCTTATCTTCTTCCACTAAAACATTCTCACAAGCAAGAGATAAATGGAAGCTAGGTAGGGTGATGTTTAGAAATGTGTCTTTGATGTCATTCTCTTGTGTTATAATATCTTCCAATGTAGGAGAGTTTATAGAAGAGGAGCTTTCAACAATGTCATGATTCTCAATGAGTGCATCTTCTAACATCAAAATACCTTCATCCCATGTAGCAGAGGTATTAGGAGAACAGCAACTATGATCATCAAGATTGTCTATATTTTCATATTCTTCTATCATATCATTCCCACATATAGGAGAGATAAGAGGGGGTGTAGGTTTAAGGCAAGCATCAACATTTTCACTCCCTTGTGCTAAGAGACTCTCATAACTAGGGAATGCATTGAATGAATGACTAACATGCTTATTGACTAACTTTTTCTTTGCAAACTTGGAAAAGACCGAAACTAACATTTTTGAACAATAATCTATGCAAACTTAAAATGCAATGTAAAGGCCTAGAATGAAATGTGTAGATGCAATTTTCAGATTTCAAACAAGGTAATTTACTGATTACACTATGCAATGATCTAAAACTGAAATGTTGTAAATGCAAATTTGGAATTAAGTTATGCATGAATTGAACCAATTTAGGCTAGATTTAGTGAAATGCATGTAATAGAAACTCAGCCAACTAAAACATATAACTAATGGCAGCAAACAAAAGTGTAGAAAAAAGGTTTTAAATGTTGTATAAGGTAGTTTCAAATGTGCATTGGAACTAATTCGCCCAAAGGGGCATATGAGTCCCAGTGAGGGTTTTTTCAAAAAAAAATGGAATTTTAAGTTATTTTTATACTCTTTAGTTTGTATGATCTATAACTTAAGTAAAAATGTAGATTTTATATGATTTGAGATGCAAAGATGCAACCTACATGCACTTTCACTAAAGCAAAAATTAGAAATATTAGATGCCAATTAACTAATGCCAACCCTAATGCAAATTCAATGCAAGCTAGATATAGGGTGATGATCAACTCCAAATTAGAAAATAAAATGTTCTAAATGTAAGTTCACCAAAATGAAACAATGAAAAATTATTTTCTTTTGTATGGCTTAGAACATAGAGCAAACCCACTTCACAATTATCTCATTGAAGGGAAACCCCAGAGCTCTCAAGCCAATAAAGAAAGGGGAAAGAAATCTTGCAATAGGGTTGTCCTAGGGTATGATTATGAACTAATGATGGGTTCAACACCAAGCTATGGCTTGGAAAAATGTATTAAATGCAAGATCTAATGATTGAACTCAATGATACATAAAACTTCACTAAATGAACTATAAATGCAAATAAATCAAAACAAAAAATTGGAAAAGTATAGAGGAGCACCTAGAAACTTGAGAGAGCTTGAATAGAGGCTTGAAATTTTGAATAACCTAAAATTTAGGCCTATTAGGACTCATACGCTAATCTGGGCGTATCAGTCCTAGATCTGGGGTTCTGTGTAGGAACTAGCTTATGGAAAAAGGGTATCTAAAACTACCAAAATCTAAAAAAATGACATAAACTGGGACTCATATGATAGGACTGGTGTATGAGTCTAGTTAGGGTTTTCTAGAACATTAAGGTTAGAATCTAGTCTTCAATGTTTACTCTTTCTATTTCCCTTTGTTTCCAGATCTAAAAACCTGATTTTGAGGTTGTAGGTGACTTTTTAGTGAAGATTACAACCTTGCAAATGAGGGGAAAATTAAAAAAACTTTCTCTAAGCTTGTGACCTAATCTTCAAATTTCCTTCATGTTCCAAGACACCTAGATTTGCAATCACATATGTAGAGAGAGAAAAACTTGCTAATTTGTTAGTAAATGGGAGTTTTCCTTGGTCAAACCCCTTTAAGGTAATTAAACCAAATGATGAGATAATGAGATAAGGACATGAAACATGAAACATAGGACATGAAACACAAATAATGATACCTTGAATGATATCTTGTAAATCTGCAATCTAAGATGAAATGACCATGAAAGATGCAGATCTAGATCTTGAGATAAGTGTAGAACAATGCTTGAACTTGGATCTATAATGCAACATCACAACACTAACTCAATAACATGCTTGATGCTTGATATCCTTTACATGATAATGGATCTTGAATTTCTATAAAAAATGATGGAGAATTATTCCCTTGAATGCCTTAGAATTGACCTTGAATTCTCTCTTGAAGATCTTCTGAAGTCTTGGAATGCTTAACTCTTGAGTGCTTGACTTGATATCATGAATGCTTATTCTTGCTTAGATGAAATAAGGATTTGGAAGCTTGTTTATATAGGCAATCCATCTAATATCCCATTAAATGGATCCCATAGGTTGACATACATGAAATTTGAACTTAAAACCTTTCCTGCTCAAAACCCTAAAAATAAGAAAAATGGGTCGTAGGGCCCTATTAATGATGATATTAAGGTCATAAATGTAAGAGGGCCTAAAATCCAATGTGAAAGTGTGAATAAATACACTTTACAACACTAAATTAAGGAAAAATCAAGTCAATTTAACTTAAAAGGGCCCTAAATCAAATATGAATGTGTACAACACATTACAACACTAGATCAAGTTAACATTAGGTCCAAGGGCCATAAATTTAATGTGAAGGTGTAAATAAATACACTTTACAACATTAAATTAAGGAAAATTTAGGTTTATTTAGCTTTAAAAGGCTCGATAAATCTGGTTACATTGCTAGATTTTGTAGAACAAGCCTAAATTTCAAAAGAATTGTTATTATGCTACTGGTGAAGGAGCAAAAAATGATGATTCTCTAAAGGAAAATAAACTAGATACAAATCAATGATTGGTGGATTGTTGTATTTAACTCAAAATAGGCTTGATATCATGAATGTTGTATGTATTGTTGCAAGATTTCAAGCTGACCCTAAAGAATCTCATGTGACTGCTGTGAAGAGGATTTTCAGATACTTTGTTAGTGTATTTTCTAGTGCACCTAAAGGAACTTCTAAGGAATAGCCAATTCCTATGTTCAAAACTCCTAAAAATGACTGACCAATGAACAAGATCTAGTCAAAGACTGAGATCTACACTTTAGGCTTTGTGGGGCCAAGGATGGTGTTCCTATTGGTGTTCATTTGAATTGTACTTGACAGAAAACATCATTTTCATAGATTAATTTAAATGAAGGATGATTGTGCAATAATTACTATGAAATTGACTTGTTTCTAAGTAACTTGCCACCCATTCATCAAAAGCTATCTCCCATGATAATTGAAACAAAATTTATACAAATATTTATGAAACTCGAAGTGAATTTAAATTTTTACTTTAGGCTAGTCACCATACAACTATTTGATTAATCCTTTAGGTGAATCATTAAGGAATAGACTAGTACCTTACTAAATTGGGTGATGGAGTCATATATACAAGCATCAATAATGCAGAAAATGACTAAAATTTAATGAGATGGACTACCCTCATAACAGCTTTGCATTATGGAGCTCACTATTTCTGATATACAACTTCTTATCAAATCCTTTGCAAATAATTGTAAATTTATGACTCTATTTAAGCATTTAATTGATTACTTGAATCAAAGCATAAAACAAAGACATACATTTGAAGAGATGTTCAAAGAAGAATGAAAATATTATTAATATTCCACTCAAAATTCACTCAAATCCACACAAGGAGAGATGTATCAGAATTATACTTTCATTCATACTTATCAGTCAAATTTTCACAAGAATTTAAGATAGCATGCACATGTTTCTTCTAGAAAAGCTTAAAATAGACTAGCTATTCTATTCCTATCTTTCTAGTCATGTACACCTAACTCAGAAACCTAACTAGAATTTTTTTTCTATCCTTCTCGCAAGTGAGCCCTGAATTTCCCTTTTTATAGTAAGGGAGCGATAAGATTTAGGCTCAAATGCAGTTTCATTACAAATTTCATTTCATCCAAAATTTTATCTGCATTTACTTCACATTTCAAAATTCCCCATGTGTTGAATCTGCAAGAATATGGTGCAAATGCGGAAAGCCAAAATTGTAACTGCCACAAGGAAGGGGAAACCAATGTGCCACCAAAATCCCCTTTTTTTCCATCCATGATGCAACGAACTAGGAATCCATAATGCCACGAGGATACACAGTTGATGTCCAACACCAAAATATGCCACGCATGCAAAATCAAGACCACCACCACAATAGACATTGTCAACATAAAAATTTCACATCCCACACACAACAATTGTTCATTTACCAGCCACCTCACCTTTACCAGTGCCTAGACTGTAATATACACGCCCGCTCTGAGTCATTGCAAGAGGAGGAGAGGAAACCTCAACTTCTTCCTCTTTCTTTTCCTTTTCCAACACAGTACTAGTCCGCTCGCTTGGATTCTTGACTACCAATGGCGAGACTGATATTATCTCTTGACCCAGGGGTAGACCATGACTCAAGAGCATGAGGTACCAACAATAGTCAGAATTGGTCTCTATTTCACTATCAGATGAGCTTCTTGTGAGGTCAATGGGCAATTTTTGGTGTCCAAAGGAGCCATGCCCATACCTTATCTTCCTCTTCACTTTGGTAGTAGACCACACTGGCTGCTTGCCTTTGTCATCTGCTTTATCCACAGTCGTACTCTAGAATTGTAATCTTTGACTACACCTTGTGGGTTCAAGTCTAGACTTTCCAGAAGGAATTTTGGCTTCCATGGTCGAGGTAGCTTCTAATACACCAGAACCAAGCTTTTGAAAGCTCAAATGAGTAGACCTCCTCACTGGTTCACTCATTTTTCTTATCTAACAATTTCTCAAACCTACCTTGCCTTATTCAAGAAAACTTCTAACTACTAAGTGTGAATGACACGAATAGCAGCTATTCCTTCTATATTTATCGTGTGAAGTGATGGCATCCACAATCAATGTTCAGCACACATGCACAACCCTGGAAGCTTGTTAGCAGATGTACTATCACCATTTAATTCCCCATTTCCATGGAAACCTACAAATTGTACCTCATGATTACCAACATTTGTGTTTCCACATGAATTGAGATCAAATCGATCATTTTGCAAAAGGTTAGCCATTAATGCAAGCTAGTTGCACAAAGTAAAATGGCCATCATGTGTCATTTTCCAACTTTGAATATTACCCATCAATCCTCTACCTTGGTGGTTGATCAGATGGTCGGCCTTTGTTTGACCACCTTCGATTCCAATGGTGCTTCACTGAAGTGTTCACAACCAATTGTACTACTCATCCATGTCGAATGATATCTTCACAGTGTGTGGGCTCCAAGAACTAAGTAGATTGGAATAGGTGTCAAGATCTTGCTGATCTCACTAGTTTTAACCATCCTTCACTTTCTCCTAGTGAGCCAGCGGGGAATGATGCAGATCATTTCACAGATTTAATCTTTCTTGTTCATTGAAGATTCTATTCCATGGACATGGTAGTGGGGAGTGGGTCTCGTGGTTGTTCAGGGACACTTGTCTACTTTTTTCCAACCTCGCTGCATTTATCATGGTGGGGTATGACTCAGATCTCCTCCCAGATCCTCGAATCTTGAAACCTGCACTTCACTCAATGTTAGCATTTAATGGAAGGGACTTGGTCTAGCCAATGGCGATATGACCACTGGGATTAATGACTCGAGCTTAAGTCACCGAGTGAAATTGAAAATCAGACTAAGGAAAAAGGATTAAGGTTATGGGAAAAATTTATGACGGGTGCTTTGGGCTAATAGGGCCAGTAAACTGATGTGTTATGTGGCTCAAGGGATAACTTAAAAGATCGGTGATCGATGAGGAAGGTCAACTTACAATTATAATTCTTGCATGCTCTTGTAAATAAAACCCTACTCATTCATGGGGACAAGGGTTTTATAATGGATACTAAGCCCATGGGGCAAAGAGAAAATTCCTTAGAATTATGTAAGCTCCATCATACTTGAAGGGGACAGTTGATTTTGGCCTATGGTATCCTAAAGATGATGATCTTACTTTGAGTTCCTTTACTAATGTTGATTGGACTGGTGATGTAAATGACATAAAAAGTACTAGTGGTGGTGCATTTTTCTTGGAAAAGAAGTTGATTTCATTGTTAAGTAAAAATCAGAATACCATTTCTTTATCCACTGCAGAGGCAAAATACATTGTTGTTGCTAATAACTATACTCAAGTATTGTGAATGAAGTAGATGTTGAAGGATATCAAAGTTGTGTATGATATTCCTATTTCTATATTTTGTGATAATTCAAGTGCTATTAACATTTCTAAGAATCGGGTTTTGCATTCAAAGACCAAGCATATATCTATCAAGTTTCACTTTTTGAGAGAGAAGGTGAGTGAAAATCAAGTCAGACTAGAGTATGTGCCTACTAAGGAGCAGATTGCAGACATCTTTACAAAGCCATTGCCTAAGGATACTTTTGAGTATCTCAAAGGGAATTTATGGGTGATTACTCCTCCTAATCAAAACTAAGATGCATTGACTTGCATCAATCCATGCATTTCATGGTCATATTTTGATCTGGATTGATGTTGTGGTGGCTACTACTCAAGGGGAGTAGTCAGATGTTCAGATGTTTAGATATGTGGTTCAGGTTTTGTGTGGAGAAAAGAGATCTTTGTTATTGATGTCAAAGGGGGAGAAGAGCTATGTGAAAAACTTTCTGAGGAGAAGATTCATATGGATGAGTTATGTGAGAAGAGTTAGAACCTAAGCGTGAGTATGTTTAGTTGCATTAATGGTGTTTTTCACATCATGTGTTGCCATCAATTCCAAAGGGGGAGATTATTGGATGTTTTGGTTGTGTTGTTGATATTTGGTTGTCATTGATGTCAACACTATTAGAATTAATGCATTTGAAGTCGTATATGTCAAGGATATTGAGAAAATTGTAATGAAATGAGTTGTAGTTTGTCAGTGGTAAAGTGAAGTTCAATTTTTCGGTGAGTTCATTACGTTGATAATCAAAGGTTGTGTACTAAAGGGTTTCTTTTCAAGTATATCTAGTTTATCCACATCACTAATACACCTTTCCCAAGAAAAATGCACCACCACTAGTACTTTTTATGTCACGCACATCGCCATCCCAATCAGCATTAGCAAAGGAACTCAAAGTAAGATCATCATCTTTAGGATATCATAGGCCAAAATCAACTATCCCCTTCAAGTATCTGAAAATACTCTTCACAGTTGTCACATGAGATTCTTTAGGATCAACTTGAAATCTTACAACAATACATACAACATTTACATATTATGCCTAGTTTGAGTTAAATAAAACAATCCACCAATCATTGATCTGTATGTAGTCTGATTTTCTTTTAGAGAATCATCATATGTTGCTCCTTCATCAGCAGCATAAATAACACTTCTTTTGAAATTTAGGCTTAACAACACATTACAATTGCAACAAATCCAGTCACATTGCTAGATTTTATAGAAGGGGTCTGATAAATCAAAGGAGAAACATGTAGAAGGATGAAAAGGGAAAAGGAAAAGTCACTACAGATGAGATCAAGAAGCAAATGAAGAAAACATGGGTGAAAAAGAGTCCCTCTATTGCAGGAAATGAGTTAGCACCAGAATCAGGGTTTGGAAATGCCTCTGGTAATTCCTCCAGGAATTAGATTAAGGCCTATAGGACTAGGGGGAACTGTCAAGGAAATCCTTCAAACCCCCTGTAGGTAGTTGGTATTAGGATGTGGATGAGTGCAGTGATTGCATTAATGTATGTTGTTGTAACAATTGGAGAGAGTGTTTATGCAGAGTTGAAGGTCTACAAAAGATTTATCTTTCACAGTGTATGGAAACAAAGTATCTGAATGAGTTAAGGAAAAAGCATTTATTGTGACAAAAAGGTTAGGTGTGCAAATGATAAAAGGTCATTTATATTTTCATTTGTCAGTTTTCACTTTAAGAAGAAGAAGTTTGGAGAGCTCTGAAGCCAACTTTGGTGAATTCTAGCGAAGATTCAAGTGTAAAGGTGATTCAGCAATCAAACTCTATTCTAGCAAAAAGGTATTTATCGGGAAAACTTGTGAAGTTGTGAATTTGTGAAAATGGCTACTCCATTGGTAGTTGATGTCAAGGATAGACCCCATCTGAAATTCAAGTGGCATCCTTTCAAGTTTGTTGAGACAAATCCCTTAGGTTCATTTTCATCTATTACGTACGATATCTTGCATATTGAAGACATTAGGGCATACTTTCATGCAAATATTGAGGACTTGGGGAGCTCGCAGCTGTTGAATTTTAATACAAATCATATAGTTGGAGAAGATTTCAGGGAAAATCCCAAATTCAAAACCCTAGAGGAGAATATATTCATGCAGATTGTAAAATTTCCTATGTTTGATGAAAATGAGTGAGTTTGGTATATTTTGAGCCAAGTTCATGTTGAATTTATGTGGTTGAGTCAACCCTTTAAGATCACAAAAGAATCTATAAGTGTTGTTATAGTTTTAAATTCCTCTGGTGGGTGGTTGATCTTGAAGTTCGTAAAGAATTAGATAGTTACAGATGCAACTGGTTCAGTGTTTGATAAAAGAGCTATGACAATTGATGATATTATTGATTTCGATGTGAAATTTTAATTGATGGTCATTGGTTACAAGATATATCATTCCAGCCAACATAATTTTGTATCTAGTACAACTATTTATGCAGCATATCATATGGTGAAGGAGAATGCAGATTATGACTTGTGTGAGTTACTTCAAAGTCAACTTATGGAGAATCTTGGTAAGATCAAAAAAGACAAGAATACCTTTAAGTATGGTAATCTATTGATGTGTTTGCTCTTTTATTTCATGAATGAAGTTCCAGGAATTGGAAAAGTGTATTGGCAAGGTGATAAGCCTGTAGCTATTTAGATTAGAGATATGTTATACATCATTGGTGATAGTAAGGAAAGGAAAACTGCAATCTGGGGATATTTTAAGAGTTTTCAAAATGAAATGCAAGCAAGAGAAAGAATTCCTACTTCTATTGTGGAGAATTACAAGGAGACTATCTATTTTATGGTTGACATTGATCAATACCTAATGGAAGCTACAGATCCTAAAATAGTGTGGATTATTCCAATGGGCTATGAAGTTGAGGAGAACATCTTGGAGCTATATGCACAACATTTGTTGAGTAAGCCTCTAGATCAGACTGAAGAGAGGTTTGGAACCTATGCAAAAAAAAATATGCAAGTACATGAGCAATTGAAGAAAGCTATGATAGTCTAGAGAGTAAGGAAGGAAGTGGAAGCCTTTGCAAAGAGCATGGGTATATATGCGCAAGCTATGAGAGAAGCCAAAATGAAGAGAGAAGAAGCTGAAAAAGAGCCCACTAAAACTAAATCTGCCAGTTCAGCAACATCATCTACCTGAACTAGATCCACAAGGAGCTTTGCACCCTATCTGGTCCTCCAAAGAAGACAACCCTTGTGAAAACTCAAGCCAAGGCATCTGGTAAGAGGAAGAAAAATAAGAGTAAAAGATTTTATGTTGTCATCTCAGAAGATGAAGAGACTGAATCTGATGAAGAAGGGAAATAAAGCATATGGGCACCTAGGCAGCAAAAGTCACTAAGGACAATCCCTCTAGTGAAGAAGAGAAAGCAAAGAATATGAAAACTGAAAAACCAGGCATGTTTGTAAAGGAAGTTAAGAGAGGCATAATTAAGGATGGTAATCTTAAGCCACTGAGTGAATGGTATGATACTGTAGACACCTAAAAATGACCTAGGCCTACAAGCTTCATTTTTACCACTTTAATCCTAGCATAATTATGACATTTAATTATGTCCTTGGTCCGCATTCGACTATTGATTAAATAATTCATAATTATTTAATTAATTCATGTCCTTTTATTCTTCATGATTATTAAATAAATAAATTTTATTTATTTATTAAATACGTCATTAATTGTCTGTCTTCCCTTAATTAAATAAATTTCTTAATTTATTTAATTTTCTTTCTTCATTAATTCTTCCTCGATTATTAAATAAATGAATTTCATTTATTTATTTGATATGTCACTAATTGTCACAATTAAATAAATTTATTAATTTATTTAATTATTCTTATCTTCCAAATTAAATAATTATTTTTAATTATTTAATTACTAATTTCACTTTTCTTTCATTTTAAATAAATGAAAATATTTAAAATGATTTCATTTTATTTACTTTCACTTTTTAGTAAATAATCAAAAAGATTATTTACTTGTCATTTAAATCATCATTTTGAATTAATTAATTCAAAAGATTATTCTTCCAAAAATCAAGTAATCCATATTCTTGATTTTTCAAATCATCTTCATCCAAATCTTATCTTCTTGATTTTTCGAATCTCACAAATCAGGCAATCTTATCTTCTTGATTTTTCAAAAATCTTTATTTCTTTAATTAATTTCCTCATTTATTCTCCACTGTCGATCCGATTATCTGAGATATTATCATGACCGTTTGATTAATGAATTTTCCCTAACCCTAATTAGGGATTCTTAGATTTAATCCGGACCTCTCATTCTAGGTCTTTCTTAAGATTCAATCTCGTTCGTCCACTCAAAATTGTGTTTTCTATAAAAGACAATTTTTCTCATAATTTTGGGATCCCCGACAACTTCATTTTTAATTTAGTAGTCATTATAGTCATTTGGCATTAGTAGTCATTATTTCATTTTAGCATATTGTCATAGACATAGTCATAAACTTATAAATCCTTCAACATTTGCATAGGACTTTGACATTATTATAGGTTGCTCATTGAAATCTGAGGGCCTCATTCGTTTGCTACAAACTAGAAGGTGTAACAAAGGTGAACCATGGAAGATGAAGATTTCTAGTAACATTGTTCCTTTTATTTTCATGTTTATTTCCTTTGTGCTTTGTTATTTCATTGGATTTTGATGTTTACTATTTAATAAGCTAACAATCTAATTTTCCATTGATACAGATACCTTTGATAGTGTTGGTTAAAGAGTTCTTAAGGAGGCTACAATAAAGTATTTGAGCAATTTCAATATGGCTCTCGTTGAGATCATATTTCAGTTTCCTAAGGAACTATATGAAATTTTGGAAATGAGGAGAGTAAGTGAAAGAACTAAAGAAGAGAAAATGAGAGAATGGATTCTTGCAAATTTATGTCTAGTGATGTCTATTGAGGAAATGAAGTCAATTTTGAATGAAGCTAAGAGGGATTTCAAGATAAAGATAGGAGTAAACAAGCTTATGATTGGTCAGACTGAAAAGGTAGCAAAAAAAACTAAAATAATTTTAAAGGAATTTTTTCTAAAGAATAGAATCAATGTTGTCTCTGAAGAAGTGCATGTGTAAGATATTTCATCTGGTTCGGTAGATGAAGAGGTAAAGGAAGATACAATTGAGGACACTCTGATTCTTCTTGGTGTGCATAATACAAAATTACCTATGGAGATGAAGCTTCTAAAGTTGTGTCGGTTGAAGAAAAGGAGATTTCATTTGAAGAAGTTGAGATTCCAAAAGACAATCAAGAATCTGTAGCTGAAGAAATAGTGATTGAAGAAAAGAAGGTTGAAGCAAAGGAAGTCCCTATGGAGACATTGCAGAGGCAGTGAAGAAATTTCTGGAAGTGCAATACAAAGATTTTGACCTTGAATTGGTAGAAGGTCCTATTAATTTGTCTACTTTGTCTCTGATTCAAAAATTGAAAGTTGCATCTTGCGCAGGTGAAAGCTAGGGAAGAATTGTTGAAGTCTCACATTGAGGATAGTGAGCTATTGAGTCTTGCATCTAGTATTCTAGAGAGAATCATGCCTACTCACATTAAGGATCCATCTAGTTCTCCCTCCGGTGAATTGAAGAATCTTATTAATTCTGTAAGTACTCATTTCGAGTCCCTTGAGAAGTCAG
Organism: Sequoia sempervirens; assembly: GCA_007258455.2. Lineage (NCBI taxonomy): Eukaryota > Viridiplantae > Streptophyta > Pinopsida > Cupressales > Cupressaceae > Sequoia > Sequoia sempervirens. The sequence goes on from VDFB02271358.1 coordinate 1,187,726,846, forward strand.
CTATGGTCAAGGTACATAAGGAATTTGATGATAAAAGGTTCAATAGGCTAAAGTGCATGATTGCTAATTGGTGCAGGAGAACCTTCACATCACCATGGTTCTCTTTTGTAAATTATTCCATTTTCCATTTGTAGAATTCATTTCAAGAGCCATTTGATAAATATTTGGCAGAAAAATGTAAAAGTGCCAACAAAAATCTCAAAATTGCAAAAGATGTAAAAGTTGCATTAAGCAACAATTAGGAGTTAATAGATTATTAGAGTCAACTCAATAATGGGAAGTTTCAAAATAGTTAGAAACTAATGTAAATTCCTTTAAAAAGGATTTTGAACTCCTTTATGGTCATTGGTGATTGATACCTTGAAGAAAATAATGAAAAAAACTCTGTTTTTATGCACATTTTCCAGAAAATTGACTGTTTCCAGCTTTGTACGGATTTTTACGGCCACAAATGATAGAATAAATGTTTTTACATGTTAGAGGGAACAATCACCTTCCATTTTCAATTCGTTTCATGCAGATTGGTTCATTTTTAAAGAAGTTATGCTAATTTTTGTAAATACAGTCTAAATTATGATCTAGGGTAATAGTTTGCAGTAAAATTTGTATTTCTCACAATTTATCTATTGGATTTTGATAAAAATTGGAGAAAATTTCCATAATGATATCCTCTAAAGTCTCACTAGATAGATTGGATTAATTTTTTTATTTGTGAAAGTTATAGGTGACTGTTTGCATGCATATATGCTTACTTCGACCTAATTTGTAGCAAAGAAGTCCGGACAGAAAGCATGTGTTCCAAAACAATTATACCTAAAAATAAGATATGTTTTTAATGGCCGAAATGGGTGCTCAAAAATTTATTTTTTATTTTTAGATTCAATCTGGTTTGAAAGTTACACCCGATTTAGTGTTTTGATTCCCTTCAAGCGAAATTTGGGTTTTTGGTGCAAGTAATTTGTAAATTTGATGAAACAGAGGAATAAGGCTATGTAATTGGTTTATTTCTGTCAAAATGATGATTTTGAAGATGTATGAGGGTCTGGTTTCAGTTTGATACAGGTTTAGAGTCATGTTTTGAAGAGTTGGGCTTTGTAGCCATGAAGAAATTCAAAGAAATTGAAGTGATTTTGGTAAAGGATTGAATGAGAATTGTTTTAAAGTATTGTTGTTTCTTCCTTTGCTCTACATCACTAATGACAAATAATTATTAGCCACCTATGTGAAGAATGTTCAAAGTGCTCTATCTAAAGGAGAAAAGATCTATAAGTCATGTTTCTCTTTGTCTAAATTTACTGAGGACAATGAGAAAAAGATTAAGGATCATGAAAAATAGTTAGCTGCTATTTATGATGCCTTTGATCCTTTAAATATTTCTATTGGAAAGCAAGAAGGTCAGGTTATATCCCAACTTTACAAGATAAATATTTTGAAGCATGATAATGATAGAATTTTTGAAAGAGCATGTGAGCTTAGAGACCTAATTGGTTTGAAGTTGGAAACAATGTTGAGTGCATTGATGGAAGCACAAGAAGCTTTGGTGGTCAATGATCCGATAAACCTTGAGTCTATAGAGATGCAATATTATCTATTATGTGGTCACATGACTATCTTGGAGAATCTCAAGAAGGGTTGGGACACAAGTTTGAACCCGTTGAAGACCAACTTTTTAGATATTTCAAATTTTTGTATGTTGTACAAACAAGTTTGTACATATGCAACAATTTTGTTTGATTTTTGGTATACGGATTCTCCATCTTTTCGATTGATTTCAAAGGGGGAGAGTAGAACAATGAAAAATGTATATTCATCTCAGGCGGAGTTGTAATTTTGTTTTTAAAATTTTTAAGTTGGCAATGTAATTCATGTTGGTACTGATCTGACACTTACTCATTTTTCACTAAGTGTTGCCATCAATGCGAAAGGGGGAGATTATTGGAAAGAGACACTACAAATGTTTTTTGGTGTTTTCATTGACAAAAACCTTTGTTAGTTATTTGATCTGCACGTCATCATTTGATCATACCGGCGGGCAGTTTGAAGACAGTCAAGCTAGAATAGAGTATCCTACAGATTTGTGTTCATTGATTCATATGCAAATTTTTTGTTATCTTTTTGAGTTGTGGATCTCAGGGAAGGTTGTTTGGTATATGATCTATGTTATCTATGAATCTTAGTGCCTCGTATTGATTCATGTGCAAGTTAGAAGATCTGGTTGTTTAATTTCCTATTCATCAGTGCAAGAAGGCCGACTAAGTGAATATAGCCATTGTAGATATTCGAGGAGTAATTTTTTAAGTGTTTTTGTGCTCAAGAATTTTGTTTTGGGTTCTAACTATGTGTTTGTCCAACTTTGGTGGATGCGCAATGAAAATTAATTATGATTTGAGCTGATAGTTTGTAAATATTTCTCTATCTTGTTGAAGCCGACTTGTAGCAATTAAATCCTTAGTAGCGAATATATATAAGCGATCGATTATATAATTTTGGTGTATGTTCAATGTATGTTGATGTTTGTTGCAAATTTTAGAAGGATTGTAGAGTGGTTATGCACAGTTTCACTTGTGCAATAAGGATTTTGTGATGTGAGTTAGAGCAAAACAAAGCAAAAGAGTAGAATCAAACAAAAGGTCAAGAAATCAATTGATGAGCCTAACCGAAACTGTAATCAAGCATTTGTAGATGCTACTTTATCAGTTCAAATCTTTGGATGTAATCCAAATCTTTTGTAAGGTAGTAAGCCTTTCTATTTTTGAGGAGTGAGCTCTAGTTAGTGTGCCTGAATGCAAGTGCATTCCCATTTTGTAAACTTTCATTTTGAGTATACTTAGATAATCTTGTTGATTGACCTCCACCGTGGTTTTCCCCCTAATAGGGTTTCCATGTAAAAATCCTTGTCTTACGGTGTTGTGGTTATTTATCTTATGCTCATTCATCTTTTTTTTGGATGAATTTTATTAGTACTTTAAGGATCAGATTAATAAAGTTAAAAATTGTAGAACACTAATTCACCCCCTCCTCTCAGTGTTCCTTGATTCCAATAGAATCCAATGTGAATGTGTACAACAAATTACAACACTAGATTAAAGGTGACATTAGGCTCATTTTACCATTAGTTATTCCCAACTTAAGTGAGGAAAATGTGTACTTTTTTCGTCATTACAGTTGGCATAGAAAATATCAATGATGATTGTAATATCAATTACACAAGTGGCCATATTTTGATAATTCACTATAAAGAATTTATGCAAAGCTAAATTTTGAATTATGTGAGCCTTCTTTTGAAATATTTCACATAGAACTATGTAATAATTTAAAGAATGAGCCTGACCTCATCGTTGAACCTGAAATGGAAGGATTTGTTGATGCATGGGATGTTGATGGGGTTGATGTTTGTTGTGAAAGCCATGATTTGAATGTGGATAAGGATATTATAGATGTTGATAAATCTTGTTTTCCTATCATTGGGGCATATAATAATGTGACTGAGTTATATTTCTTAGGTATAGATAAGTGTGCTAGTGTTGCAACTTAGTTAAAGGAGATACCTGTGTGTGAATATTCTTTGTTTATTACACCAAAGGATTGTATATATAGTTTTATTGAACCTAATGCTTATGAATGCTTCAAATTTGACATGAAAATCAGAGTTATTTTTTGTAATACTATCTCCTATCTAGTCGAATATGAACAATTTCAGTTTTCAATTCAATTGGATGGGAAGTTGATTGTGTATGACAGTGGGCTAGTTGATGAAAAATATCACAATGACTATGGGTATGATTTGTTTGATAAATATGATACATGTGTTGTGAATGTAATAAAAAATTTCAATTGGAAATGGCTTTCAAGGTTCAAATTAACAAGGATAGCATTGAAATAAAAAATATATTCATATGGTGAAAAGTGTCAATGGAACTATCAATGGAAGGAAATTTTTTACTATGTTTTTAGATCAAGCCTGAGGAATTTAGTAGAGACTAAAGTTTTTGATAGAGGTAAATACATGTTCTTTATTTTTAGGGAATCGAGGCCACCAAATGAAGTTTCAAATAAGAGAAATTAGTGTAGATTGAAGCAATTACAACACTCAATGGATTCATCACACGGTTTGCACCCCAGAGCCATTTCAGAATCTCACCATGCTTCACTGAAGCATGCATCTCCAAACAAGAGCCACTGTTGGAACCTCTAAATTTGATGATTTTTGGTGCTTGGTTATCCTCGAATTTGTGATAAAATCCCATTTCCAAGCCCCATGGTGACATGTTTGGTTAAAAATTTTGGCATTAAAATCTCCTAATCCAAATATCATCATGAAATTTCTAGTAGGTAAAGAGTTTTTATGATTCATTATGAGTGTGGAAATTTAATTTTGTGGCTCTCGAATGAGTTTTGATGGAAATTTTAACATGTCATAATTTTTTAGCAGGACTGTAAGATCCCATTAAAAAGTTGCTATCTCTCAATTTTGGTGATGACTCAATTGTTTATTTTCCTTCACTAGCCTCCAACTCCATTTTCATGGTCGTCAAATATTTTTTTGAGTCTAAACCAAAAAAATTAACTACCCTACCGAAGGGCCCCATTTTAAAGGTCTCAAAATTTTATTTGTTGTGCAACTTCCAATTGTAGACACATGAAAATGTCCTAGGCCTGCAAGCTCTATTTCTCACCTTTTTCTTCCTAATATAATTAAGAAATTTTAATAATGTCATTGGTCCACCTTTGACTATTAATTAAATAATTCATAATTTTTTTAATTAATTCATGTCTTTTTATTCTTCATGATTATTAAATAAATAAATTTTTATTTATTTATTTAATTAGCTTTATTCTTTATATCTTCTTGATTATTAAATAAATAAATTTTGTTTATTTATTTAATACGTCACTAATTCTTAAGTCTTCTTATAATTAAATAAATTCTTTAATTTATTTAATTACTGGTCACCTTCTCTAATTAAATAATTATCTTTAATTATTTAATTTGACATTTCTCTCTTTTAGTAAATAATTTAAATTAATTATTTACTGTCATGTGGTCCCACCTTTTGAATTAAAATAATTTTTAATTCAAAATAGTTTTTTTCCTCAAAAATAAAATAATTTCTATTTATTATTTAATTTTCCAACCACCTCTTTTTCTGTGTCAATCTTATCTCTTGTCACATGCATTGTTAACCCTTGATTTGATTTTCTAAAAATCAATCTTGTCCATTCATTTTGAATTTGACCTAATGTTTCCCTAACCCTGATTGTGGGTTGTCAAATTGAATCTTGTACATTGATTCTAGGGCATTTGTCAACTTTTGAGCTTGGCCATTCACTCAAAATTGCATTTTCTATAAAATGGCAATTTTGGTCTCATTTTGTCACCTCATGCTATCTAGAATTCATACTCTTGCAATCTTGTCATCTTGCATTATTGTCATCTTGTCATAGGCGTATTTCATTTCATTTGGCATAATTTAGACATATTTTAGATGCTTACTAGTTGCATGTTAGCATAGTATTGAATTTAGTCTCTCAAATCCTTCAACATTTGCTTAGGGCTTGTCATTGTCAATAGATTGCTTAATCAAATTTTAGGGAAATATCACATTTTTAGTAAGTAGAGGTGTAATGGAGGTCAGTCATGGAGAATGAAGACCTTTGGTGAGATCTTTCATTTTTTTTCATGTTTTTCCTTTGCACTCCATTACTACTTTGGGTTTTTATGTTTATGCATTTGATCTGCTAACCCTAGGAAAATTTACTTAGTTACAAAAGTCACATTACAAGGATCTAAAAAATTTATTACAGCCCTTTGCAAGTTTTTACAACTCTCAAAGGTTATGTGCTCCTGTGGCATTGATACCATCATTTGGTTTGTGAAGAAATTGAGTCGCCAAATTATCCATGTTAAAATTATGAATATTTAAAACATTTGATTATTTTTGTAAGAGAGAGGGACCAACCACATTCAAGGCCCCAAGTCACCAAGAGCCAAGAGCAGAAGGCTACCCTAACTTACCTCACTCTAAAGGGATTTTTTGAAATAAGGGACAAGAATGATGAAGACTATAAGGTCCTTCAATAACTCTATAGACCCAAAATCTAGAATGGGGCTAGGCGTGCCAATTTTCAAGGTCAACACTATACCTTAGGTAGCACTCTACCCAAGGATGCAAGTACGGTTCCAGGATGCTGTCGTCTCTTAGGTGTGCTGGTCTTTGTACAACTAGAGGACCAAAAATACAATAAGAACTGCTAGAAAATGAGCTGACGGCCTAGCTAGTGACTTCTAAGGGAACAAAAAAACCTATAAAGATAAATACAAACTGATTGTCATAAAGTAGATATATTAAAGCTAAGGTGACAAATATAATCTTACAATAGAGCCTATTCACTAGATAGCTCCAAAAAGCATGTCCACATAAACACAAGAAAGAGGAAAAATTATTGAAGGGCTATGTAGGGGCCTGCCTCAGTTAGACCCCCATATTTGTTGTTTCCACCTCCACGGACAACCAAGATAGAAATGATAGAGAAAATATGCGATAAAGAAGGAAAGAGAGTAGATAACACAATAAACACTTCAAAATAGTAATGTGCTACTCAACCAAATTGTAGAGGAGAGAAGTGAAAATGATTACCACCTCCATCAAGAGCTTACTAGCTAATAGAGGAGATAAAGAGGACTCAAGCCCTACTGCAAAGGTGTTGTTCCACAATTTCTCTATAGAGTTGATGGAGTGTTGTTGCTACTGCTATGGAGTGTCAAAGTGTTGCTTAAGAGTGATGGATGCTAAGAGAATGCAAGAAAGATTGTGTACAGGATTGCTAGAACTCATGAAGAAGATCTCTTGAATGCTTAGAAAATGAAATCCATGAAGGAAGAGTGCTTTTGAGGGTGGGATGAGAAAAATGGCCATATTTGGGTTGGTTGGTCGAAGAACAAAATTACAAACTGACCTCAATGGGAAGTTTAATGCCTCTATTAGCTTTAGACGCGGGAATCTATCAAGGACGTAAGTGTGTTGTGTGAACATCTATGCACCGCGTGGGTGTCCCCAAAAGTTATTCTTCTACCGAAAAAAAAGATAGGTGCCAAGTGGAACGAAGGCAATGGGCTGATGTGGATTTTCACCTTCATATTTGGTTTTCTAAGGCGAGGAAGTGTAAAAGGGGAATTTACGTAAGGGTTGCAAATTCGCTCCTATACATTTTTTCCCTACTTTAGCGAGCATGAATATTGATGAGTGCTTCAGTAAAGTAGATCAGAAAAGTAGTCAGGTTAGAAATGTATACCTAAACCATCAACGAAGTAGATTGTGATTTGGTGAGATCAAGAGCATAGGAAAAGTAAAGGAATCCATAGCCCTGCAAAACTATGAAGCTGTAGAATGAAAGAATCTTATAGGCCCATAGACCTACAAGGAGGTGACCCCCAAGATGTCTCACATGAAGGAAACACAAAGAAAGTGCCTCATAGGACCGCAAACCTCTAAGGAAGGTGTCCTCCAAGATCTCTCACATGAAGGATACCTAGAAAAGTTCCTTACAGACCCGCAAACCTGCAAGGAAGTGTCCCCCAAGATCTCTCACATGGAGAAATCTAGGAAAGCACCCTATAAACCCACAAACATGTAGAGAAGGTGTCCTTCAAGATCTCTCACATGAAGGATACCCAAAAAAGTTCCTTACAGACCCAAAAACCTACAAGGAAGCATCCCCGAAGATCTCTCACATGGAGGAAGCTAAGAAAGTGCCCTATAGACCCGCAAACCTATAGGGAAGGTGTCCTTCAATATCTCTCGCATGAAGGAAACCCAAAGAAAGCACCCTATAGACCCACAGACCTATAGGGAGGTATCCCACAAGATCTCTCACATGGAGGAAACCCAAAGAAAGTACCCTACAGACTCGCAAACTTGCAGAGGAGTAACCCCCAAGATCTCTCACATAGAGGAAGCTCAAAAGAAGTGCCCTACAGACCTACAGGGAGATATCCCCCAAGATCTCTCATATGGAGGAAACCTAAAGAAAGGGGACTCTGTAGAGTCAAAAAGCAGCTTTAGAGCTACACTCGTAAAGCAACATGTCTACCCACAGTTAGAACATGCTAGAAAGCATCCACGCAAGCAAGTAAGTGGACAGTCTTGCAAACCATCAACAAGTTGGAAAAACTTTAAAGGGGTCCTTTGGGAACCTAGTGTGAAGAAGGGGTCCACTCAAGGGACGTGCTATTTGAAAATATGAAAGAGATGTTTCTTTCTTGAATAGATTCATCATCAAGGAATCCTTTTGAAAGATGTTCACTTCATCAAGGAATTTGAATGGAAGAATATACCACCACATGAGGGGAAGGTTGAATTTGTTCTCACCTTGGAGGGAGGACCTCAAGTTCTTTCTTTGTGAACCCATGATGAAGGAAACACATTCCATTAGGTTTCAAGTCGAGAATGTGATTCTTGAAAAGAAGTTTGTGAAGATTCTCGAGAAAATATTTGTCGGTGATGAATGCATTTTCTAAAAATAAAAGTGTTATAGAAGTGGTGTTATCACACATGAGAGGGACAACTCAAACAAAGAGGAGAGAAAGATAAAGGAAAAGTTGAAAGAAAGCATCATGAACAAAGGGAACATGGTAGCCTAATATTTTAGGGGAAGAACTACTCATAAATATATATAATTATAGTAATAATATATAAAATGAACTATCATCAGCCCCCTACTATATTAGACCATGTGAAGAATGCACAAGAAGACAAAGTGAATAAAAAATTGGGTCAACATGGAAGGGGAGCCTAAATTCCCCCAACACTTTGCATCATCCCCAATTTTTCAAAAATCAAGCACAGACATGGAAGAATGATGGTACAAATAGAAGAAGGTTTACGACACAAAAATAACTCTTGTATCCAAGCACCAAAAAAGGTGGCAAGGGTCATGCAGGAACACATAGCATAAGTATGGGGGGAACACATCACAACACACACACTTCTAACCTAAAGATAAAAAGAAGCCTCCCCCTAACACTCATTGACCAAGAGGTCATCCACTTCCCACTTTAGATCATCATAAGGGGAAGGAGGATGAGCCTGTAGTGGTGGAATATTAAGGGGAGGAGCTTCCAACCCTCCTACAACAAGGGCTAAGGAAGAAGGCCCCGCAAGGTCTTCTCCACTAGGATCTTGTGGAGCTATGGTCAGTGACTTCGTGAAGATCACCAAAAAGGCTGAAATTTCATTCGGAGAGTTGAACATGCACTTTACTAGAGTGCCATGTAGTACCTTAATGGACAGAGAGGACTACGCCCGAGATTCACCTCCTAGCTCATCGAGTGGCTTAGAAGTAGTGATGAACTTAGGGGAATTTGAAACTTGTTCCATCACTAGAACAAAACAAGATAGCACAGGACCACCTTTTGGAGAAGGTTGGATCCTCTTATGCCTTCCATTACTAGAAGGGCCATCTTCCATCTTCAGCTTCATTAGGGGATGTGGACTCCCCACAAATGAGGCAATAGGTGTGGAAGAAGAGGAGGAAGAGAAAACTACAGCAAACACTACTGAAGTATTCATCATGTCTATGGGTTTTGGGAAAGGTGGGATGTCTAGAAGGGACATCAACAAGGGTGGCTCGACTGAAGGAGTGATAAACACCTATAGCTTTTTGGGGTCAAGTGCACTCACAATAGGAGTCAAAGGTGATATGTAGCTTGGTTGAATGGAAGCAGAGGGGAGGAGAGAGGAGGACATAGCAGGAGGTCTTATTACAAGGCTCGTCATCTCCTCTTCCTTCTAGAAAGTGACCTGCTCAGCCGCGAGAGCCTTTTGTTGGCCCTTGCACTCATGTGTAGGTGGTTTATGTGACTCTTCAAGCTAGAAGACATGAGCTATGAAGGGACAAAATAATCTTGCTCAGCCATGGGAGTGTCCACTATAGTTGCTTCCAGTAGAGGGACAGGCTCCTGAATGGGAGGAGGAGCACATTGAGAAACACCAGGGGGAGTCGGCTCTAGTGCCTCAATAGTGAGCCTCTTCCCATTTACTTCTTTTGGAGCAAGAGTGGTAGGAGGTTGTGGATACTAGGACATAGAGGATTCCCAATGGGGACCTTTTCTTCTGCCATACCTAACGGGCCTAGGCTCCATGGGTAGGACATGAAGTTCAAATGCAAGAAGCTTGGGCTTTCACCAAGTGGAAACCATAAGATTCTCTCATAGACACATAATAGAGTTTGATGGCACCACAATAGGGTGAGAGAGATCATCATGCTAGATAGTGAGAAAAGAGGAGGAGCCCTGAGAGAACTTCCCTTCTTCTTTCCTTTGAGCCACGGTGGCATCACTCTCAGCTTTTAAGCAAGCCCTATGTGAAACAGCATAAGGTGATGGAGGGTATCTCACTTTCGGCCTTAAATGTCCTTTCTTATAATTTTGATACATTCGGTATAGGAGGTCCCTCCTAGGTAGGAGATGACCAACGAGAATAGGCCAAGAGTAATCCAAAGGAGTAACTATCACGGGAAACTGATAGTTTATAACCAGTGTCATGAATCATGTTCACGAAACCCTCGTGGATAAATTTTAGACATTTATGCACAACCAAGGGTACAAAATTCATAGCTACTAATGAAGGGATACCCAGCTTCACTCTAAAGAGATCAAATCCAGGGATTATGTCGAACAAGAGCTTCACAGATTTAGGTCCAACCAAAATTGGTATGATGATACTACCTAAAGGTGGTATGGAAAGTCCTTCATGCATGTGGATGCTACTCACAGGTGCATCATACCCATCTTTGTGCAAAAATTTGATTAACATGATCTCCTCAGTTATAATGTTCACTTGAGATGGTAGATCAATGAGAACACTTGCTACGATGTTTTTGTTGATTTACGCAGGGATGAGGAGATGGTTCCCTATTAAAACCCATTGGCAGATCCTATGAGGTGAAGGTTATACCAATACTACTTCTCACAGGCTGTGCAGATGGGATAGGTTGATGCAAGAAAGAGGCCATCACATGCAATAAACACTCTCTCGAGACCCTCTAAAGGTTATACTGTAGGATAGGGACCCAATTAAGGTTTCATTATGCAACACTTTAAGAACCTTCCAACTATTCCTACTAGGGGTCATAGGTTGGGTTGTAAGGAAAAGGCCTCACAACACTCACACCTACAACACTCCTAGAATACAAGGAAAGGAGCTTTCAATATCACAAAACAAAACCAAAATGGTTCATGTCAAGTTCACCAAAAATGTAAGAGAGGGGGACCAACCATGTTTAAGGCCCCAAGTCATGGAAAGCCAAGAGTGGAAGGCTACCCTAACTTACCTCACTCTAAAGGGTTGCCTTGAAATGAGGGATGAGAATGATGAGGACTATAAGGTCCTTCAATCACTCTGCAGACCCAAAATATAGAATGGGGCTAGGCGAGCTAGTTTTCAAGCTCAACACTATACCTCAGGTAGTGCTTTTCCTGAGGATGGAAGTGTGGTTTCGAGATGATAGTGCAGCACACTAGCGTCTCTCAGGTGCGCTGGCATCTGTACAACCAGAGGATCAAAAATACAATAATAACTGCAATAAAATGAGTTGATGGCCTAGCTAGTGACTTCTAAGGGAATAAAATAGATCTATAAAGTAAGATAGATACAAATGAATGTGATAAAGTAGATATATTAAAGCTAAGGTGACAAAGATAGTCTCACAAAAGAGTTTGTTCACTAGGTAGCTCCAAAAAGCATGTCCACCTACACACAAGAAAGAGGGAAAATTGTTGGGGGGCTATATAGGGGCCTACCTTAGTCAGACCCCCATTTTTGTGTTTCCACCTCCACGAACAACCAAGATAGCAATGATGGAGAAAATATGAAATAATGAAGGAAAGAGAGTAGATAACACAATAAAAACTACAAAACAGTAATGTGCTACTCAACCAAATCATAGAGGAGGGGAGTGAAAATGCTTACCACCTCCACCAAGAGCTTACTAGCTAATGGAGGAGGAAAAGAGGACTCAATCCCTTGCTGCAATGGTGTTGTTCCACACTTTCTCTACAAAGTTGATGGAGTATTGTTGTTGTTGCTATGGAGTGCCAAAGTGCTACTTGAAAGTGATAGATACTAAGAGAATGCAAGAAACATTGTGTAGAGGATTGCTAGAACTCGTGAAGAAGATCTCTTGAATACTTAGAAGATGAGATTCATGAAGGAAGAGTGATTTTGAAGGTGGGATGAGAAAAACATCCATATTCAGGTCAGTTGGTCAAAGAGGGGTGTTACAAACCGACCCCAATGGGAAGTGTAACGCCTCTGCCAGCTTTAGATGCAGGAATCCGTCAAGGATGTAAGTGTGCCATGCATATGTCTGTGCACCGTGTGGGCATCCCCAACAGTTATTCTTCTATCAACGTAAAAGAAATGTGCCAAGTGGAACAAAGGCAGTGGGTTGATGTGGATTTTTGCCTTCATATTTGGTTTTCTAAGGTGAGGAAGTGTAAAAGGGGAATTTGTGTAAGGGGTACAAATTCACTCCTATACAGTTTTAAATATGTAGGGGACATAAATAAATAAAAATTAATATTATATAGGCTCCTTCAAATACAATTATGTGAAATATCATTTTTTTTGCAAAAATTTATTAAGTTTTTGAGCATTCAAACATTAAAATAAAATGATAAGGGGTGGTTTTAAAGAAGATTTATGGGCACCATTCATAAATTTATTTGCATGTCTAATGAAGACATTAATTTTTTCCTTCCAATTCATCATACTAAGTGTAGGTTTGAAGGAAAATTCAAATTGAGGTCTATGTTTGTTTCCATGTGTTAATCTTACACTCCAACACTGGTGTTAATTTGGTTTCTCCCCTTTAAGGCCATAATGCACTTGTACTGAGCGATAGAGAAAAATGATTTTCCCTTTTTTTTGAGTTGGATGGAAATAAACATTAGGTTTTTTCTTATTATCCAAGTGTATGTTGGGTGCAACACCGTTGCTTCTATAGGAAAAATCAAATCAAGATTACAATATATATAGGGGCAGCGATCAAACTTTCATTGGTTATTATTTTGCTAAGTTGGATAGTTGGTTGGCATTGAAAAGAGAATCATAGATCTCAAATGCAAGTTAAATTTTGAGTCTATTTTTATCCCTCTTTCACTCTTGTTCTATTGTTTTGCATTTTTTCCTCCTTTTAAAGCATACGACAAGCATCAATACAACTTGCAATTAACACTCAGTCCAAAGGGAAGGTTTTCTCTTGTTCTAACCTCCATTTTTTTGTTGTTATTTTTTCATAAGCCTACAATATTGCTCTCCCATCACTAAAAATGAATTTATCCATGTACAAAGGTTTGGAGGTGATTCTAGGGCCATTTGCAAGTTGATAGACATTGATTTTGTCTCCCAAAATTTTATTGGACTTTTCCCCATGCCTTGGAAACTATTGTACAATGATGTTATAAACATTTTCTAAGTACCCACAAGCTCCAAATAAACCTATTATTCATTTTCATCCACTCTCTTTTCTATTTTCTATCTTTGGAAAGAAGATCTAAATGGTTCTTGAGTCATTTGGTCTAGTGTGTCTTATCTTTTATCTGATTTACTTGTTATCATGTTCCTATACCACTCAAGGATATCGACAATAGATTAGAGGAGCGAGGATGGATCATGACTATTACTTGTTGATTTCTATTTATATTTTGTCTTGACATTATGGCTAGGAAAATTAAGTTCATAGTATAGGTCATGGCATTCCTTATTTTCAATGTATTTGTTTACACAAAGGGATTAAATTTTTCGTCATGGTCTTTCTATACCTCAGTGTACATCATCCCATTGCAAAATAAAAATGTGCAATGATGATATATGTGCACTTATCAAGGCTCACTATGGCATATGCATCACTTCATTTCTACATCCATTCATCCTACTAATTATTCTTCCCTTCCTATTAAATTATTCTTGTGGTCCACCCTACATTCTGAAGTTGTTTTATGACACACAAAAACATGTTATCCTGCATTTATATTCATATTAGATATCATATCATAATTAGATCATTGGTTCATTCTACATAAAAATTTAGGTCATCATCATGGCTATCATAATCACATCCTACTATAAAACATCATACCATCCTGCATGCACATACATGTCAATACCATTATCCATAACATACTAAGCACCCATAAAATAATATACTAATGATATGTGTATCTATATCATACAAAAACCAAACCAAATGCATCCATAAATTAAACATCACATACATACATAACACATCCTAAAGCATCTCATCATATAAAAATCATCACATCATATAGAAAATAATCACAACCGTATCATGGATCATAACATACACATCATAGAAACATGCATATGAACTCATAAGACATCATATATCATCACCACCAAAATAATGTATCTCATATATATCCAAAAAATATAGTGTCATAGTACAATATTAGAATGTCTATTAAAAATTGAGCTTGCAAGCTCAATCAAAATATACATCAGTGTCTAATATAATTATATAAAACTCGAGCTAACTAGTATTGCCTCTATCCTTTGAAGGTGACTTTCTCTCATGTGATGGAACCTCCTATCAACCTCTAGAAGGTCTTGTCTTGGTATCCTCTATTTGTGCCCTTGATGGTGGTTGTAATGGCCTCCTAGGACCCTCTACTCCTCTAGTGTTAACTATCCTCCTTGAGTGAGAGCAGCTTTGAGATCTATTATGTGTATAACTAGGAGCCTTGTGGTGGTGTCACTACATCCTCACATAGCTCTCTATAATATTGGGTCTCTCGACCCACCTAATATACCTATCATGTTAGGTTTGAAGTTGGCCCATTGACTGTCCCAAAAAAACTCATTGACCACTACTCTATTCACTGAGCTTTGATCACTGCTATATCTCTCTCAATGGTCAACTATGTCATATATGCCTACAAGTTGACCACCTATGCTTGTAACCCTACAATTTGTACCTACAATGCAACCACTCATGTCTAAAATAGATTTGGGGGATCTCTTTCCTCCTAAATGATCACATCATTTAATGCCTCCCTAATTGGTACCTCTTGTAGCTCCATGTATTGAATCTCCACATCCTCCTACTATGCCTCCTCCTCCCTCATCTCCTCCTCTATAATCATAGATAATACATGTGGGATGACTGAGATGGCTCAACTGCCTCTCCCTCAAACTCGGTATCGTCTACCTCCCTCTCTTCCATCATCACCTCCTCCAACCCTTCCTCCATCGTCGCCATCTCTCCCCCTCCCTCGGCCTCGTAGCCTCCATGGCCTCCCTCTTAGATCTCATCCCATATTGTCTCAGGGTATTGGCACACTTGAATCTAGTAAGGATACTATTTTGTGTTGTGCAAACCATGCATCATATTTTTTCATCATCCCTACATCAGCTATATTTGGCCTTGCTCCCCACTGTACCAACTACAGACTATCAGAATCCTAAGTGGATACCTACAAACTGATCATGGGCCCCCATTGCCCTATCTCTTGAGCAGATTTCACAAGTATAGCCAAACCAATAGGAACCCCCTATTGTTCTCTGAATTGATGTAATACCCACTCAAACATGTGTCTCTCAATGATATTTTATGACTGGATTGTATGCCCAATCAGATATTGTGTCTATTTGTAATATAACAAATGATTTACATTGTGATCCCATGGAGGGCATTGTATGTACAATCTCCATGTAAATCTAACTATCATATATATCTCATGATGCTAGTATCCAAGATCTCCCATGTGGCTTTGTGTGACTATCCCACCATACATGTATACATATGGTAATCCCAAGGTTAGATCTCTATTAGTCATAAGATGACACACTACAATGTGCTCCCATGCCCATACCTAAAGAAATTTCACTCCACCTTCGATAGAGAATGAACCTCTATACAAAATATCATGCAACTAAAAGTAAAGCATCACCAACACACACGGTCCCCATGCATATAATATCCCCTTAGTCATCATCCCCTCTAGCACTCAGACCCGTCTGATTGGGAATCTATGTCGTCGTTGATCAGGAACTAGCACTCTAACTACTATGTTGTAGATCACCATAATCAATCTCTTGTATCCATCTACTAGCACATCCCACCAGATATGATACTCCTCAATTCCCAAGTCATCTATTTCAAAGCATCTAACCATCATTTCCTACCCGACGTTAGGATCATAACTTCTCTCTCACCGTGAATAGGAATCTGTAGGATGTGCCATACATCCTCGAGGGTCACTATTTCCTCACTTGTTAGTAGATGGCATGAGCTAGTCTTTGAATACCATCTCTCAAATAATTTTGCTAGTAGGCCCTAATTATCCCTAATATTGGGCATGAAGGCGATATAATGCAAACCCAGTGCATGTAGGGCGGTTCACTCTCCCATGTCCAAGTGATGTCACAATACCATTGAATTTGATCGGTTCTCACATGTGTACAAGGAAAAATATCTCATGCATTCAAATCAACTCATTTGGTTAATCAAAAACCTCTAACCTAGCCTATGCGACAAATTCAAACCAAAATTTTCTAGTGCAAAGTTTTTATTTTGTGTTAATAGCCAATTGCGTCATGGAATTTTGTAAATATGTCTCTTTAACATCGTGTCACGCTATCAATCCACTTGTTGTGCCAAAATAATTGTGTTGCTATTTACAATGAATGTGGCTCCACATAATAGTTTCATAATGCAAAATCATTGTGGTGTGAAAAACATTTGTGATTCCACATAACAATTGTGTCGCACCATTCAACATGTGTCATGCAATCAAACAATTGCATCACTCACAACGATAGTTGCGATGCAAAATTTTGCATTGCAATTGTTGCTCATTTTTTATCCCTAAATCTAGCAACAAATTTAAACATTTTAAAATGAAAAAATTTCACATACCACATCACTTAACCCCTCTAGCCGCCTGTAGGTTTGCACATGCCACCCATGATGAGAAGCCTCTTGAATGCTCATCATAGCTCTTGTAGACACTAAAAATCATCCTAGGCTTGTGAACTTTATTTTCTTCATAAACTTCCCCTTCACTCCTAATAATTAAATAATTTCAATTATTTAGTTATTGTCATAAGTCTTCTACTAATTAAATAATTGTAATTATTTAATTAATTCATTTGTATCTTTTATGTCCTCCTTTGATTAATTAAGTAAAATTTATATATTTAATTATGTATCCTTTCTACTATAACTAAATAGTTATTTTAATTATTTAACTATTCACTAGCCTTTTTTCCATTAAATTAAATAAATTTTATTTATTTAATTGTCTATTAATTTGTCATCTTCTTCCTATTTTGAATTAAATTATTATTTAATTCAAAAATTAGTTTGTCACATGTCTTTTATAATTTATTAATATCTATATTATTTAATTATTCATGTCCCACTTTTGAATTAAATTGGTATTTAATGAGAAAGTTGACCTGTCACATGTCCTCTATAATTAAATAATGCTTTTTTTACTTAATTATTCATTTCCCTCTCAAAACAATTAATTTTATAATTATTTGAATCTCTCCTACAACCTATTTTTTCTGTGCCAACCTCGTTATTCGTGCCAATCTTATCTCCTCTTGTCTCATTTAATTTCATCCCTTGATTGAATTATTTTATAATTTGATCTTAGTCATTCATTCCTGACATTGCTTTAATTTTTCCCTAACCCTATTTCATACTACAACTTTCATTCTTGACCATTGATTGGCATATCTTATTGACATTCAATCTCAACGCTTCATGTAAATTTGTCTTTTCTATAAAAGACCCTATCCTTGTCATTTCCATACATCTAGTTCATGTGTAAGTACATGTTGTTAGTGTGAGACAACAATCTTCAATATTTTTCTAGTCATTGTCATAGGCTACTAGTGCATACTCAAATTTGAGGGCATCAAGTACATTCAAGCAAGATGGAGAAGGGAAATGAAGGTCAAGCAACCATGGCATAGGTGAAATTTAATTTTTTTTTATGTTTCTTATGTTGGATTGTGCTCTATTGTTGGTTTAGGGCTTCATAGGTTTAGTTTTTATGCTATTTTACCTTAACCTAAATTTTACCCTAGATTACATTGGTGAACCCGATGTGAAGCTAACCAGACCTTGCAGGAATTTTTAGAATTTTGAGTTTTTTAGGTCTACAATGCAACTACAAGCTGACACGATGCAACTGTCGAAAGCTAGGGTGACACAATTGCCATCCAAAAAGTTGTAACTGCTTAGTAGTCAAAACTATCATTTGGGTTGCTTCTATTTTCATATTTTTGGTTATTCCTAGTTTCTAGTTTTTTTTGTCATCCAACATCAATTTTACTTCATATTAGTCTCTAGTATGGTTGAATTGGTTACATTTTATGTGTTTTGTAGCTATAGGTTTTCACGATGCAACTAGTTAGGGAATCACCACAACTATTTAGGACTCAATAACAACATTAGTTTGCATCCAATTTTAGATTTTTCTTTTGTTATCAGTTACTTCTCTCAGGTTTTGTCATCTAACATCATTATTATATCGTCTTGGTTTTTGGTTTTATCAAAATTGGTGGGGTTGGTTTTTTTTTGTAGCTCCAGGTTTATTCGCCACAACTGTTGAGAGGTTCGACACAACTGATATAGACGAGTATGTGCAAGATCATGATGGGCCAAAAAGTGGCAATATGATGGGTATGTGGCTGAAGACTATTTTTTTACCCAAAATTGATGAAACGAAAAGTGTTTTTAAAGGATATTCTCAGCTTTCCACCAATATAAATTATGCTTTACTTTGAATTTAATAAATAATTATTATTCATTTTCTATTCAAATTATGACTAAAGTCCTAATTGCTAGGTTGATTGAAAAACATCTATGACTCTCAAATAGTATCACATTTTTTAATCCAAAACATGCATCACATTCTATGCTTCACATACTATAGGATTAAAAAAATAAAATTTGAATTTCATGAAGTTTTGACCAAGTTAAGGTGGTCAGACGTACGAGTTTTTATATTTTTAAAAATTTGTAATAAAAAATCATAGTTAATTATTTACTTGGAAAAAATTACAAAAAAATATGCATCACATCAAGGTATGATTCCTCTACTTATATATAAAATCTTATAAAAAAATATTATCATTTTATTGTGGTTAGGGTGGTCAAACAAACACCTACTTATTTTTCCCCGAAATTTAAGTACCACTACATTGAAATTTCAAATTTTCACCAAATAGATTTTTTTTTTCAAACACACCTAGTAGTTTAGAAACTACATTCAATTTGCTACAGATTCTATTCTTACACATTTTTGAAATAATATAGATAACTTATTTAAAATTTTACGTCAAGTTGCCTAACTCTGATTTTTTTGAATTTTTTGCCACTAAGGGCCTATTTTTTCCATGATGATCCTACACATACCCATACTTCACCATATTCTTCCAACACAATTGCCATTCTTAAATCCATAGTCACCTTGTTATGCACCACAATTGTTAAAATCCAATGATCTGCAACTATCACTTACAATGACACAATTGCCTATTTTCCAGAATCTTGCATGTTTTTAGGAATTTTCAATTCTAGTTTTTTACATTCTATAGTTTAGGAACTTTTGGATACTAATATATTATTTGTAGCATGTGGAACAGGTGGAAAGGAGACATTTTCATTTTATTTTGCAAACTTGTTGTCTTGTCTCATTTTTCAATTTCATCTACCACACTCATTTGGTTAAAATTGACTTACATACACACTCATTTGGTTAAAATTTACAACAATCTGCATCATTACAATCATGGGTTAAAATGAACACAACTTGCATATTCACTCATCTAGTTTAAAATTACAATGACTTGCATACTACATTCATTTGGTCTTAAAATTAACCTTGCATATTCACTCATTGGCTTTAAGATTGACAACTTTGCATCAATTGTCTTTTCTCACATATTAATTCGGGGACCTAAAATAAATCAATGTCTTCTTTGTTTTGTGGTTTTGCATTTTGTTTTAGAGGTGTGTATGTTCTTCTCTCACACCATTTTGGTGATCTTGAGAATCAAAAACATCTCTTAACACTTGCATCATCACCCACACATTTGGATTTATTAAGGTTAATGAACACCATGTGATTGTGAGTCAAGGGTGTTGTGTATGCTCTCTCCTCGTACCTTGTGCAATCTTGGAGATCAAAAACAAGATACATGTCTTGCTTTTGTTAACCCTTAAAGGGTCCTACCTAGTGAGAAACATTCGTATGGAGAACTCCTTGGTGACTCCAACCAGTTTTTCCCTTGGGCTAGTATATAAAAGGATGCAACAAAATGTCATAGTCCTCATGCTATGTAGGCCTTAGCCATATAGTTCCATTCAGAAAGGGGAGGTACCTTTGAGTATAAGTGCCCCAAGTAAGGTGGTTAGATCCTTTAGTGGCTTGTTGGATGCTCACAAGGTGGCATGTCCTTGAGTTGTGACCAATAACCAAACTAGTTAGAAGCAACCCTTTTACTTGAGTTTTGGCAATGTTCTTAGTGCTAGGGTGTATCACTACACCCTTAAGACTTTTACACCCAACATTTGGCTCCTTTGCGTGAGAAAAAAATCCCTAGCTTGTATAAGTTTCTTGCTTCAAGCTTGTAAATTTCCACGAAGAGGGTGAATTGTAGTATCTTTCCATTGCAGGAGGCCCCTATCTATCCACGTTCATAGAAAAAAGGTGATACATAACCTAAAAGGGTGTCCCACCCTTGCATTGAAGGAGATTCCTAGAGTGGGTCTAAGTGTGTCACCATTGGCCATTGACCTTAGGGATAGACAAGTGTTTTCTATGTGTGATATTGTATTCAATATGTGATATACCAATGGAAATTTGAGGTGAATAACCTCCAAACATACACATTGCTAACATAATTTTTTACATTTCAAACCATCCCAAGTGTCTTCAAACTGTTTATAGTGTTTTCTATTCAAACTTCACCAAAAACCAAAAATTGAATCAAAATCTTTCAACTTAGGGTCAAACAAACTGTTCACCACAACAAACTATCATTCACCACAATTGTTGTTTAGAAATCGGCAACTAATAAACTAGAAAACCAAAACTGATTCCCAGAACACTACATCTGACACTCAGAATGACACAACTACCATTTGTTAAAAATTTTAGGAAATCCAAACCAATCCATTCTTTAATCCATTCCTAAGCATAATATTGTCCTCTGATCACAGACTTGCAATTACTATACTTGCCATTTTTAGCCCATCCATTACCATATCTTTTCAGTAGTTACATTTTCCATAGGTCAAATGTTAGGTCATCTTTGAGATTGCATCATACACCTTATTGTAAATGTTGGCTTTGGAAACTCATTAGAATTTAGAGTAGCCAATAGTTACAAAATCATATTTATCTTGACCTTAATTTTCCATCATTTTAGTCCCTTGTCATTTAGGTTGGCTCCCCAACTCACAAGGCTAGTTTGAGACCACCTTTTTCAATTTGTCATTCCAGTCTTTACCATCATTAAGGTCTTGATAAATCATATTTTTTTCTCTTTGGCTATCTTATTTTTATTAGTAACCTTACCTTATACTTACAATAAGGTACTTAGTTCTCATAATCTTAGTCATCATTTTAGATCATATTACCATTCCCACTCTCCATCATCCTTTCACATTTGCACTATTTGGCATACCTTAGTCTTAAACATACTATAGTTATTGACCTCACATGACATTATCTTGTTCACATCTTGACTATTGTCACTTTGACTCTTTATCTTGGTATCATCTGTACCTTAAAAAAGAACCCAAAAAATAGTCATCTTGCATACCTTAGTCCTAGAAATTCCATAGATATTGACCTCATTGTGACACTACCCTATTGAAATCTTTATTATTGTCACTTTGACTCTTTATCTTTGCTTCATTAGACACCCCCTATACTTTAAAAATCCAAAAACATAGTTGCATAACCCTAGTCATAGTCATACCCTTTGCATTGTCATAGCTTAGACATCATATCATCACCATATCACCTCCCCTTTTGCAAGTATTTTATTGTCTAAACAAGGTTGCAAAAGAAACAAAAAAGAGATGCAATTCCCCCATGAAGATTAGTTTGTCAAACCATTGGTAATTCCTCCCACGGGGTACCTAGACCATAAAAATAATTTCCCAATCCATTTGAAAAGTTCATCATTAGAGACAAAGGTCATGTGACTGTAGAGGAAGTAGAGGTTGTCATAAAAGACCTTGAAATAGCCTATTTTGTGGATGAAATAGTGGCATTAGACCCCCAAAGGTTCCTAGCTAAAATATTACATGGAGTTGCATTACCCCATGGATTTGATGTCAATACACTCCAGGAAATGCCTACCCCAAACAAACAAAATCAAGGACATAATACACCTACCTCTATTGGCTCCATCCCACAAATCAATACTTCCATGCCACAAAGAGGATCCACACAAGACTCAACAACAATCCATACATCACCATTTTCCAGCCAAACAATGAAACAACCCTTCAACACATCATCCAATTCATTTTCTACATCTAAAACCATGGGAGGATTATCTTCTAATCCATTTGTCATAGGTCTAAGCAAGACAAGAAAAATACCTAAGATTGTTGTTAGTGGTCCTAGAATTCCCAAGACAAATGCTATACCAAACATGGGGACCTCTCAACATACAATCACATCACAACAAGGGCCTAATCCTATCATGCATGCACAACCAAATACCCAATGGTCTACTTCAAACAATACACAGGGACCTTTCACACAACATGAAAATCAAAACTTACATGGCCACACTTTTTCAAGTTCATGGAAAACACAATCCAATCCTACCTACACGAATTAAATTCCAACTTTCAACCAAAATGTTCATAGCCAAATACCACTTTTCACCCCTCATATGCAAAACCAAAACCCATCACATACATTCACGACAAATCAAAATCTATCTCACAACATTGGATTACAAAATTCCAACATGAACAATGCATAAGACACATCATTGACCCAAGTGGATGTCCTAGCAACTCTAATGCTTTCCTTGCAACAACAAATATAGAACATGCAAGTATTAAATAAGATAACTTACTCTAAAAAATACTTATGTCCATATCCATTTGACAAGAGTCTATACATGCCTCCCTTCCCACATGGCTATGTCATGCCTAACTTTCCTAAATATAGAGGGAAGGGAAACCCTATCAAACATATGAGATATTTCTCTACAACTTGCACAGATATTGGACATGAACCTGAATATCTAATGAGACTATTCCCACAAAGTCTTACAAGACAAGCACTTGAGTGGTTTGCTCGCTTACCAACAAGAATATGTACATGGGGAGACTTGGCTGAAAAATTTGTAGAACAATTTGCATACAACATTTTCAATGGATAACAATCACCACCCTATGTCACACTACACAAGAAGAAGGTGAAAAAATTGTGGCATTCTTCCAACTATGGAGGACTTTAGCTAGCAAATGTCACATGGAAATACCCAAAAAGAAAAAAGTTTTCATGTTTGTGGAAAACCTCAATTCAAATTTAAGACATGAACTATGAATACAATGTTGTGTCTCATTTGTAGACTTCGTATAAAATGGAATCATCCTTGAGAAAGCACTTATTGACAAAGGAGAGATCAAAACCTTCAACAAGAACACAATTACCCAAAACACTTCAAATGACAAAAACAAATATTGGGCCTACAACAAAAAAATGTGACCAATGATGGGGTTGTTGATGCCAAGACAATACACATAGGGCTTACAATCACACTAAGGGGACCAAACACATCAAAAAACACACCACGTGCTCTTGATCACACAACAAATGTTGTCCAAAACATGCAAGAGCAAAGGTCCCAAAGGAAGTTTCTCACAAGACGTAAATATACTCCCTTAGGGGAGCCAATCAAATTTTTCCTCAAACAAATCTTGCAATAAAAAGTCATAACACTTCCCAATCCAAAATAATATGACCTAGGGCAGTTCAAACCCCCATGGTGGGATGATAATGCCTTCTGTGACTATCATCAAATTAAAAGACACCCAACTTCACAATGCAAACAATTGAAAATATCATTCAAGACCTCATTGAAAATGACATCATAAAATTCGATGGACAACAACAAACCTCCAATAGTGACCATAAATTCTTTATGGATCCATTACATGACCGTGGAAAATGAAAGGCCTCCAATTTGAACTCTATGACCAATAATTCTGCCAATTACACCAATGCCAAATATGAATCCACAACCATCCATCACATTCAAGCCACCGACAATTATGTCACTACTATTACTGTCAAGAAGCTGCCAAAATGTGTCATCAATACCCATTGATCCAAGGTGATTGTCTATGGTGATCCCTCAAAACAACAACAACCAAAATATCAATACAATCTACTTGACCATTTGGGGAAGACACCCACACAAATATCTATCCTTGAGTTGTTGTGTATCTCACCCAAACACATGGCCATTCTTGACAAAGCCTTATAGGAAATTACCGTACCAACTAACCTCGATGTCAATCACTTCTAGGAGATGGTTGGCTACTTGGCGAATTCTCATCATGTCACTTTATCTGACCAAGATTACTTGACCCTAAAGACTAACCATAATGACCCCTTGCATTTTGAAGTATTCGTCCATAAACACAAGGTCAAATGAGTATTAGGAGACGGCGGAGAAGGGTTAAACATTTGCACCCTCAAACTAGTTAAGGCATTAGGCTTCTCTGAAGTGTGTGTTGACACTAGAAAGAGTATTGTTGTCAAAGCTTATGATGATGAAGAACAATATTCCAAGGGTGTTATAACAATACCAATCAAACTTGGACCCATTGTCATGGACACCACATTCCAGGTCTTAGATCTTGACCTTCCATATAACCTCCTCCTCGGCCAACCATGGATCCACACCATGAAATCCATTCCATCTACATACCATCAATGCCTCAAGTTTCCTCATGAAGGCAATGAAATTACATTTGTCAATGACCTTGACCCCTTTCAATAATGCAACAATCTAAAAGGAACTACTCAATTCCAAGTTCCTGTCAACAAGGAAGCTTCATCCTCCACTTCATCACAATACATTGATCCATCTTCATTAAATAAGTCATCTACTTCATTTACCACACCATCAAATGCCAAGGTCCAAGTCCATGACATGGGATGTGGTGAGTATTGTATGGATGATTTATCCACGTGTAACAATGATGATAATGTTAAAGGTGTTCAGACCTCTAACAATGATGTCAAGTTAGCTTCAGAAGCTACACACACAAGTGGCCATGCCTAGATTGGAACCTTTTGGGACCCTAATGATACATTCACCTTTTCCTTATTCACTTCCTTTCAATCCTTTCATGTCCATGATAACCCCATGTTTGAATAAGATATCTATGATAATCTACATTTTGATCATGACCCCGCTGAGGATATCCAACCATCATCCTTCAATCTCACCTGCTTAGGCTAGGATGTGCATCTCCTACTATCGCCCCCACCAAGTCACCTTTCCAAGTCGTTAAGGATGTGCAAGCCTCCTTTGATATTAGTAGTATTGAAACAAATAGTCCTAAAGACCCCATTGATGACATCACTACTCCCATTCATTCACCAAACACTCCTAACACTCCTATCACTCCAACCATCTCAACCATCTCACTTTTGTCCATATGCATCATACACATGGATCAACAAGTAAAATCTCAAGAAAAGAACAAGGGAAAAGCTCCGATGAAAGAGATACCTTTAAAGAGAGATCAAGAGTCAAAAGACATTTTGAAAATAAAATAATATTAATACAAGTCCTCTAGTCAAAATCAAAAGCTATTGAACAAATAAAAAATACATGTCAAAAATAAGCAAAATTCAATTTCCAATCAAGCCTCTCCATCAAAAATCACTGGGGGCATCTATCAAAGAAAAATGACAAACAAAGAGCGTGTTGATCCAAGGTCTTCATCTATACCACTTTCACTCATTCCATACACCAATCCATCCATATTTGTAGATCCATCATATCACTTCATTTCCATTAACAATGTTTCTTAATGGACCTTTGATGATGACTCCTTCACGTACTCTAGCTCATTGGTCACCCAAGCGCCTTTTTGTTTGAAGCCTAATGTCCCACATAGTATGCACATTAGGGATCATACCATAGCCTCTTTTGTCTATTACATCTATTGTCCTTCATATTTTTCACTTGCACTTATCATCCAGATCAGGTCCTCTTGTCCAACAAGGTCATCTAAACAAGATCAAAGCATCATCATAGTAACCTATGGATCATGGGCTTATCAATTCTACACTTAGCTTCAAAGAGCCATGTCATAACCATAAAAATACAAAAAAAATTAAAAAAAAAATAAAAAAATGTTACCTTGATGAAAACCTAGCAAACAAGCATATTGGTGACACCAAAAAAATCAAAAAATCCAAAAAATAGCAAAGAGAAATAATCTTTCCAATAGTGAAAACAACTTCAGTAGTGGTTTGGATAAGTACCATGGTGAAAGCGTGGCAAACAGGCACCATGCATAGTTGATCTTTGCTCTGTCATCTACCATTATTCTATTTGATTCTCACTATCCATTCATTTTCATCTCACTTTGCATAATAATAATGCTTGGTTTTCCTTTCCATAACCTAGAATGATTGACATTATGCATCTTTTCACCCTTCATATTGATTCATATCGATCCACCTATCTCATTCCACCCCTAATAAATTGGTCTTATACCTGACTAGGGGAAAATACTTGACCTATGTTGTTATTGGATCCTACACTTACTATTAGAGGTCATTATACTAAAAAAGACAAAAAAATAAAATATTCCCAAAAAGACAAAAAAATCATAAAACCACAAAAAATAAAAAAAATGAAACATGTCAAAAACACAAAAACATCCAAATAACCTTCAAAAATCCCAAAAACAGAGTTAGGTTCAATCATGTCAATCCAAGTCTAGTCAAACTACATTGCCTCTGTGACTTAACGTAGACAAGGTCATTTGTTGATGAGCCCCTAAGGCATTAGGTCAGTCCTGTAGGTTTGGTCAAATAAAAGTCAAATCATGATTTTTTCCTTTGTTCAATAAAATAAAGTCAAGTCATGTCAATGAGCCCCCAAGGCCACCTAGGTCATTCCTTTAGGGTTTATCACATCATTCATATTAAATCAAACATTTTCAACTTTGATATAGTCATCAAAACATCATAAAAGTCATGAATCACATAGAAAAACAAGTCAACTCAGTCAATTTTCAAAATAGTCAAACATCAAATCAACCTCAAACATCAAAATAGTCGAACATTTTTCTTATATAGGATGTGTCCTTCCTGCAAGTCAGACATTGTCATTATTTTGTCATTTTCCTTATACAAGTGGTCACATGGTCGAAACCAAACTTGATGTCTTATCCAACATGTTTCTTCTTCTAAAACCAGGCCTTATCAAAACAATCAACCTGTCAATCACCTAGTCAATTAAACATCAACAAACAATTATTGGAAAACACTCTTAATGGATGTTGACTTTGTGGGCTATTTTGCCTCATCTTTTTTGCATTTTTCTGTCATTCATGTTACTAGCTACCTCTAGGATGTCCCATGAAGGATTTAGAGGAGCAAGGATGTCTCATGAATCTTTTTTGTGATTGTTGTTTGTAGAGTGTCTTAGCAAAAAGATTGGGGTAACTTTTCCTTCAGTATGAGCTAGGACATTCATTGTCTACGACTATCTATTTTGCAAGTGGATGACCTTGCACACTTTGGTCTATTTCATACCATTGTGTTTGTTGACCATTTTTTACATTTTACCGCCCAATGATGATTAATGTAAAGCCTAACATAGAAAAATATACATCTTTAAGTTGTCTTCACGAACACCATGCTAACATCCATATTTTTTGTGCTAACATTTCTTCTATCCACATCTTGACACCATCCTATGACACACAAAAATATCTTGCATACATAATCATGTTAGGAAGCATTATAGATATCCTTATCATAATAGGCATCATCATATTAGTTCATTTATATTGCATTAGAAAATACAAAAACATATATTGCATTCATATGGCATTATGATTTCATCACATCATATCATATTAAGCATGCCACTACATTTACATCATGTCATAAGCATAATCCATTATCATATTCATCAAACATACATTCCATTTTTCATCCTAAAACATTGCATTCAATAAACATCACATTGCATAATCATATCATATTATTTTGGCATACATCATAATGCATTCACATAACATTCATAATCATCACAGTCACATGCATGTTACCATGACATTAAATGCATCCATCTATCTATTAAATAGGTGCAAGACAACTAAGAGGGGGGGTGAATCAGTTGTCACACAAGTTTAAACTTAAAAACTTTATCACTTGTCAATTCTTCAACCACCCCATTGTGTTATTAAATATGAGCATGAAACACAAATAATAGAAAGCAAATCAAAACAATGAACAACAGATTTTTAAGTGGAAAACCCAATAAGGGAAAAACCATGGTGAGGGTTAACTCACACTATATAGTATTTTCAAAAGAGGCTCTATGCCAAAGGACTCACTGTCCAAGTAAAAAGGCTCATTGCCTACATAAGATTATACAAAATAGAATAAGGCTTTACAACCCAAAATGAACTGGAAAGATGCACCTATCATGTGTTGATACAGTTCCAGAGATGCTCAGTATTTAGACTTTACACCCTTCATTCTTCTCTCATTTTCACATCAACTGTTTCCTTTTTTTATCATGCCTTCACATTCATTACTCATTTACTATTTATTCTATCTCTTCTCTCTTGTCTACCATCCACACCTTTTTAAAAATTGTTCACCATATATTTATATCCAATCTCCATCTCAAGCATCAATTAGATCAGCCTAATTAGATGCAATTCATTTATAAAAGATATCAATTTTCGGCTCCAATAGATCACAAAATATTTTCAAAAAGCAATTTAACCATTAGCACGTTATATTATGTCAGCTCAGACCAAGAAATAGATCACACATAAGTTTTCATATTATATCAAAATTAACTTAATAAGTTGGCGATGAATAATCTTCAATGCAACTAGAATAATGTCACTTCGTCGTATGAGAACCAAAACACGAAATAACCTGATCATGCATGCCTTTAACGTCCATAAGTAATTTCCCAAAACTGCAATCAGAAATTGTCAATTGCGGACAAATGTGGACTACAATACCAAAGAGTCACCAAAAATACCAGATCAACCACCGGAGAAGATAAGTCAGTTATATGCACCGGTTTAGAGTACTGAACCAAGCTACCAACATGGTGACATCAATGACAACATATAGATAACCTACTCACTCTTTCAACAATCTCCCCCTTTGTCATTGATGGCAACATGTAAACAAAATTCTCCTTCTTTCCTCAAAAAAATTTAAATTCCTCCACTATCTCCAACACTCTCCCCCTTTGAAATCAATGGAAAAGGGCACCAAAAACAAGTGTAAACATGGTGACATCAAAATTTCAAAAAGAACTTCAAAATTTTCCAACAATCCAAAACTTTTAAGCAAACAAAAATTAAGTGAAGATGACATTCTTCACCTGGAATACCTTCTTATACCTTTCCTTGAGAACTGGATACAACTTCTTCCAGTTGAATACAACAGAGTCCAATCTTGTGCATGTACTTTCCAATAATCCCAAGAGTAAAAGAGGGTGACCAATCTGTAATGAGACATTGTTTCTCAACATCTTCTGCATCAATAAGAATTCTAGAAAGATGCTCCAACTAAACTTCAGCAATTTCTTTAAGAAGCTAGAAGGTCTTTTTCCATCATCTCTCTATCTTTGTGTAATGATTAGTTCAACCTGTAGTTCACCAACTCTTATTCTTTGCTTCCCTTCTTTATCTTCAAATATATCAAAATTCTATCCAATGTTATTCACTTCAGCTTCAATCGTTTCAATTCTACTTCTGAAGTTATCTACAACTGCAGGCCACTGAAGACAACATGTGTAGACATCTAAAATTTCTTTAATACACTTCTTTATTTCCACAATTAATCTAGATAGTCTCTGCTTAGCCTTTTCACATCTCCTTTCAACCAAGATTCCCATCTTATGTCCTTTTAGACCTTCAAGCAATATCCTTTCTTCAACAATCTCAATCAGATTTTCTGGCAAGAAATCAGAAACAGTGGATACTTCAATACATTTTCAAAGTAGATAATCTACCAAAGCATCATCAATTTTCAATTTGTCAATAGGTGAGGTAGCATTCCACAGTTCACCAATCTTCTTCATTTTTCCTTTAACTATCATAGACTAGATGTCATTAGGATTAAGGGATTCAGTTCTAGTCAGAGATTATGTCTCCTCATCTAAAATGTCAATGATGTCTTTAGTTATCTCTTTTCTCCTTTTTGATTCCGGAGGGGAATCACTGATAATAACCCCCAATTCTCTTTTTTTCCAAAGGAAGATCCTACTTCAAATTGACTTGATGCAGATATAATGGAGCAAGGGTTTGCTCTCAAAGATGAGAAATACAGTTTGCACATATTTGCATTATCTTCCAAAGACTCTAGATATATGTAAATTTTCTTTCTAATAGGGATACCATATTCCCATATCACATTATCTTTTCCCGGTAGAGAATTCAGATAGTAAAACACCAAACACACCAGCAAGGATCCAAAATGAAAGGTATAATTCTCAACCAATGACATTCAAACATTTTCAAGCAAATTTTCAAGTAACAAGCTACATAAATCAAATTGTTTGCTCTCCTTAACCATCATGTGGGAAATATGTATGGAAATCACCGAAGTTGAACTTTCATAGTTTTTGAAATAAATTTTGTATGAAATATCATACACCACATGCCTAACAACCGAATCAATGAATGTATCAATCAATAGTGCTCTAAAATCTCTATTGATTCCAGTCAGCACCTCCACATCTTTAGACTTCACAATTTTCTTTCCAGGGAGTTCTCCAACCCTAGATAATCCAATGATTGCTTTGATTGCTCCCTTCGAGATCAAATAGGGTTTGTCCAAAAAAATAACAAGATAACCTCTTTATTTGTAATCCATGGAAATTCACTCCATAAATCCATCCCTAGGGTTTTTATGTTATGTATTCAACTTCGCTCAACCCTAGTTTTATTCCTTTAATTTTCCTATGATCGTATTCTTCTAATTCAACACTTTTCAACTTCAGAGGGCTAACACCACATGATCCATTGTCCATTTCTATGCTTTCTTGAAATTCAATGAAACTTCTTCGATTTTATTCTTTCCTTTTGCAATCAAAGAAAAGGTTTCTATATTACCTAATATAATCTCTTTGAATTCCTTTCAGAAATGCTTTAGGCTCACTCCAAAATCATTCTAGGCTTTTGTTCAAGCTCTTCAAAAGCATGATTTAACCAAAAATGCTTGCAAACTTCATCTTATAAATCATCGAACTTACCCTAAAACACATTAAATGTGGTAGACACCAAAAAGTTGTTAAAAACAGTCTTCTTATCACAAAAAGCCCTTAATTGGTCCACAAATCCTCATACCAACATATTTTCCTCTGGTTCCTTTTCCAAAACCTCTGAATAAAGATTCTTCACATTCCAACCACGTGCCAACCTCTGACATGCCATTCCTCTAGGGGGTTTTTATAATCTTCTGATAATGCTCCCCCTAAGACCATGCTAGGTCTAAATTCTGAATAAGTCATTTGTACTGGATGAGGGCATAGACACATCAGGAGTCTCAGATTTTTCTTCTTCTTCTTTCTTCTTCCATACCTTATCCTCCATCTCTTGCTTCATCTTTTCTTTGTCAATCTTCTTTACTAGTTCACTCTTCTCTTCTAGAGAAGACTTCTTTCCTTTATTATTCTTACGAACATTTATATACATGTCCAGGTTTGTTGCAGTTATAATAGACCACACTTTTTTGATTAAACTATCTTCCATTATTCCTCAATATACACTGATTTTCCCTGTGTCCAAATTTATTATAGGTATAGCAGTAGCTATTAAAGAATTGATTCATTCTGCCTTCATTAAACATGTTCCTCATTATCCAACTGATCATTCTTACTTGAGATCTGCATTCTATAGCCTTATGTCCAATTTTCCCACATTCAAAATATTTTCTAGAAAGAGAACCAAAAAATTGGTTCATCCTACTCCTACATTCAGTTTCTCTTAGACCATATTTATTACAATAAAATCAAACACCATCGAAAGAGGGGTACCTTTGTGCATTAGGTTGTTTCACAGGTGGTCTTCTTGCAAAATTTATTCTATGCTTCCTCTTGCCTTGATTCATCTTCACATCTTTAGAACTTTCACCAGTATCAACTCCCAAGCCACCTTTGTCTTTACATGGTTTCTATCCTGCAAGTAGTTCTTTAAGTTTACTAGAGCTAGATCTAAAATTATTTTCACAAAGTTTAGCATTCTCTAGTTCCACTCTTAAGTTTACTATCTCCTACTTGAGTCTAGAACATTCATCAAACTTGTTTTGCACCATTGTATTCATACATCCTTCAATCCTCTTCTTCTCCTCTACTATCACTTTCAATCCAATTATCTCTTGTTTCAACTGTTCACTTACCTCTCTATGTCTTTCCTTAAATTTCTTCAACTATTCCTTCAATTTCCAAACACATTCATTTGCTTCATCAAAATTCTCTTTCAAATTTTTGTTTTCTCTTTCCACTTTATCAAGATCTTCAAGAGTAGTCTGAAGCTCTCCTTTATCATCCATTCGGCCAACATTCAGCCTTCAGGAACCTCCTCAAGCGGTTAAGATCTTCACCAAGGAACCAAAAGCTTTGATACCAATTGTTAAATAGGCGCAAGACAACTAAGCGGTTGGTGAATCACTTGTCACACAAGTTCAAACTTAAAAAAATTATCACTTATCAATTCTTCAACCACCTCATTCTGTTATTAAATGAGCATGAGACACCAATGATAGAAAGTAAATCAACATAATGAACACCATATTTTTGTGTGGAAAACCCAATAAGGGAAAAACTATTAGCATATGGCTTCTAATGTTGTCATTGATGGCAATTGAAGGCATTCCCATGATCCACAGTTTAGTATCCAGTCACACCGGCAGATAAAGTGATACAGTGTGTATTACTAGCAGAATACTCAAGGAATAGGGTATCCAATCAAATGGCTTCACTAGATCATCTTTTTGTGTTGTGGATCTCTAGAATTGCTTGTTAAGCATGTGGATTATCTTATTATTGAGTTTTGTGTGTTGCATTAGTTGCAGTACGAGGTAGGAGGTCTACTAGGAAATTTTTCTATCTATTTGTCTATTATAACCGACTTAGGGAATGTGGCGTGCTATGGATGTGTTAATTGGAATTATTCAAGATGTTTTCATGTTCAAATATTTAATTATTGGTCCTAGCTATGGATTAGCTGACTTGTTTGGATACACATCTAATTTATTCATGATTTGGGCTGACAAGTTGCAAATATTCTTAAGTTTTATTGAGCCGACTTGTAGCAATTAAATCCCTAGTCACAGATATATTTAGTTGATTGATCACATCATTTTGTGTAATGAATAGGAATTATTGGTGCATGTTGCAAACATCCAAAGAGTATTTGAGCGATATCATGCACAGTTTCACTTGTGCATAAGGATTTTGTGTGCAAACTTGAGAAGAGAATAGTAGAAGTTCAATATCAGTCAGAAGGATAGAAGTTCGTCATCAGAGCTTAACTAGAACTGAAATCCAACATTAGTAGATGCTATTTGTTCAGTTCATTTTCTTTTGGATCTAATCCAAATCATTATAAGGGTAGTGAGCCTATCCCTTTGAGCAGTGAGCTCTAGGCAGTGTTCTTGAATGCAAGTGCATTCCCATTTTGTAATACTTCTTTTGAGTATACTCAAAAATTATTGTGGATTGGCCATCCACCATGGTTTTTCCCCTAACAGGGTTTCCACGTAAAAATCCTTGTGTTATGGTTGTGTGGTTTCTCACTTTTTGTTTCTGCATACTACTTTTGATTAAATGTGCTAAGTGGCTTAAAATTCAGGATAATAAAGTTAATTTTTGCAGTACACTGATTCACCCCCCTCTCAGTGTAGCTTGTTTCCAACAAGTGGTATCAGAGCTAGTTCCATGAAGGAAGTCTAACAGCTTGGGGATATCTTGGAAAGTGTTCTCAATGGATACAAGCAGTCTTCAAAAACAACTCATGGTGGCCTTGGATGATCTTGACCAGTCAAAATTTGAGATCTGAGAACTGCAAGAAAATATTGCAAATGCA
Source organism: Sequoia sempervirens (assembly GCA_007258455.2). NCBI lineage: Eukaryota > Viridiplantae > Streptophyta > Pinopsida > Cupressales > Cupressaceae > Sequoia > Sequoia sempervirens. The sequence continues at coordinate 1,187,761,241 of VDFB02271358.1, forward strand.
TAAAAATTCATCCAGTCCTTAAAAGACAAGATCAATTAATCAAGAGAGAAAAGAAAGGAATTATGTGGTCAGCTGAAACAAAAAATTAAAACCGTGGAAGATGAACAACTCAGTTAGGTTTTGAAAGAGAAAATAGAAGAATGTGAAAAGTTTTCCCAAGAGAATATTGCCTTGAAGAATGAGATGGAATCTATCATGATGAGAATGACCAAGGAAATTGAGGAAAAAAAGAAGAATGAAGAAAATGGGTATGTGCAGGATCATGATGGACCAAAAAGTGGCGATATGATGGGTATTTGTAGGGTATGTGGCTAACAACTTTTTTTTTACCCAAAATTGATGACATGAAAAGGGTTTTTAAAGGATATTCTTAGATTTTCACCAATATAAATTATTCTTTACTTTGAATTTAATAAATAATTATTATTCAATTTCTATTTGAATTGCGACTAAAGTCGTGATTGATAGGCTGATTGAAAAACATCTATAGCTTTCAAATGATATCACATTTTTGGAATCCAAAATATGCATCACATTCTATGCTTCACATACTATAGGATTAAGAAAAAAAATTGAATTTCATGAAGTTTTGACCAAGTTAAGGTGGTCAGACATATGAGTTTTTATATTTTTTAAAACTTGTAATGAAAAATTCATAATTAATTATTTACTTGGAAAAAAATTACAAAAAAATATGCATCACATCTGGACATGAGTCATCTACTTATGTCTAAAATATTATGAAAAAATATTATCATTTTATTGTTGTTAGGGTGGTCAGACGGACACCCACTTCTTATTTTTTCCCTGAAATTTAAGTATTACTGCATTGAAATTTCAAATTTTCACCAAATAGATTTAAAAAAAAAAAAAATAAACCTAGTAGTTTAGAAAATACATTCAATTTTCTACATATTCTATTCTTACATATTTTTGAAATAATATAGATAACTTATTCAAATTTTTATGTCAAGTTCCCTAACTCTGATTTTTTTGTATTTTTTGCCACTTAAGGGCCTATTTTTTCAATGATGATCATGCACATACCCAAATCTTGCGCAATCTTTGAAAGAAAAGTCAAAACAATGTACCTGACTAGAACATAAATTGGAGCAATCCAAGAACAATGAAGAAGAGCTTGAAAAATAGCTTGATGATCTCAAAGATGAACTTGCTACTGCAAATGAGTTCAAGGAGAAATTCAAAGCAAGATCAGCCAAACTTGGTGAATTAATCAAGGGACAAAGAACTGATGGTGATAGACGAGGTCTTGGATATGAAGGAGAAAGCTCTAGATCTGGACAAAGGAGCTCTAAACAGAGGACTTCAGGACAAGGAAAATTCAGACAAGGAAACCAGATGAAAGGACCTAGAAGGAATCCGGTAAGGAAACCTAATTCTCAAATATTTAATGGCTATTGTTGTACCTACAAAAAATTTGGTCATATGGCTTCTCAGTGTAGGAGTAAGGTGAATGCAAGTAGACCATCATTCTCAGGTCAGTGTTTTAATTGCTATAAGTATGGTCATAAGTCAAGTGAATGCAGAATTGTGTTTAACAAATTTCATAGAGATGTCAGATACTATGCATGCAATAGATTTGGGCATATTGCTAACCAATGTAAATCAAGACAAATTCAGTGGAAAAATTGGCTTGGACAGAGAAGTGTTGTGTGTTATAGCTACAACAAATTTGGTCACACTTCTACATTCTGTTGAAACAAAAGAGGTCCAGTAAAACAAAACATGCAACCAAATGCTAAGGGAAAAGGAAAAATCACTACTAATGAGATCAAGAAGCAGATGTAGAAGAAATGGGTGAAGAAGAGTCCCTCTATAGAAGGAAATGGATCCACACCAGAAGCCACTTCTGGTAACACTTCAAGAAATTGATCTTAGGCCTCTGCCATAGGGGAGTTGTCAAGAAAAACTCCTAAACCCCCTACAAGTGATTGGTACTAGAATTTGGATGAGTCCAGCCGATACCTCTCAAACATTGTGAAAAGAATCTATGGCATTAGTGAAGAATATTGGAGATACTCATAAGAATTATCTGTCTTGGAACATAAAAGATAGTAAATCGGTTGAGTTAGGGCAAGGGAATTTATTGCAAAAGTAAAAAAGTTAGGTTTGAGGGCAATAAAAGAATGGCTTACACCCTCATTTTCCATTCTACATTCGGAAGAAATAATTTTGGAGTGCTCTGAGGTGATCTTTGCCAAATTGAGAAGAGATTCAAGCATAGAGGAGAATTTGTGATCAAATTTTGTTTTCGTCTGGGAAAGGTATTTATTGCAAAACCTATAAATTTGTGTATTCACAATTATGTCTACTCCTCTGTTAGTCAAAGTTAAGGATAGGCTACATCCAAAATTCAAATGGTATATGTAAAAGTTTGTAAACGCAGAGCCATTAGGTGTATTTTCATCGATGTCGTATTGTGTTTTGCACGTTGAAGATATTAGGGCATATGTGCACATGAATATTGAAGATTTGGGTAGTTCATAATTATTGGAATTGTATTCACAATACATAGTTCAAGAAGATTTTATTGTGAAACTAGAATTCAAAACCCTAGAAGACAAGAAATTTGTGCAATTTGTGAGATTTCCCATATTCAAAGAAGATGAGTAGATTCAATATATTCTGAGTCGTGTTCATGATGAATTCATGTGGTTAGATGTACCTTTCAAAATATCCAAAGAAGTTATTTGTGTAGTTACAGGTTTAAATTCCACTTGCAGACTTCTAGTTTTGAAGTCAGTAAAGAATGATGGGGTTTCCAAAGCAACTGGCTCTCATTGGGATAGAAGGGCAATGACTATAGATCATATTGCTGAATTTGATGTAAATTTTGCATCCATGGTTATAGGTTACAAGATTTACCACTCAAGCTGGAAGAATTCTATATACATCACAACCATCTATATAGCATATGAAATGATCAAACAAAATGCATATTTTGATCTATGTAAGCTACTTAGAGGTCAACTACTAGAGAATCTGAGAAAAATCAAGAAGGATAAGAAGAATGTATTCAAATTTGGAAACCTATTAATCTGTATGTATTTCTACTTCACTGGTGAAATACCGAAAGTTGGAAAAGTTTAATGGTGTAATGATATGTCGATAGTTGTTCAAATCTGGGATATACTATGCGCAGTTGGTGATCGACAGACCTACAACACAATCCTGTGGGGTCATTTCAAAATTTTCCAAAGCTTGATACATGCTAGAGAAAGAATTCCTACCGCAATAGTGGAACAGTATAAAGACACGATATGCTTTATGATAGACATTGACGAGTGTCACATGGAAGCTACTAATCCTAGAACTGTTTGGATCATGCCAATGGGGTATGAAGTAGATGGAAACATTCTGAGGATGTATGTTGAACATCTGCTAAATTTTCCACTAGATCATAATGAAGAAAGGTTTGGTTCATATGTAGAGAAAATCCTACACGTTCACTTAGATTTGACAAATCCCATGTCAATCAGAAAGGTAAGAAAGGAGACATAAATCTTTGCAAAGAAAATGGGTCTTCCAGTTGAAAAACTGAAAGAAATAAGGAGACAAAGAGATGAAGCTGAAGCAATCGAAAAGAAGAAAAAGGCAACATCAGTTGGTCTAGGAACATCTTCTACTAGATCTACTAGGATTTCCCCTGCAACATAGACTAATCAAGCCGAAGCCTCCAGAAAAAGGAAGAAGAATAAAAGCTCAAGAATTTACAAAGTTGTATCAGTAGATGAAGAAGAAATTGACTCTGAAGAAGTAGTAAGAGAGTTAAAATCCTTTGGGACTCATGTTGTCAAACTTAAGAAAAGAAAACCTTCTAGCAAAGGTGAAGAATAAAAGAAAAGGACCAAAGTTGACAAGCCCAATATGTTTGTTGAGGAAGTTGAAGATGCAGTAGTAAATGATGGAAATCTCATACCACTATGTGACCTATATGAGACTTTTGATGAATTTGGTAAGAAGATTCTTGAAGAATTTATTGTTAAGCACTTGAATGTTTTTAATCAAACTCTTGTTGAAATCGTGTCTGGATTGCCTACAAGCCTATATAATGTGTTGGAATCTAGGAGAGAGAGTGCCAGAATAGAGGAAGAAAATCTGAGGAAAAGAGCTCTAGGTAATTTGTGCTCAGAAATGTCAATTGAAGAAATGGATTTATTTCTTCTAAAGGTAAAAAATAAATTCAAAGGCAAGTCTAGAGTAAATAAACTAATGATTGGTGACACTAATGCAATTATCAATGAAACTAAGGTAATTTTGGAAGAATTTTTGTCAAGGGAAAAGTTAAATATTGAGGAGATCAATTTTGAACATGCTCAAGGAAATGAGGAAGTAAATGTGAAGGTAAATGTGACTGAAGAAGGGAATGTGAATGAGGAGAACATGAATGTGTTTGATCCTCCAGAGTTTGAGAATAATTTGACCTCTCCAAATGCAGAAAACTTAGAGACGCCTATTATATCTAGGGTCCAAACTGAGGCAGTTGATGAAGCAAAAGAAGCACATACTAAAGAAACTAAAATGTCTAAAGTCAATCCTGAAGCAGAATCCCAAGTTGAAAAGAGAAAGGAGCAAGAAATCAAGATAGAGAAAGTGAAGGAATCTTTGTTGGAGCAGTAGGATGAGCTAGATCCTGAGTTGGATGAAAACATAATTAATCTTTCCACTCTGTCTCCAATTCAGATGATAAAGGTCGTCAAAATTTCCCAAGCCAAAGCTAGTGAAAGGATATTGAAATCACATATTGAGGATGGTGAATTGCTAAAGCTTGCATCTAGAGTCCTATAGAAAATAATGCCTACTTATGCTATGGACCCATTAGGTTCCTCCTCCGGTGAGTTGAAAAAGCTAATAAGCTCTGTAGATTCTTATTTCGAATCTTTTGAGAAATCACCTCTAGATAAAGTGAAGGAGTTCAAAGAGAAGAGGATTAATAGCCTAAAGGAATTGATTTCCAAAGATAAAAATCTTTTAGGCTCTTGCATAAAGAATATTCAAAGTATTATAGCTGAAGGATGAAAAGTGTACGAGTCCTGCTTAGTCTTGTCAAAATTTACTGAAGCAAATGAGAAGCAAGTGAAAGATATTAAGCAGCAGTTGGTTAATATTTCCAACACATTTGACCCATTGGCCAGCAATATTTGTCATCAAGAAAGTCAAATAATATCTTTTCTCAATGAAATAAAGAATCTAAAGGTTGAAAATGAAAGGATTATTGGTAGAGTAAGTGAACTCTAGGGGCTAATAATTCCAAAGATTGAGATTATGGTGAATGTTCTGAAAGAAGATGAAAGTGGTATGACTGCCCCTGATCCAGTAAATCTTGAAATTTATGAAACCTTGGCATATCTTCTTTGTGGTAACATTACTATTCTGTGGACTGAAGAATGTCTTTGTAGACGTCTTCAAATTTTTGTAAGTCTCTGGATATGGTTGTACAGTTTTGCAAATTTTGGGTGCCCCAATTTTGTCACTGATGTCAAAGGGGGAGAGAGTGAAGTGAAAAATGCATTGATATTCTTAGGGGGAGCAGTATTTTGCATTTTGGCAATGTACTTATCAATCTTGACACTTAGTCATTTTTCACTAAGTGTTGCCATCAATGCCAAAGGGGGAGATTGTTGGCATATGGATTCTAATGTTGTCATTGATGGAAACTGAATTCATTCCCATGATCCACAATTTAGTATCTAGTCACACCGATAGATAAAGTGATACAATGTGTATTACCGGCAGAATACTCGAGGAACAGGGTATCCAGTCAAATGGCTTCACCGAATCATCTTTTTGTGTTGTGGATCTCTGGAATTGCTTGTTAAGCATGTGGATCTTATCTTATTATCAAGTTTTGTGGTGTTTCATTAGTTACAGTACAAGGTAGGAGGTTTGGTAGGACATTTTTATGTCTATTTGTTTGTTATAGCCAACTCAGGGAATGTGGTGTGCTGTGGATGTGTTAAGTGCCATTATTCAAGATGTTTTCCTATTCAAATATTTAATTATTGGTCCTAACTATGGATTATCCAACTTGTTTGGATACACATCAAATTTATTCATGATTTGGGTCGACAAGTTACAAATATTCTTAAGTTTTATTGAGCTGATTCATAGCGATTAAATCCCCAGTCGTGGATATATTTAGTTGATCGATCACATCATTTTGTGTAATGAAGAAGAAGTATTGGTGTATGTTGTGAACATCCAAAGATTATTTGAGATATATTATGCACAGTTTCACTTGCGCATAAGTATTTTGTTTGCGAACTTGAGCAGAGCAGAGTAGAAGTTCAATATCAGTCAGAAGGATAGAAGTTTGCCATCAGAGCTCAACCAGAACTAAAATCCAACATTAGTAGATGCTATCTATTCAATTCATTTTCTTTTATATCTAATCCAAATCATTGTAAGGGAAGTGAGCCAATTCCTTTGAGGAGTGAGCTCTAAGCAATGTGCCTAAATGCAAGTGCATTCCCATTTTGTAATACTTATTTTAAGTATACTCAAAATTTATTGTGGATTGGCCATCCACTGTGGTTTTTCCCCTAATAGGGTTTCCACATAAAAATCCTTGTGTTATGGTTGTGTGGTTTCTCACTTTCTGTTTCTGCATACTACTTTTGATTAAATGTATCAAGTGGATTAAAATTCAAGATAATAAAGTTAATTTTTGCAATACACTAATTCACCCCCCTCTTAGTGTAGCTTGTTTCCAACAAAAACCATGGTGAGGGTTAACTCACACTATATAGTATTTTGAAAAGAGTCTCACTTCCAAAGGACTCACTATCCAAGTACAAAGGCTCACTGCCTACAAAAAGGACTCATTGTCCAACAAGGAGGCTCACTGCCTACACAAGATTATACAAAATAGAATAAGGCTTTACAGCCAAAAATGAATTGGAAAGATGCACCTATCATGTGTTGATACAAATTTGAAGATGCTCAATATTCAAACTTTACACCCTTCATTCTTCACACATTTTCACATCAATTGTTTCCTTTCTAATCATGCCTTCACATTCATTACTCGTTCACTATTTCTTTAATCTCTTCTTTATTGTCTACCATCCATGCCTTTTCAAAAAAAATTCCCATATATTTATATCCAATCTCCATTGCAAGCATCAATTAGGTTGGCCTAATTAGATGCAATTCATTTATAAAACATGTCAACTATTGGCTCCAATAGATTACAAAATATTTTCAAAAAGCAATTTAACCGTTAGCACATTATATTATGTTAGCTCGAACCAAGAAATAGATCACACATAAGTTTTCATATCATATCAAAATTAACTTAACAAGTCAGCTAGGAATAGTCTTCAATGCAATCAGAATAATGTCACTTCACCATATGAGCACCAGAACATGAAATAACCTGATCATACATTCCTTTAACATCCATAAGTAGTTTCCCAAAACCACAATTAGAAATTGTCAATTGCGGAGAAATGCATACTAGAATACCAGAGAGGCACCAAAAATACCAGATCAACCATCAAAGAAGATAAGTCAGTTATATGCACCAGTTTAGAGTAGATACCAGCATGGTGACATCAATGACAACATATAGATAACCTAATCATTCTTCCAACACTATAATCTAACCATCATAAGCATAAATTAGTCATACTGCATTAACATAGACATCATGGCATAATCACATAAAAATTCATAAACATCTTAAAAATGATCATCCATCACATAACATCATAACATAAGAATGCATATCATATAAATCACTGCCAAAATCATATGTCATATATATTGCTTAAAAAAGTGTCATAGTACAATGTCAAGATGTGTCCCAAAACTAGAGCTCATAGGCTCAGTGGTCAAAAATATCCATGTGTCATGATACAATGTCAAAATATGCTCTAACACAGGCTGCCATGCTCCCTAGAAGGTGACTATCATGGTGATGGATTTCTATCCTCTCAATGAGGAGAACCTAATGACCTTTGCTTTGTACGTGGCTTGTCATATGGCTCTAATTGTGTCGACCCTAAAACTCACCACTACTCTATGACCTACTATGTGAGCACCTACTATGAGATCTGCCACTACTCAAGGCCATCGAGGAACTTGGTGCTCTCCTTTCTGGTGCAACCTTAGCCTCATACAAGTCTCTATAGTACCAATCTCATTTTTCCACTCTCAAAAATGTTGCATCCATATCTGCACTCAACCCATTGAGGGTGGCAGTGAAATCTATAACTCATTGGTCTGCCTCCTGACTCCTCATCACTAAAGCATCCCTCTCTACCTACAAACCATCTATCTCTATCCTCAACCCATCTCGCTTTTTCCTCAGCACCCCCACCTCGATCTCCAATGCCTTGATCCTGGCTGTCACTTTCTCTAACCATGCCTAAAGATTAGTTGTCCTCTAGTCTACTAGTCCATCCCCTCCTCCAAGTGCCACCTCCTCCACATCAACCCCCATAACTATCCTCTATTAGAAGACTCTCTTTTCCTCTCCCATTGCCTCCTCCTCTCATCTCTCCTCCTCTTGGTGCTCCTCCACCTTGACCTCCTCCATCACCATGTCATATTTCCCTACCTCAAGAAGTTGTACCTCCTCATGCCACTCCTCCTATACTGCTCTCTCCTCCTCAACTCTCTCACCATCACCCTTCTCTCACATCGGTGATAGGGGTCTCCCTCACTTTCTTCTTTTCCTCCTATCTCTCCCTCCTCCTTTGCCACCCCATCTTCCACCCCCATCATCATCTCTCCCTCCATCTCCTCCTCCTCCTCTCCATCCTCAGTCTCCCCTCCGACCTTGTGGTCCCCTGCCTCAATGCTCTACTAGCGCCAGCTAATCTGGGTTTATGTATGACTCTGGTCTATGGGTGTCCCACCATGCATCATACTTTGTTGTGGTCCTTGCATTTGCTGCACTAACCCTCCATCCTCATTGCATTGGTTGCAATGTGTCTATCACTTGCTTGACTATCATCACTAGAATCACCTATCCCCATGGGTGCACCTCACATGATGAACATGCAAACTCTATTGTCCCCCATGGCACATCTTGTACCTCACTAAACTGCCTCATGACATGGTCTAACAATAACTACTCAATGATGTGTTGTGATTGTATCGTGTGCATGATCAAATATCTTACTTGTTGGTACCATGGTACGTTTTGATCCTCATCCACCCACTGCTAACAATCTATGTATGGATTCCAAAAAAAGCTAGCCAGTATGTCAATCCCATGCCTCTAATAACCTATATCTCCTACATGGATCTATGTAACAATGCCTCCATATAGGTACACATATGGTATCCCATCTCCCATCTATCACCCCACTACAAGACGAAGCATGCCAATGTGCTCCCATACCCATACCATCAACAATGTAACCCCACAACTCATGCTTTGACCATTCTGATATGTAATATCATGTAGATGAAAGTAGAGCATCACTAATAGACAAGGCCCCCATGCATAAACTATCCCCTGTTGCATCATCCCTACTAGCATCTCTCTCCATCCAAATGGAAAGCCATGACATTTGTGATCCAAAATGATGACACCCACAATCAATGCACATAGGATGTATTCATATCTCTCATATCACTCTACCAATGTCTCCCATCTAATCTCATAGCCCTACACGCTAAGATCTGCCACATCCTCATAGTCATAATGTTCAAAGGTGGCTTGAAGTCCTCACATGGGATCATATCTCACCTACTCTCCTAGGATCGCCAATTAGAGTATCATGTATATGTCCTCCAGGGTCATAGACACCTCCCCGATCACCAAATGGAATGAGCATGTCTCAGAGTGCCACCTCCCCGTGAGCATAGTCCATTCAAGAATATTTCAAAGAACCTAGTAATGCATTCAAGAATAAAGCATATCTCTATCAGGTATAACTTTCTAAGAGAGAAAGTTGTAGAATATGAAGTGAGGTTGAAGTATGTTCCTACATAATATCAAGTTGCATATATTTTCACAAAGGCTCTTCCAAAAGATACATTTGAGTATCTCAAATATAATTTAGGGATTATTTCCTCTCCTTTCAACTAGACGCATGAGAGTGTGCATCTATCCATGGAGAATTTCCAGGTATATTCTTGGTCCTAGATTTATGTTGAAGGCTAACTCTCAGGGGGAGTAGGTAGTAGTGTTCTTGTTTGGTACAGTTAGAAGGAGCACATCTTGTGCCCCTAAGAGTGAGTGTAGAAAAGTGCAAGAAGAAGAGAAAGAGTAGTGCAAAATGTGTAGTAGTGAGAGTTACATGGAAAGAGTAGTGGAGAGAGAGAGAAGTAGCTTGTTGGTGTTGCTTAAAGTAAAATTTAATAGGTGATGTCAAAGGGGAAGATGTTACCTTTTACCATTGATGTCAAAGAGGGAGAGAGTAAAGTTTAAAAAAATCCTCAAGATAGGGGAAGACAGAGGGATGTTGTAAGAAGAATAGAAAGGGATGGGGAGAATGTTGTATGAAAGACACAAGAAACATAATTGTAAGAGATTCCCCAGTAAGGGGGGGTGTTTCTTGATGTAGAGTTGCTTTTATTGTTGATTGTTTTTCAGAGTTGTTGTTGCCATCAATTACAAAGGGGGAGATTGTTGGAAGAATGTTGGTGTTGTCATTGATGTCAACCTACATTATGGTCAGGAAGATGGTTGGAGATTAATGGTGTTGTCATTAGTGTTGACATTGATGTCAACCCCTAGTATTGGAGTTGTTGGAGATTGTTGGTAGTGTTGTCATCAGTGTCAAGTGTGGAAGTGTTTTGGTTTGATGTCAACCTCTAGTGTATTCATTATGAGAAGTGTTGCATATGTTGTGGATGTACTGAGAAGGTGTGTGTAGTGTTGTCGGTGCAGTTGGTTCACTTGGTTTCCAAGTTATTTTGAGAAAATTTGAATAAAAGAGTGTATAGTGTGACAGAGGTGTGTTCAATGTTGTGTTCCACATTTCTTTATGGTTAAAGATATGCTAATGTGGTTTGAACATGATGATCAAAGGTATTCATAGGTTCTGTATAAAAAGTTTTAGGTTTTGGATCATGCAATAGAGGAAGATGTGTTTGATAGTGTTTTTTCCTGTGAAGAAGGTTGTCTAGGAGAATTGGAATTGCTCTGCATTTCTCTGTGGTGAAAGTTCTTGGTTTATGGACTTGAGAACATGTTAATATTGTTTGTACCTACCTTCCCTTGGTGCATTGTGTGTTGGGTTGCTCTACAAGCCTAGTTCATGTGTTGGATTTCATTGGTTGTGCAAATGGTTGAGCAGGATGAAAGTATTTTTTGTTTCAGGTGGTTGTGGTAGTGTTGCAAAGTATTATGTTGGTGTCGGAATATTCCAGTGTGTTTTGGTGTTTCTTTGTGGTCCGTGCGGTGTCTTCAATCCTAGAGAGGCATGTATGTGGTCACTTGTTAGTGTTAGTGCAGGTTTGGCCAACCTGGCATGCTAGCACTAATTACGAAGGTTGTTTGTTGTTTGTGTAAGTGTGGAAAAGTGTTTTGATGTAGATTTAGGTCCTATTTAACCCTCGGTGTTCTCTACCTTCACTTCTTTCCACCGTGAAAGTTTTCAGTGCCAGCCTATTTTGGTGTTTAATGTTTGAGGTACATACGTTTCACTGAGGCTAACCTAATTGAGATTGTTTAGGTCATAGATGGTATAAATGCATAGTGAATTGTTGGAGATGTTGTAAGGTGTGTAAGATATGTGAATGTGATCAAGTATGGTGATCTAAGTGTGAGATTAATTCCTATGACTTCATATGCAGTGAGCAGAAGGTGTCTACATTTTCAATGTGTGTGAAGTTGTTGAAGGCAATGAGCCAAAGTTTGTAGATGGTACAAAGTTGCAGTGGTGGATTTATCCTATTGCTTTGAGATAGTGAATATATTTTTAATAGTCTTCTTCTCTCTTTATTTCTTTTCGACAATGAGTCCTTTGGGTAGTGAGCCTTTCTTCTTTTTTGGGCAGTGAGCCCTCTAACAATGAGCCTATTGTATTTGGTGTTTCTATTCATATATATGTGAGCTAATCCTCATTGTGGTTTTTCCCTACTTAGGGTTCTCCATGTAAATCTGGTGTTCTATTATGTATGGTTTTCTTTTCATTGTTTTTTCATATGTATATATTTTGCTAATGCTTAATGAGGGTTTAAAGTTTGATAAGGGTTTGAAAGTTAATGAGGGATTGAATTTTTTAATGTACAACTAATTCATGCCCCCTCTTTGTTGTCCTATGTATCTAACAGAGGGGTCAATGATCAAGACCTTAGGATAGTTCAATTTGATTGATTTTTTTCTATATATACTTAGACAAAGTTTATAGGAAATATTTGATTTGATTTTATATTACTAACTTAAGGTTTGCTAAGGTCTTAAGAAAGTGTTGGAGCCCAAATTTTCTAGCATAATTTTTTTTTATGCTTAGTTATGACCTTGCAACCATTTCCTTTGCCTTGTTTTTCCTGTCAATTATACCCAATCTAGGAAAATATTAACGAGCCCCCCTTTGCCAAAATACTAAAAACCTAAATTTTTCTAAGCTCTTAGATAATTGTTCAAATTCCTACATGTTTATGGTTGTCAACATTTCTAGAGGTTAAAGAACCTCTTGAACCTTTGGCCAAGTTTAATGAGCACCAAATTCCTTGGCAAGAAAGAAACTAATGAGAAAAGTGGTGTAAGGAAAATGTAAATTTCGGGGGATGTAGAGGTTTAAGAACCTCTTGAACCTTCGACATGGTTATTGGTTCTTCGTAATCTCCAAAAAATATTCAAAATAGGTTGTATAAATTTCAAGAGGTTCACATTTATTTGAGCTTGGTGATAGGTTCAAAAGGTAGTGTCCCAACAAAGAGAGTAAAATGGTGATTTTGGTGGTTTCAAATGTTCAAGAAACTTTTGAACCTCCAACATGGTTCAATGTTCCTTCAAAACCTTGACATAGGGAAGTGATCGCATTGAAGAAACCAGGAAAGATATAAAAAGAGAGGGGATTATTTTATTATATGTCACACTTTCCTTAGGTTTTCAAACCTATGAAAAGTGTAACATGGTTCTTAATTTCATCTAAAGTCTAAAATTGTGACAAAGAGAACCAAGTAAGGAATTCACCCAATTCATGATTTTGCAAAGTTCATGAGTTCATGATCTTTGTAGAAATTCCATAGGGTTTACAAAATGACAAATTCTAACAAGAGAGAGAGAGATAGAAAGAAGAGGCCAAGTTCAAATGTTGTATAGTTCACAAATTCACAAACTCTACAAAAATGCGACAAGGTCCTAAGTTCGAAAAAAGTGCAATAATGCACCAAAGTTTGCCAAGTCTCTAAAACACTGATAAAGTAGAGAAAGGAGAGGAATTTCATTCCTTTCAATATATTTTCTAGTTTGTGACAAAAAGTGAAAAAAAAGTTTTAAAAAGGATTATTTCTTTGAAAAATAAAAGACTTAAGTGAAGAGTGTGAATAATGGAGTTCTAAAACATAGAAATTATGGGGAAAGAAACTAGAGGAACATTGACACACCACAACAACCCATGAATGTTGTAACTACTCTCCAAGCACCATGAATGCAATAAATGACCCCTTATTAACCACTTAGTCCTTAAAATCCAACACCCAACAAACATAAATGTAGAGGACCTTTGTTGGAAAAGGGAAAAACATTCCCCCATCTCTTGCAAGTACTTATAGGGACATTTGTAGTACAATTTTAGGTGTGAATTAGGGGGAAATACCCACAAGAGGTATGAATGTCCTTTGTAACATACCAATTAAATGACTTTCAAGTTTATTGCAAATATTTCATGCCCTTCTTTGGGGGTATTAACAAAAAATGGGCTTTGTTTTTCAAAAGAGGGTTGAGAAAAGAGAAAAGGGTAGTAGTTGTAGAGCCAATAGAAGGGATAAATTTTATGAATCCCTAGGCTTTCAAATTTCCAACTCTAGGTGTAGCTATTTGATATTGTGATGATTTTGGTTCATTCCAAACTTGTCATAAAAAATTGTAATCTTTGAAGAGTGGATGGATAAAGGAATATTCAACCTTGACTAAGTGTCTCCTTCCACATAGTATGCATTTTCGAAGGTGTTGTTGATTAGTTAGCCAACTAGAGTACTATAAAATATTCACAAAGCTTTTATGGCGTATATTTTTAGAGAAATAGAATAAATGTATGGTTATGTTCATGGATTTCTAAGTAGAATTATCCAATATTATGCAAGCATTTATTTTTTTCTTGAGTGTATGTGTATAATGTAGTTTACCTCTATATTTTGGAAATTATAGCCTTTCATGACACCTTTATTAAGATATCACCATTGGTTTTTTTTTTGGCAAAAGTTGTATAGCCTATATATAATATATTAATATGTAAAGAGTAAATTACAAAGGAAAAGACATGTAACATCAACTAGCATGAAACAAAGCAAAAGTTCCATAAAGGCTACAAGCTAATCCCCCTCAATATGAATAGGGGATCAAAAGGAAGATGCTAGAGACAATTTGTAATAAGATTTCTTATGTTTCTGCACAATTGTCCAATCGTTGTCCACCAAATCCCTCTTAGGAGATGAAGCTTTTTGTTCCACAAATTCCTCATGAACCCCAAAATTGTTTGATTTTTGAAACTTCTCATCATATTTTGAAGTTGGAGCCACTGACGAGGAATATTTTTGTCCAAGTGGAGGTGGCTTTGAGAAGGCAGTCCCAAACTTGTTTGAATTCTAATCTTGTGGAAGTGTGACACTCTTCACATCATATTTTATTGAAGGAGCTGGTGATAATGTAGAAGAATAAATTACCTTTTGCCTAGTTATAGGGTGCTTAGATAGTGCATCTCTCCACCATGAAGTCTATTTTTTTTGTAGATTTACTTTTGATGTGACATGTTGCAACCACATGACCTATTTTGAAACATCTCCTACAATGTAAGGGAAGTCCTTCATAATCCAACAATTGATTCTAGGAACAACCAACAACATTAAGAATCATATTAGCAAGAAGCTCCTTGGAGAGATCCAAGTGCACTAAAATTCGAGTGAAGGTAGTGTGAGAAAAATCTGTAGTTTTCTTGTCTACAACCAAGAAAGAACCTAAAGAGTTTCCAATAGATTTGAAACAAGAATATATTCCAAAATTGAAGCGAAAGATTTGGTAGTCGAACCCAGGCCAACATAATGCTAAAGGATTCCAAAGAAGGGTTGAAGGTTGGGTGCCAAGGTTTAAGAAAGAGGTAATGTTGATTCCAAGACAAATTGTGGTCAAACAAAATGGAGTCCCTATCTTTGGTGGGTAAAAGTAGCAATAAAAACTATGACACTAAGAAAAATTTGAACATTTGCAATAAGGGATGTCAGTTTTCTTAATCCATATGTTCGTCTGAAACTAAAGGCCAAAACTTGTTAAATGACATATTAAGCATGAGAAGAGAAATATTCCTCTTCTTGTAGCATTTCATCCCAAATTCTAGAATAGGGATGCCTCTACACATTAAGGGGTTTTGGGTGCAAACCCATATGTCCTTTTAAAATCCAGAAAAGCATTAAAGACAGGGAGATTACATGTATGTTGCACATGCAACTTGAAAGAACCTTCATTTCTTTCATTAGAGATTCTAGATGCAAAGTCTTTGGGAATATCCAATCCTATGCATAGATCATTTGCAATAGCCAAAATAACAGTCGCAAGAGATGAATCTGCTTCATTTGTAACTAGTATCAAGGTCCTAGTGGAGGGTCATTGTGAAGAAGAAAACCTACCCAATGAACCAATAGGCTTATGAACAACAAATGATGGAAAAAATCTCCAAGGCCATAGATTGATGTAGGGGCTTGTTAAACCATTTTGTGTTGTTGAAGCTTTGAGGAGGAAAGAAAGAAAAGAAAACTATTGGTTGAGGGACTCTTGCTCCCTATAATTTGTGAAGGAGGATAAAAATCACCAAAAATCCATTCGATCATCTTGAAAGCATGAAACCCTAATAGACGAGGGAGAAAACCTTTGGAGCAACAAAGATGTCATTTTGGGCATTGTAGTTGCATGTATTTGTGCAAGATGGACAAGCATTCCAAGAATGGTGAGAGAAAGTTATAGCGTCATTGCAAAATGATTTTTGGAAAAAGCGAGGGCCTTCATGAGAGCCATTACAACCATTGTAACATTGAAATTAGAATAGATTATTACATGCTCCTATAGTAGTATAATGATTCTATTTCCCAACTAAATATAGGCACCATTCTACTACTAGCTTTCCCTCCTATTGTCTCATAGCACGCCACAACAATCAATCATAAATATCATTTTAATTTGTGGTGTAGGTAGCTCTAGTCATTGTCATGTTTGAATGTGTAAAACAATAAGGGCTATCATTAAATGTACTTCAACAAAATTAGTGTGGTAGCTCATTTGCTTCCCTCTAAGATCCTCAAACCACCATACAGGCACAAAGTGGCAACTAAAATAGAGACCGTGGACTATACAACAAGTATGGTTTATGTCAGGGTAAACATTTAGTTTTTATAGTGATATCTATTGCAATACCTTAGGTAATTTCCCTTAGTTTAGTAGAGTCACAAGTGAAGGAGGTTTTACCCACCTCAATAATTGGTTCATTGATTCCTAAATTGAGCATAAGCTTATGGTTTTCTTCTCAAGTTTGGCTCCCTTAGTGCTTGGGAGAAGATCAAACTTTATGGATTTATGACCTACAATTATAATCACCAACAAAATCTTGATTAGGATTGATCTTAGGGTCTTGATCTTTGAATTGAAGAAGACTGGATTAGGATATGATGGATTAATGATTTGATTAGGATTATGATGGGGGATATGAGATGATTGGGATTACCTAGGATTTTAGGATTTTGATTGATTTGGATTTGATTACCTAGGATTTGAAGTAGGCTAATGATTGGATTATGGATTATGAGGAAAATAGAATTGGAATGAGAATGTTGATTAGGACTAGGATGGGGATTTGATTAATATTGAGATGATGGGATTGATTAGGATTAGGAGGTTGATTTGTTTAAGATTCAAATGAGGGGATTGAATATGATTAATTAAGGTGGATGAAGGATGATGGGATGAATATTTTCAACCTTTAGTTTTACTTTGATTTGTAATGGGGTATTTTTATTTTTTATTTCATTTTCCCAAATATTGGAGGTTTGATATTTATTTTTGATGCGGGGTTTTTTATTGAGAATGAGATTAGAATAATGTATGAGAATTGTATAAGGGATTAGTCAATTTTGGATATTAGATTGATGATGTTGGGATTATGGTTAGGACTATGGACTGAAGGTTGTGAATTGAGGATGAACCACGGGTCAAGACCTTAGGAGGATTGGATTTGATTGATTTGATTTAACTTAGGATAGGATAGGTTTCTAACCACCAATTAGAGTTTGACTAGATTTTATTTTTATATTTAAGGTCTTCATATTGATTATGATTTAGATTTGGATAAGGTTTGGATTTATTTTTTGGATTAAGGATTGGGATGAAGGACTAGGCGAGGATTGGATGGGGATACATTTGGTTAGGATTTAGGAATTTGGATAGTGGATTATGGTTGAGAGTTGAACTTGGGATTAGTCTATTTGAGGTTGGATTTGTTAGGAATTAGTGTTCACATGGGTGTTATGATTAGTATGTTTAATAAAATAGAGTTATGAACATTAGTATTAAGTTGTTGAGAAACAACTTAATAGTATATTATAGTGAGTGTTTGTTTGTATTATGAGTTTTTTTAACAACTCATATATTTAGGAATGGGTTTATTTGTTAGTCACATAATTATCTATGTAAGGGAGTTGTTATAGGAGGTTTACTATAATATAGGATATGCAAATCCTATATATATACAAATGTATTGAATGAAAGAAGATATAGAAGCAATAATATTTTTGTGTAACATTTGTAGTTGTAAGATGGCATTCTAAAAACCAAAATGGTATCAAAGAAATAATGATCTTTGTGCCTGTGAAAATCCATGGAGCTTCCTTTAATGAATATTGAATGCCAATGGAATAATGAAGAATATTATTTGAACCAAATTGATGCATAGGTGAGTTGGTAAGAGCAGTATATGGTTTTGATTTTAAAATCTTGTTTTTTTATCAGTATAGTGCAATTTCAGTAAAATGGTCATATCTAATTCATTTCTCAATGAAATTTAAAATTTCAAAGTGTTTTGGAAAGATGGTGAAGAGGGGAACAAAATCCAAAAATTATTTGAAGATATCCGAAGTATTTAGTGAGCTATTTGAGGTAGAAATTTGATTGATATTTGTTGGATGTGAGAAGAAGTGAGGAATTTTAGTAGTCACCATGTGACTGCATCTTCATCCATTGATTTGCACAGGAAGAACTTTGGATATTTTGGATATGCAAATTGTATAGGACTATTGTAGTGGTGTAGATCTGCAACAACTTCCTTCATATTTGCAATAACATAAAGAATCAAAACATAGAGGGGAAATTTAAAATCACATTGTACATTATGATTACATTGGTAAATATAAACTAATTGGTTCTGAGATTCATTTGTTGCATATGGTAAAGCAGTGAGGATACTCATGTGTTTTATATGCTTGTAGATTCCATAGGAATATATATTCATTCTTGTGGTTGCCAGACCATAACAAAGAGGTAATTTTTTCCATTGTAGAAGAATGTCATCCCCCATAGCTTAGAAATTTCTTATTTGTTCAATTATTAATGTTAGTTTTTAAAAATACATGTGTATAAAGCAAGGAAGGGGTATTATTATTTATTGGTTTTAAAATTATTATTCAAAAGTGTCAAAAAAATTGTTAAATAAAATTTCCTCAATTGTAAATGGTTGCACTATCGCTTGTATGCGACATCCATCTTGTGGGGGCCATTCTAAAATTGAGCTTCAAAGTTTAATTTTCTAAGTAGTAAATCTATTGAAGGATGGAGGCAAAGGAGGTTGGAGGATAATAGCACCTCTTGTTAGCCACTAATGATGAGGTTTCCTTTTGTATTAGTGGTATTTCCTTTTATTTCTTTTTTGTGTGAGTTGTTTCCTTATGTAACCTCCTAGTGTAAAATATTGTATTGAACAAAAGCACTAGTGTAATGCAATTCATGGATCTTGAAATGATTAGTGGTAATCCAGAAAACCATGTGAGGTGAATAGATGAGTGTGTTCTTGTTCATGTTCAGGTTTGTGGTAAACCCCTGTGAAAACTATGAAAGGATGATGAGAGGTTCCTTTCGTTTGAATCAAGATCATGAGCCACAAGAGTTGGGCTTACTTTAGTTGAAAGTGTTAAGTTTGAAAATAGGAGAATGTAGACATCATCGATATTGTTACAAACAATTGTAAAGGAGAGCAACTGACTATAGAGATCCTTTGATTCTCAAACTTCTTGGAAGTGTGATTGGCCACTGATGAGTTCAATGGAATTGAAAGCGAGATAACTTCTCGTATGTAGGTGATCATGTGCAACGAGATCCAAATAGCAGTATGTAGACCTAAAAGTACGCATAGGCATATGATTTTGTTTCTAGTTGATATGATGTACTTTCTCTCCATGTTCACACTAAGGGGGTGTTAGGAATTAGTGTTCACATGGGTGTTATGATTAGTATGTTTAATAAAATAGAGTTATTTATGCTAATATTAAGTTGTTGAGAAATAACTTAATATTATATTATAGTGAGTGTTTGCTTGTATTATAAGTTGTTTTAACAACTCATATATTTAGGAGTTTGTTTATTTGTTAGTCGTGTAATTATCTATGTAAGGGAGTTGTTATAGGAGGTTTCCTATAATATAGGATATGCAAATCCTATATATATGTAAATGTATTGAACGAAAGAAAATATAGAAGCAATAATATTTTGTGTAACATTTGTAGTTGTGATATAACATTCTAAAAATCAATAGGATTGGAGGAAGATTAAGGGATTGTGAGTTCATGATTTTGATTAGGATGACAACATTTTGTTTAAGATTTAATTTTGATGGATGGTTTGGGTTTGATACAAAGGTTGGATTTTATAATTTGAATGGGGTTTGAAGGTGTAACTCAATATGGGGAAGATGGGTTTGATGGAGAAGAAGGTTCAATTTCTTGATTGTTTTGATGTATTGGAGTTAAGGGGTGAATTCACAAGTTTCAACAAGAAGACAAACCAAGCATTATAACTACTTACATCAATTCAAGTAGGGTGTGTGGACGATTGCAAGCCCACCTATATGGCTTGTATAGGTGTGTGTAGTGCCTTATTTGGGGCTCACTAATCATTTTTTTCACCCAAGGTTCCTCACTAGCACAAGGGGAGCACATACACTACCTGCAATTTATTTTTTAGGGGCACGAGATGAGCATCTTCCTAGCACAATCTGTGATCAGTGCATCACAATCAAGCATGACCAATGATTTTAAACTAAGATGAACAAGGTTGCTAAGGATTTCATCGATATTACTTGAAGGTACGTTGAGGCTCAAGCCTATGAAGGGAAGTCCATCTACAAGCATGTTTTCATAGATAAGTCCAATTCCACTTTATCTTGACTCCTTGCAAAAAGGGGCATGAACACTATGTCAATACACACTGATGACTCCTTTGGGGTACAACTTTAATTCTACCCTCTATATACACCCCATCAAAATACATTATTTGGGTCATCCCCTAAGGTGGTGAAATCCTTAGGTAGGCCCCTAAAGAAAAGGAGGACCAAATTTTATTTTATCTCCAATATTGCTTGATGGCGAAGGAGAGAGTATGGTGGTGAGTTAGCGGGGAGTAGCGGTGGGGTGATCATAGGAAGGGCGGTTGTGGCGGTAGTGAGTAGAGAAAGGAAGGTAGTTGTAGAGTGAGAGTAATAGAGGAGGAGATGGGTCAAGCAAGAGGGATGAGAGGGTGTAGGGAGTGGAGCGAAGGGGAAGAGTAGAAGGTGCAATGATAGGAGATGGGGGAGGGGATGACTCCAATAAAGTTCGAGGTGATCATGAAATTGGTGCAGGTAGCACATGAAGGTGGGTGATGTGTGAGGATGAGAGAGGGGACAGGGGTGGATGAGTGACACAATGCAAAAGGATGGGGTACGCAAAGGGGCTAGTAAAGAGGTGGTAAGTATGGGGTGATGAGGACAATGATGGGACAAGGGAGCAGGATAAGGTGGGGTTTGGGAGGTGGAAGTTCTGAGCAAGGGGAGATGAAGAGGGAAAGGGGATGGGGGGATGGGTAGCATGAGCGATGTTGTGGAGCAAGGGTAGGGGTAATGACAGGGGCAGGGTAGACATCATGAGGGAGAGGGTTTGAGGAGGTTTGGCGTTTTGGGAGTTTGATTTACTTTATTTATAAAAAGAAAATTAATATGTTTTATGTTCAAAGTATTTTTATTATTTGTTTTAATTTATTTTTAATAAAAGGTTGAGGCATTGGCTTTTTAGCCTACACCCCTAATCTCTTTATTTTTTGTGTTTTATTTATTTTGGTTTGACTTTATATTTTTATTATTTTATTTATTTTTTATTTTTTTAATTAAACTATAAAAAGGTTAAAACCAAATTATGAAAATGTAAATTATGAAATTAGATAAAATTAAAGCTTGATTATATTTAAAAACTAAATCAATAAAAGCTAGGTTAAAATAGGCATTTTTATTAAAAATAAGTTTAAGTTGGGTTCAAATAAACTTCTAGGTTTGTATACATGAAGAAACAAGATAGAACATAAGATTCAAATACAAAGAAATAAACCTTTACCTTGTCTCCCAATTAACTTAGATTGAGCTTGAAAAAAGTGCTCAATTTTGAGAAACCCTCTTGATTTTCTCTCAATGTTTGTTAATGTGTGGGTTGCTCTTCAATCCAACAACATGACTTTATTTTTTAGAGACTTGTTGATTTTGGGTTAAGGGTGGCTTAATTTATAGATTTCTAAGATGGAGGATCAAGGGTAAAGATTTTATTTGAGGATCAACAATTAAGATGCTTGAGAGGTTTTGGGTGCATGAAATACCTTCAAGTGAAACCTTGTGATTGGTGCACTTGGGGAGGAGAAGGATCAAATAAATTTAAATGGATAGGATTAACTTAGTATAAATGGATGGTTGAGATTAAGATTTGTCTTGCATGTGTGAGAGAACACACGAGGAAGAGAGATTTGACAAGTGTTCTCCCTCACATGCGAGAAGTCACATGGAGATAAGTGATGGGACATGTGAGTCGGGTCTCACATACGTGAGAGATCACAAAATTAAAAAGACTTGACAGGTGTCCTTTCACACACATCTAAGATGGACAGTAAATATTTTCTAAAGTAAATGGATGGCTAGGATTTCATTATAGGATTTTAGAAATAAATGATTAATTAGATTAATTGTGTTTAATAATATGCAAGGATTAATTAGTTAATCTATTTATTTTAATCAACTAATTGGATTGATGTGGACAAGGAGGGATTAAATAAATGACTTGTATTTATTCAATTCTTGGAGAATTTCCAAGGGGTTTAACTTAATTGGTTAAAAATTTGAGTTCTCATTGTGGATACCTAAGTTCAAATCCTAGAGAGACATTTAATGTGGAATTCTAAGTTGTGACTCTTGGTCTTTCATAGTTGGCTTCTAGTGTAGAGATGGTTTCTATTGTGGTTGCTCAAAAGGAGCCAAAGTTAGTCTCATGGTTGTTCTTGCAAGAGCTTTTATTGGTCTCATGTTGATGCTTGTACATGAGCAAAATATTCGTAAACAATTAACAATAGAAAAAAATGGAGAATAGAGTAGTTGGTTAAAATTAAATAAATATAAAGTTATTTAATTAAATGTGAATGATAAGGTAAAGTCTAGAATGTGCTTAGATGTAGATAATTTTAGGTGTCTACAACTACTTCCATAAAAAAATATGTTATAGTGATTCTATTTTATCATGAAAAAAATGATGTGAATTCATAATTTATGTCTAAAAAACCCTTCCATGCAACTTGGAGGGAAAAAGGCAATACATAGAATTCTTATGGGACACACATTTATATGTCAAGAGTTCCATCTATGATAAACTTAACCTATTTATTCTTGTGTACCAAGATAGGGCATACTATGTTGCATAAATTATCAAATCAACAAGTGCCCCACAAGTGAAAAATATTTATGCTTCCACCCAATATAGAAGGAAAAGAGATGATTATATCCCTAATGATAAAAATGAACATATGTGATGGTATAATATCTCCATGGAAAATGTGTTCCTATTTGTGTGATAAAATACAATAAGTGAATCAAGGATGAATAGATCACATGTCATAAAATGTATGCACATGTTAAAATCAATGAGGAAGACATGAATAAATACCAAGAATTGAGGGCCATGAGAATCTATGATGTAAAAATATGGGCCTATCTAGAATAGAAGTGTAGGGTTCACTACAGTACACAATAAATGCTCAAAACACTAGCAAAAGAAAACAAATGATATGAAAAATACAAGGTATAATTATTGTAGATTCAAAAGATTAATCCTATTTAAATCAAGTTTGAAATAGATGTAAAATATAAGCCCTAAGAGTAAAATAGCTATACCATCTAATTAATTAATCAATCATCATTGATTGATTAAGTCCCCTTTTTACTTTATTATATTTAAGCTAAACTTAGGAGTGTTTTTCTATTTTTAGGTCATGTTCTCTCATAACATATGATGATGACACTTATCATGATCTGAGTTAATCCTCACCTATGGTTTTATCTAGGGTTGTTTTTTTCTTTAGAAGTATTATTTACTGTGCATTGTAATTAATTTGGATTCATTCAATACAAATGAATATCATGATGGTTTTTTGAATCAACTCAATTCTCATGGTTGCATAACAAATGAGTTTCTTTTTATTTCTCTATGTGAGGTTTTTTTGTTGTAGGTGATTTGTAGGAGCAATGAAGTTCACTATTAAAACCAAAATACTATTAGAGCATTAGATCTATAACTTCCTATCCAAATTTTGAGAAAAAAATGATGCATCCTAGAGCCAAACAAACCTTCCATTACATCTAAAATGCCCAAAAACCCTAAGATCAACTATCAAATCGTCAAAATCTAAGTACAAGACAAATTTGGGTGATTTTTTGGTGGGAAAAAAAGTAAGGCTCAAAAATCCATGTGCAACAATATAGAATCTATACAGTTGTATGGATCCATACATCATATAGGTATATCCACCGTTCTTACATGTAGTTTGCATAATTTTCTAGAAAAATTCTAGGTGCACTCCCATTACTTTTCTATCAATATACATAAAACTTTAATGGTTTTGTACATTTTTCAACAAGTTTGAATTTTTTAGTGATGATTGTATTTATCGGCGACTTTTGCATAATATCACGACATATGAAGTCATTTTTTCAATTGTGTGACATTAGCAAATCGGTGACAATAATTACCGCTCAAGTACCACTTGCACATCACCTTTGCCACCTTCCACATCCACCCTATTGCTTTGCCAAGCCCCTTTGCTCTAGTTAGTGGTCATATTGAGGGCCAACTTCTAGCGCTAGATGCTCTATCATGTGCGACCAACATGTGGTTTTCCAAGTGACTAGGGGCTCTCATTTTTAGCCCCCTAGCAAATTGAGAAAGTTCTACAAAATCAAGTATAACTTTGGCATCCTATATCAAATATTTGCAAACCATATATCATTGGAAATTTGATCATAAGCATTTTCTAGTGGTGGGGGTCTCATCATCAGATTTTGTTGTTGGTATAGTTTGTCACTATTAAAGTCATATCATCATTTGATACTTTTGCGCTCATAATTTTTTTCTTGTATCTTCAATTTTCATGATTCTTGTGGTGTTGAAAAGGTATTTTAGATCTCTTAAGATCTATTCATGCACTTTTTATATAATTTGCACCAAGTATTTTTATTTAGTTTATCGTGATTTCACAATCTAGTCAATTACTTAGACATCTTGTCCCTTGGAAATGTTTTATTTGCATGCGATAACTTCCTTTGATCTACTTTATATTTTTTGAGATTATTGGTCTCTAATTTCTTCATTTGATGAGATATCATTGGTTTTTATATTCATCCTTTTGCAGTAATCTTGGATAAGGATAATTATGAGTCTTGCAAAAATGACATCTTAACACATCTCATGTGGCTTAATCTTTTGCCTTATCTTTATGGACTCATACTTGAACCAAACACACCAAGGAGTAGATTAGCATGGGGTAACATTATAGTTCATATTGTCAGAGTGATTTGTTCTAGTATTGATTATGATATTGTGTGTTGTATCAGATATTGATTGTCCCCACACATTTTGGACTAGACTTTAGGAGATCCATAGAGACTCTCATATCCCTCCATTCTTGGAGGATCTTGTTGTAAATTGTCTCATTTCCTTGATGATACAAATAACATACTCTTTGGCAATGATGCTTTAGAGGAACTTGAGTCTATCACAGGTCTTGCATGCTTTGATGGTTTAGAGGCTTGTCTCCTTGTTCCTACTCTGATTGAGACCCAATCTCCATCATATGTTGTTCTTGATCAGATTAGTATCACCACATCCATGACCCCTATTGATTCAATGCAACAAGACATTTACCATCTTCCAGACATAACTACTTGGGATTCGTATGTATTAGACATATAATGTATTTGTCTGTGGAGTCTCATATTACAAATTTGGATGATTATTTTGAGGGAATTCGTCTCTTTCATGATAGCCACATCATCATGGTCAACTCATCATCATTTTCTTTAGAGCTTGTTCTACATTAGTCTTCATAAGATTCTAATTGATAGATTGTCTCATTTTGACATGTGAACATTTGAGTAGTTTTCAGAGGCACAAATCATTTGGATTTGGAGTCCCTATTCATCCAACTTATGGGAATAGCTTCTCCAATCACCAGTGGATCTATTTCTTCTTAAGGAGATAAATGTTCTTTGTAGATAATGGATCATGTTTTATCTTTAGACTTTCATCATTGATACAAGAGCTACTTCTTTATGTGGGGATTCATAGCCTCATTTTCTCTCTCTTTTTTGGTGGACATTCATGGTACATATGTGATAGAAGAATCCCTTGGAGGGTCATATCAAATCTTCATTCTTTCCTTCTTTCATTAGTGCATTTATTTCAAATTCAATATAAAGGTCACACAAGGGTGGGTAGGGTATATAAGTAAATAATAAACAAAACAAAATGATGCAACTGCATTCATAGTATAGATTTCATTAAAGAACATTATTCAAAACACAAGTACAATTACTCATAATTCTTCAATTAACTTTTTTTCAATTCTCATTCTATTTTGTCTTCTCCAACTGAAAAATTTCCTTAACTAGTAAAAATCCCTACTAAAATCTATCTATTTTTAGTACTATTACACATGCTTACTCGTTTGGTTATGAAACATGCCAATTATTTGAGTCTACCTAAAGTAAAACTAATTGTGAACTAAAAATTTCTAATTGCATGAAAAATCTTGAGAAACCCAAATTTGGAAACTGTTGGAAAAACGTGAAAACACCATTTTGAGCCCTAAAATAGTTGAAAACAAACTTGAAAAAGTGTTGAGATGTGTTCCAATTGAACAGTTGGACTCAACTCTCCAAGGCACTCCTCCATGTGAAATTTTTGAAGTCAATCAGACTCTCGAGTCAAAATTTATGACCTTTGGAAGTCCATGCATTAGGGATGTAATAATGAAACACAAGGATTACAAAGGAGGAACAAATCTCAACATAAGATGTGATATTTAAAAAATATAAATTTGAAAGTTAATGATTATGAAAAACACTAAGAGGAAACTCGATTAATCTTGGCTAATCTAATTAAATGCATATAATAGGTACACATAAATTAACCTAGATTGATAAGTGCGGTATTCCAATGGTCTTATGTATTTAAAATAATATACATGTTGAAGTACAAAAAATAAATACAATAAATAAAGGTACTTAACTCCATGACTAAAGAAAAATAACTTCCAATTTGGTGTTGAAATGCTAATGACCTAGAAATGTAACCTCTTTGTTAGTGAAGTGCTTTGTATCTTGCAATAGATATGTGCTTTATCTAGAGTCAAGTTTGAAAATTAGGGTCAAATTTGTGTATTCAGAGGTGTCTTTAACCCATGAAAACAGTCTACAAAACCCTATTTCTAGGTTTCCCTTATTTGTCTTTTGGTATCTAGGATTGGCAATATTTAAAAAACCTTTACAAAATTATCAATATGTCACAAGGGGGACATGTCCACCTAGGTCAACCCCCAAGAATGTGTGAAAGATCAAAGGTAATAAATTTTGACTAAGAAAATGCTCCTATGATGAATGTGTAGATTGAGATTTATTTTTAGAGCATTAAATTGAAGTGTTTATTTCCTTAGTTGCAAATGATATGCAAATAATGCTTGAAATGGGAAGATGTTAAGACATGTGAAATGAATGCAATTGAATGTCTTTAAATACAAAGATACAATAATAAACCACAAAACCTTGTGTTTAGTTAGCACTCAATGCAAAAGGAATGGACAATAGTCAAACAAAATTTGAATTTCAACTTTAAAATTTTAAGGGTCAAGTCCATGACCACAAGGTTAACCTCATGCCCCATAAAAGATCAAGACATAATAAAAGCTCATACTAGAGTGCATAATGTATATTTAGAGATAAGTGCATGAATAAGTATAATTTATGTATGATTTGGGGGAGTATATATTAGAATGTATGCATATATAAATACAATTAAAAATACATATATACAAATATTTGTAAACAAAAAGTAAATAATATAGAAAAAAGACTTAATATTATACAAAATTATGCTATTTTTTAATATTTAAACATTCTCAAAATAAATTTAAAATTTTATAAAAAATCAGTGAGTATATAGATTCCAGCTCAAGTCTATAAATAATAAAATAGACTAGTTTTTCAATTAATAGAAATAGTTATTCAAAACGTAATCCATTGGCATCAGGCCTCCTAGGTGTTTACATAACAATACCATTTCTAACACTCTGTAAATAGTTCATCGTGACCGTGAAATCTACGGATTTTCATCAATATAAAAACACTGAATAATTTAAATTTCATTTTAAATAGATGAAAGGAAAATTATCTTGCTGGTACTTCAGTGGGACGTGTACTATAGAATGGACTCTCTGACTTCTTACAAAATCAAGAGACTGATTGAATTTCCATGGTTATGCATTTACAAGGCCATTTCATGTCTTTTATCAGCACACTAATGTAATTTCTGATATTAATAACGGAAGCACAGATGTACAACCACCAGTTTCTGAAGTGCTTTCCTATGGAAGGTGTGCTCACAAATCAGCGTCTCCCGTGCCCATTCTGGATATAAATAAAAAGCCCAATGCTCCTCTACCAAACTTAACTACCCGTAAAATATATGTGACAAACCTTAAGTATTTCCTTTTATTTTAAGCACCGACATTTCAGGGACAAATCCTTCAATCTGGCTTGAAATTCCTCAACTGTAGCATAATCATTCTCATCCAACCATTCCTCAACAGTATTTAGTGCCCCGGCAATATCTTCTGCCACTCTTGTCTCCACCGTCCCCTTGCACTTGGCCTCTGTCACCCTACTTCTCATGTTACCAACATAATTTTCCAAACTGTGTTTAGCAAGATGCTTCTTTGCCATTTCTTCATCCTCTTTTCGAAATACATCTGCGTCAGCCACCATTTTATCCATCTCCTCCTTGCTTAGCCTCTCACGTTCATTTGTAACAGTTAGCTGATTGTTTATCCCTGTTCTCTTGTCCTGCGCAGAGGCTATCAGAATTCCCTCCTCATCCACTTCAAAACAAACTCTTATCTTCGGCACTCCACATCGGGCAGGCTGAACTCCATTCAGGGAAAATTCACCCAACAAATTGTTTTGTGCAGTCAAAGGCCTCTCGCCTTCATAAATTGGAAAGATTACACTTGTCTGGTTGTCAAGTCTTGTGGTGACACATGTCTCTTTCAGAGTAGGAATTGGGGTATTGCGGGGGACGACTACTTTCATAACGCCATTGTTAATGTCAATTCCAAGACTCAAAGGAGTCACGTCCACCAAGACTAAGTTGATGTTTTCCTTGTTCAGTGCAGCTGCCTGCAAAGCTGCACCATAAGCGACTGCTTCGTCTGGATTTACACTTTTGCAGAGCTCCTTTTCCTCAAAAAATTGGCTTAGCAATTCCTGCACCTTGGGTATGCGTGAAGAACCTCCTACTAATATAATGTCGTTGATCTGCTCTTTGCTCATCTTGGAGTCCTCCAAGCATTGCTTCACCAATTGCATGCAATTTTCAAATAAGTCCGCATTGAGCTCCTCGAACTTGGCTCTCCTGATCTTTGTGTGAAAATCTTGTCCTTCATGGAGACAATCTATGTCAACTACAGTCTCTACCGCCGAAGACAAACTTCTTTTTGCTCTCTCACACTCTGATCGTAGTCTTCGAAGAGCTTTGGGATTAGTACTTATATCCATTTTATATTTTTTGTTGAACAGCTGAACACAATAACTGAGCATCCTATTGTCAAAATCCTCCCCTCCCAAATGCATGTCCCCTGCAACAGCTTTTACCTCAACCTTACCTCTTTCAACTGTAACGATAGATACGTCAAAGGTTCCTCCTCCAAGGTCAAAAACTAGAATGTTTCTTTTTTCCTCCTCCAATGCAACAAAGCCATAAGTTATTGCTGCAGCTGTGGGCTCATTGATGATCCGCATGACATTAAGCCCAGCAATCTTACCGGCATCTTTAGTTGCTCGTTTCTGCGAATCATTGAAATAAGCAGGCACAGTAATCACAGCATTCTTTACATCACACTTGAGGTATTGTTCGGCTGTCGTCTTCATTTTCGCCAACACCATAGACGAGATTTCCTCAGCTGCAAATACTCTCTTTTCACCTTTATAAGCCACTTCAACCATAGGCTTGTCGTTCTTCCCAGAAACGATAGTGAAAGGCAACAATTGTTTGTTAGACTGCACAGAGGGATCATTGTATCTCCTTCCAATTAATCTCTTGGTATCAAACACAGTGTTTCGCGGATTAGTTGAAACCTGGAACTTGGCAGCATCTCCAACAAGTCTTTCATCGGGGGTGAAAGCAACCATGGAGGGAGTGGTTCTGTTTCCTTGGTCATTAGCAATAATTTCAATTCTGTCATGCTGCCACACTCCCACACAGCTGTAAGTTGTCCCGAGATCAATGCCAATAGCCTTATCTTTTCCTTCCCTGTCCATCTGATATGCTGAAAATTTGAGAAAAAGGCAGATTCTGAATCAGACAGAAAAATGCTGATATTAATTCCAAAATGAAAAAATTTAAGAACAGCAACCTTAATGTACTGCATACCGTCCAATACACACACTCTTGTTTTTATATCAGCTATATCCTAGCCCTATTCACTCTGTAACCTCTCTGATAGTATAACTTCTTTGTTGTCCAACTCACTTCTCATCACATGCAATCCCTATCCATGCCCAAATGGTCACTAACGACCAAGTTCAAGCTTAATAAAAAAAGAATAAAGTAAATGAAAGTAGACAGTGTGTAGAAGTACTTGGGCAGCATAGAGTAAGAAGCAACAGTAGCTTTGCATACACATAAGTCATAGCAGAACCCATAGAAAGCATATTAAGAGCCATTGCTCTAAGGAAGACACAAAGCTCTATTATTCTAAATTTTTCCAATTATGGTCACGCACACATACTACCCTAATTAATTAGGCATCCTGTATTTTCCAAGGCCGATCTAATCTGTCCAAAATTTGTTTGTGGGACTTAGACCATGTCACATGGGGAAGTTAGACACTTGCACACCATAGCATAGTAGGTGCCTATGGTACCTCCTATTCCAGATAGCAAAGTTGTGTTACAGGTCTATAAAAGACTGGACTACACAGATTCAAAATGCTTCTGCAACCAAAGGATGTGACCATGGCCATATAGATACGTCTGTGCCAAAGAGGACAGAACCGTACATGATAGCATTCAATTGACACAAAGCCTGATGACAAAATGCTGAAGTGGAAGTCAGAAACTTAGTTCCTCCTCCTAAACTACAATAAATGTCCAAATCTTCTCCAAACAAAAAATTAGAATAAACCCTCCTAAATCCTCTTCTTTTTATTTCTATTTCTATTTTCAACCTCATCCTCTTCTAAAATTTCTTTAGATTAGAATCGGAAATGCATTTGAATATTTCATTATTGCTCTGATTGAAATTGATATTGTAATCAATTTATCCAATTAATCTATTTTTACCATCACACATTATTATAGAGCTAGTGGCTAAGACTTCAGTTCAAGTAGCAAGCCCAATTACACATAGCTATTCACTAGACAACATTCAATTCAAAGCCTACCTAGCACCTAATTTTGAGATTGTTAAATATTCTAAGAAATGATAGTTTTTGGCTTGGCTTGGTCTAAATGATTTTGCTCTCATCATTCTTTTGTGTCCTTGTCACCTTTGTTTCAAACAGTAATTACTGTAGGAGTCTTTCGCATTTATTGACGGCTTTTTAAGTTTCTCTCACTGTCGAGCATTTTTTCTATTGAAATGCTTGCCACCAAAGTGGGCTAGCATTAGATGATATGGTCACTAGCTTGGAAGCACAAGAAAATAGCTCCTAGACACCCTTGAAACTACATTATGAAAGTGGTTCACAAGGTAAATCTCCTGCTTTAATGTTGTTTTATTTGTTCATAATTTTGACAATGCATGTAAATGGCTTGAAAACTATACACTTTATGAATATTTTGTTGGTGAAAATTCCCATGCTAAGGAGTCGGGTCAACTCCACCTAGGTCTCCCACGAGGTCCATGTGGAAGCCATTTAGAACCTTGCTAAGGATTTTTTTTCTTTTTTCATTTTATTGAAGTTAATTGCAAAGGCCATTTTTAACATGCCCCCTAGTACATCCACACCTCTTTATTAGTATTCTCTCCTTGAACTAAAGACATTTTTATTTCTAGGGGATATTACCTTCGAGTCCCTATGTAGGTCAAATTGCCTAGTTTCTCCTTCTCATTGTGGCCTTTTCTAGACCACACTACAACCTCAGATCATAAAATTCATGGCTATCCTCTGGTTTCTCAATGCCCCAAGCCTCAACCCAACTAACCTATTGGGGAGTCTCCTCAAAAAAAGAGGATGGCTGGACCATGGTAAACAATAGAAGGAATACTCATAATTTTGGAGCTAAAGGTGTCGGTCCCTAATAGTTGACTATTGGGTCTCAAGTTTCAAAGCCTAACAAGGCAAATGAGGTAGTTATTACACAGCCCACAAGGGAATTGTCACAAGCAGCCAATAAGCCTCGATTTAATAAAATGTCACTCCCTGCTAGCATACTTTCCTCGTCACAAGTTACCACACTCTCCTCTTGCCTCATGCTACCCATTTAGTCCATCTCATGAAACTGAGAAAGGTGAATGTGTGCCTGATTAAAAGACCTTTGTGGAGTTCAAATCTTTAAAGTTTATGTAACTCAAAGAGAAGGATTCCTTGAAGAACTACGAAGCTCTTGATGATCTTGATGATAGACTTCTCAATTCTCATCTTCCATGAATTTTATTTGATGGATTGTCTGAGGCATCACTAACCCCAAAAGAAAATACATAGTGTGGGGTGGTTGATAGGATTTCCCAAACCTGATGATTTTTCATTTACAAGAGTTAAAAATTACATGTTTCATGCTTTCTACTATTTTGGCTAAAAAGTTTCCTTTCACTTAGTGATCATGAGTCAAGTTGTAGAGGAATTGCCACTTTTGTTTTTCCTAGGTGGTAACAACACATTATGGATCATGGATTTTACCCCACTAACCTTGTTTTGTGGATCCTCTTAGACATTAACAACCACTCTCTTGAGATTGTTAGTATTTATGCTTACAATGATGTTGAAAGATCTCATCTTTGGTGATAGGTTGTGGGTCTCTTCCCATTGCCTCTTGGTTCGTGTGTAGGAACTTCAATATGGTTGAGTTGGCTTCTAATAAATGTGAAAATCTACTTATGAAATTGATAGTTGGAAAAAGAGAGAATTGGTATTAAGTGTGCAATAAATTAAGTTTTTCAATCCAAATGTTGGTCATCATCATCTTGACTACCCTTGGTATACTTGGACTAATTTGAGGATTGGTACAAAGATAATCCTTAAATGTAGTCACAAGGTCATGTTGTTAGGAGGATCTATCTTTTCCTTTGCCAACTATTTTCAATTAATGATTAAGCCTTTGTTTAATATTTGTCCTTTCAAATCATTTTTTTATCCCATTTTGCATTGAGTGACAAGTTGTGGTGGCCAAGGCAACCAAAATGTAATTTTACCTCAACACATCTTTGTTGAGTCATCATTCTACTATTGGGAACGTAAGTGCCTCGACCTTGCAAATTTCCTCTAGTCCATTTATTTATTATTTAACATTTTCCCATAAGTATTTGACATAATATATAAGATGTATTATTAAATATTTGTGCTCCACATAAAAAGGGGCATGAGATTTTGAGTTGGCATTTTTTTCCACATGTAGATGCCTTGAAAATTGGTTTATTAGTTGTAAAACGATGTCCTCTTAGTGGTATATTATGGAAATCCTATTTTTAAAGATGTTATGACATATTTTATGACAACTGTAAGGGTCAAAACAAAAATAGGGTAATTCATTTTGGATGCGAGAGCCTAATTTTAGACTAGAATCTTGTCTATCTTGGGCACCACACCTTATGGGAGGTTTAGCACATGGTTTTATAAAACATGTACACATGGTTTCGAAGTTGCCAAAAGTCTAAATTGAAGGCTTGAGGAGAAGTTTGTATGAGTTATTTTGCAGGTACTAAAGTTTTGCTAGAATGCTACTAGATTTCTCCTAATTATATGTTGGTAAGACTCCTATAAAGGCTTGCTTTGCAAGTGTATTGTAATCTTGAAGATTATTCATTAATACATTGCATTGCTTTGGAGTGTGGGGTTTTTTCTTGAGAGGGTTTTCCTCACATAAATCATTGTGTTATGGTATATTATCTATTTCACTTTTGAATATGTTTTTACTTATTTTTGTAACAATTAAATTAGTTTGCAAAGCTTTGCATATTCTCCTCTCAAGTTTTAGTGTAGGAGGTTTTTTTTGTTTTCTAACTTCCTTACAAGTAGTATTAGAGGTTTATCGCCTTTAGTTCTAGTTGTGGATTGTTAGGTTTTTTGAGCTAATCAAATTTTGAGTGGGAGCCTATTCAAAAGGCATTTTGAGATTTTGTTGCAAGATTTTTTTAGATGGCAAGCACATCTAGGAGAATGGAGATTGTAAAATTTTCTAGAAAATATTTTGAGATGTGGAAGCTAAAGATGGAAAATTTATTGATAAATCATGATCTATGGGATGTTGTCAATGAGAATATTCATAGACCTATAGATCTTGCTTTTGGCATTAAAGTACAATGTTGTGGACCATAAAGTCAAAGGCCTCATCAGTTTGTGCTTGGCTAACTCTATTTTAATTAATATCCATAAACAAACCACTACAAAATTATTGTGGAAAAAACTAGGTGAAATCTACCAAGCTAAATTTTTAGTTAATAAAATTTTCTTGAGAAAGAAATTGTAGTATTTGTGAATGGAAGAAGGTGGATAAATTGCAAACCACTTGGAAGAATTTAATATGTTGGTGGCTCAATTAGTATCAATTGATGTGAAAATGGAAGAGGAAGAGAGATGTCAAACTTTGCTTTGTTCTTTACTCGGCTCTTGGGATTCTCTTGTTATGGCTATAGGAAGTAGTTCTCTAACCTTGAAAGTTGAAGATGTTGTAGGTACTTTAATTTTCAAGAAATGAAAAGGAAAGTTTTTATTAGAGCCAAAGAAGCCCTAAATGTATGAGGAAGATCTAAAGAAAAAGGAAAGAAGAAGATACGTAAGTAATATGCATAGTCTATAGTCATTATTGCTTGGAAATCAAGCTAAGGTTGTTTTCTGTATAGGCTTGGATAGGGAATTTTGGGTATGGCCCCTCCTTTTGTCCCAGGCCTTGCTTTTATGCTCTTGGTTGAAGCTATGCTTTGATGTATGTTGATATTTATATTACGGGTGTGGCCCCTTCACCACTTTTACCAATCCAAAAAAAAAACCTCTTCAATTAAAAATAATATCTAAAATAAAATAGTTCTTAAGTTAAATGTTAAAATAAATAATTTGTCTATTTTTATTTTGTTTATCTATTTATATGTTCATGTATCTATTTAGTAGTTTAAAAAAATATCAAAAATAATATTCATATAGAAAAATATTATAATTCTTGAAGCAAAAGTTAAAAATAACTTATTTTCATTTAATTTTAAAAAAATTTGTGCATGATTTTAAAATAAAATAAACTAGTTCTTAAATTAAAATCAAAACAAATAATATGTATATACCTTTTTCTTATGTATCTAGTTGTCTATTTATATCCACACATATATGCATTAGTTTAGATAAATATTAAAAAGTATATATTGATATAAATATTATAAAGACAAACTTTCCTTATATTAATCTCTGTTAACAAAAATAATGCAAACAAGTATACAAATTTCAACCTAAAATAATTTATAACAATTGTAAATGATTAAGTAATATATGGTATTATGTATATTCTAAACTAGTATAGATATTTTAAATACATGCCTAAAAGATGTCAAGAGATACTAGTCTTGCCATGTTTCTATTGCATTTGTTACATAGAATAGATTATGTCCGTTCGTCTAGAATATACATCACATATTCTATTAACAAATTCAATATAAGCTCCTCAAAACTATATACCTTGAAATCTTTTAAATAGACATTTTTAAGATATCTATACTCGTTTATTTTTCCCTATCCTTTAGAATAATTACATAAAAATTATTTTAAAATGTTATTGATTGTTTGATAATCAAATTATATAATATTTAAATAGAATATATTCCTTTTCAATTGATAAAATTGCAATATAAAAAAAATTAAAAATTGACCTTTTAAAACAAACATAACCTCTATATTTTGCTAAGTCAAGTGGAGTAAGGGGCCCTCTATCATTTGATAAATACATAATAGTAAAAAAATATCATTCTTTGAACAAAGAATCCATGTGTTGTTGACTTGAATGTCTTTTGTTTAGGTCGGCTTCTTTTGATTTCCTATATTAATCCAAACATCTGTAATTTTTGAATGATTTTCAAAAAACAGAGTTCCTAAAACAGAGCAACCAACCTAGAAGCAACATAAGAAGAAATTCTTAAACATGTTGAGTGAAGAATGAGACTCCTGGGACAAAAACTTACCTACCTTCTCAAGAGGTGGCAGCAGCCTTCCCTATAATCCGTGGGGGAGATCAAAAATGTGTAAGTGAAAGGAAACAAGCGTGGATTATCCCACAATAAACAATGAGGAGGGCTACCTTCCAAATAGAAATTGGATCAATCCAGTAATGATGAGTCTCTGACTCATGCCGTACAATTTTGAACTATTTGAAGCCCTTCTTCAACAATGGATTGCAAAATGTCCATATTCAAAACATCTTCGATGACTAAACAGGATATTCGCACAATCAAATACTTGAGACCAAGCATTCTTCTTCAACATAATCAACTGGGAAAGACATTTATTCAAATCTAGTTCGTCACTAATCTCAACAAATGTAGTGCTCAATTAGTCTTTTAGTATCCTCATAAACTTGAAAAAATTTACAGAGCAAATTAACTATCTCCCCCAGCATCAGGCCAAAATTGCAGCATAAGGTAGGAAAGGCAAATGCAAACAGGAATCGAGAAAAAAGAGCCCGTTAGGATAAAAGAAAAGGGTACCCAGGTTCTAAACAACGAAAGTGTTTGCCCCAATACCGTGGCCGAAATTCAGATATGGCAATCCTGTCTTCCATTTCATTTCAAATAATAAAAAAATTCGTTAGGGCAGAGGAACAGATTTATTTGACCCTTAATTGGCTGCTTCCATCCCTTGGATATCCATTCATGCAGACCTTTCAAGCTCGATCATAATCCATGAACCTTACCAATGATAGCATGGAGCTTGAGAGAGATTTCCGCAGTCTCTACCCCCACGTTTTTGTCAAAATTAACCTCTAGGTTATGGGCAACCCTTTTAACACACAGATAAATTTCGTTATGGATCGCAAAAAATCATCCTTTCCCTGGTGTCCCCTACACCTTCATCTCCAACACGCCTTTCCAGAGAAGCCGTTCACAAAAAGCCAAAGGCCGCCAAAACATCTTTGAAGGATCTGCAAAGGGCGTTGGTGATCCATTCGTGCGCCGAAGAGTCGTGGGAGAGATTAACTGTTTTTTTTTATATTGTGGAAGCTTGAACTCGGGACAATTTAGATCCCTGCAACACGGCCTCGCTGTTACACTGAGCGCCGACCGGCAGAGAGTAACTGTTGATCGCAGAAGCTGTGAAGGAGATTTGTGACAAATGCATGATGGGGACGAATCCTGCGCCAAAGATTTTGCGGAATAGAATTTATTACTACTTCTAGAAGAGAAGCTATTAATCGCCTCACAAGTGTTTCAACTGGATGCGGGGAGCAAAGGATTTTGACAGGGTTTTGGAAGACAGGAAATTTTTAGTAGCGACATCTCGTTGAAGAAATCTTTCTTGAACTAATATAACCTGTATAATTATCGAATAACATAATAATTCCATTAAATACAAACCCTTTCGTTTCACACAGAATTAACCCTTTTATAAATATGCGAATATCGTATGAACATGGTCTTTTATAAATGTTTTTTTTTTTTTTT
>VDFB02271358.1:1187799146-1187827981 GCA_007258455.2 Sequoia sempervirens
AAGCAAATGAGAAGCAAGTGAAAGATATTAAGCAGCAGTTGGTTAATATTTCCAACACATTTGACCCATTGGCCAGCAATATTTGTCATCAAGAAAGTCAAATAATATCTTTTCTCAATGAAATAAAGAATCTAAAGGTTGAAAATGAAAGGATTATTGGTAGAGTAAGTGAACTCTAGGGGCTAATAATTCCAAAGATTGAGATTATGGTGAATGTTCTGAAAGAAGATGAAAGTGGTATGACTGCCCCTGATCCAGTAAATCTTGAAATTTATGAAACCTTGGCATATCTTCTTTGTGGTAACATTACTATTCTGTGGACTGAAGAATGTCTTTGTAGACGTCTTCAAATTTTTGTAAGTCTCTGGATATGGTTGTACAGTTTTGCAAATTTTGGGTGCCCCAATTTTGTCACTGATGTCAAAGGGGGAGAGAGTGAAGTGAAAAATGCATTGATATTCTTAGGGGGAGCAGTATTTTGCATTTTGGCAATGTACTTATCAATCTTGACACTTAGTCATTTTTCACTAAGTGTTGCCATCAATGCCAAAGGGGGAGATTGTTGGCATATGGATTCTAATGTTGTCATTGATGGAAACTGAATTCATTCCCATGATCCACAATTTAGTATCTAGTCACACCGATAGATAAAGTGATACAATGTGTATTACCGGCAGAATACTCGAGGAACAGGGTATCCAGTCAAATGGCTTCACCGAATCATCTTTTTGTGTTGTGGATCTCTGGAATTGCTTGTTAAGCATGTGGATCTTATCTTATTATCAAGTTTTGTGGTGTTTCATTAGTTACAGTACAAGGTAGGAGGTTTGGTAGGACATTTTTATGTCTATTTGTTTGTTATAGCCAACTCAGGGAATGTGGTGTGCTGTGGATGTGTTAAGTGCCATTATTCAAGATGTTTTCCTATTCAAATATTTAATTATTGGTCCTAACTATGGATTATCCAACTTGTTTGGATACACATCAAATTTATTCATGATTTGGGTCGACAAGTTACAAATATTCTTAAGTTTTATTGAGCTGATTCATAGCGATTAAATCCCCAGTCGTGGATATATTTAGTTGATCGATCACATCATTTTGTGTAATGAAGAAGAAGTATTGGTGTATGTTGTGAACATCCAAAGATTATTTGAGATATATTATGCACAGTTTCACTTGCGCATAAGTATTTTGTTTGCGAACTTGAGCAGAGCAGAGTAGAAGTTCAATATCAGTCAGAAGGATAGAAGTTTGCCATCAGAGCTCAACCAGAACTAAAATCCAACATTAGTAGATGCTATCTATTCAATTCATTTTCTTTTATATCTAATCCAAATCATTGTAAGGGAAGTGAGCCAATTCCTTTGAGGAGTGAGCTCTAAGCAATGTGCCTAAATGCAAGTGCATTCCCATTTTGTAATACTTATTTTAAGTATACTCAAAATTTATTGTGGATTGGCCATCCACTGTGGTTTTTCCCCTAATAGGGTTTCCACATAAAAATCCTTGTGTTATGGTTGTGTGGTTTCTCACTTTCTGTTTCTGCATACTACTTTTGATTAAATGTATCAAGTGGATTAAAATTCAAGATAATAAAGTTAATTTTTGCAATACACTAATTCACCCCCCTCTTAGTGTAGCTTGTTTCCAACAAAAACCATGGTGAGGGTTAACTCACACTATATAGTATTTTGAAAAGAGTCTCACTTCCAAAGGACTCACTATCCAAGTACAAAGGCTCACTGCCTACAAAAAGGACTCATTGTCCAACAAGGAGGCTCACTGCCTACACAAGATTATACAAAATAGAATAAGGCTTTACAGCCAAAAATGAATTGGAAAGATGCACCTATCATGTGTTGATACAAATTTGAAGATGCTCAATATTCAAACTTTACACCCTTCATTCTTCACACATTTTCACATCAATTGTTTCCTTTCTAATCATGCCTTCACATTCATTACTCGTTCACTATTTCTTTAATCTCTTCTTTATTGTCTACCATCCATGCCTTTTCAAAAAAAATTCCCATATATTTATATCCAATCTCCATTGCAAGCATCAATTAGGTTGGCCTAATTAGATGCAATTCATTTATAAAACATGTCAACTATTGGCTCCAATAGATTACAAAATATTTTCAAAAAGCAATTTAACCGTTAGCACATTATATTATGTTAGCTCGAACCAAGAAATAGATCACACATAAGTTTTCATATCATATCAAAATTAACTTAACAAGTCAGCTAGGAATAGTCTTCAATGCAATCAG
Organism: Sequoia sempervirens; assembly: GCA_007258455.2. Classification (NCBI taxonomy): domain Eukaryota; kingdom Viridiplantae; phylum Streptophyta; class Pinopsida; order Cupressales; family Cupressaceae; genus Sequoia; species Sequoia sempervirens. Next base: position 1,187,801,423 of record VDFB02271358.1, read on the forward strand.
AATAATGTCACTTCACCATATGAGCACCAGAACATGAAATAACCTGATCATACATTCCTTTAACATCCATAAGTAGTTTCCCAAAACCACAATTAGAAATTGTCAATTGCGGAGAAATGCATACTAGAATACCAGAGAGGCACCAAAAATACCAGATCAACCATCAAAGAAGATAAGTCAGTTATATGCACCAGTTTAGAGTAGATACCAGCATGGTGACATCAATGACAACATATAGATAACCTAATCATTCTTCCAACACTATAATCTAACCATCATAAGCATAAATTAGTCATACTGCATTAACATAGACATCATGGCATAATCACATAAAAATTCATAAACATCTTAAAAATGATCATCCATCACATAACATCATAACATAAGAATGCATATCATATAAATCACTGCCAAAATCATATGTCATATATATTGCTTAAAAAAGTGTCATAGTACAATGTCAAGATGTGTCCCAAAACTAGAGCTCATAGGCTCAGTGGTCAAAAATATCCATGTGTCATGATACAATGTCAAAATATGCTCTAACACAGGCTGCCATGCTCCCTAGAAGGTGACTATCATGGTGATGGATTTCTATCCTCTCAATGAGGAGAACCTAATGACCTTTGCTTTGTACGTGGCTTGTCATATGGCTCTAATTGTGTCGACCCTAAAACTCACCACTACTCTATGACCTACTATGTGAGCACCTACTATGAGATCTGCCACTACTCAAGGCCATCGAGGAACTTGGTGCTCTCCTTTCTGGTGCAACCTTAGCCTCATACAAGTCTCTATAGTACCAATCTCATTTTTCCACTCTCAAAAATGTTGCATCCATATCTGCACTCAACCCATTGAGGGTGGCAGTGAAATCTATAACTCATTGGTCTGCCTCCTGACTCCTCATCACTAAAGCATCCCTCTCTACCTACAAACCATCTATCTCTATCCTCAACCCATCTCGCTTTTTCCTCAGCACCCCCACCTCGATCTCCAATGCCTTGATCCTGGCTGTCACTTTCTCTAACCATGCCTAAAGATTAGTTGTCCTCTAGTCTACTAGTCCATCCCCTCCTCCAAGTGCCACCTCCTCCACATCAACCCCCATAACTATCCTCTATTAGAAGACTCTCTTTTCCTCTCCCATTGCCTCCTCCTCTCATCTCTCCTCCTCTTGGTGCTCCTCCACCTTGACCTCCTCCATCACCATGTCATATTTCCCTACCTCAAGAAGTTGTACCTCCTCATGCCACTCCTCCTATACTGCTCTCTCCTCCTCAACTCTCTCACCATCACCCTTCTCTCACATCGGTGATAGGGGTCTCCCTCACTTTCTTCTTTTCCTCCTATCTCTCCCTCCTCCTTTGCCACCCCATCTTCCACCCCCATCATCATCTCTCCCTCCATCTCCTCCTCCTCCTCTCCATCCTCAGTCTCCCCTCCGACCTTGTGGTCCCCTGCCTCAATGCTCTACTAGCGCCAGCTAATCTGGGTTTATGTATGACTCTGGTCTATGGGTGTCCCACCATGCATCATACTTTGTTGTGGTCCTTGCATTTGCTGCACTAACCCTCCATCCTCATTGCATTGGTTGCAATGTGTCTATCACTTGCTTGACTATCATCACTAGAATCACCTATCCCCATGGGTGCACCTCACATGATGAACATGCAAACTCTATTGTCCCCCATGGCACATCTTGTACCTCACTAAACTGCCTCATGACATGGTCTAACAATAACTACTCAATGATGTGTTGTGATTGTATCGTGTGCATGATCAAATATCTTACTTGTTGGTACCATGGTACGTTTTGATCCTCATCCACCCACTGCTAACAATCTATGTATGGATTCCAAAAAAAGCTAGCCAGTATGTCAATCCCATGCCTCTAATAACCTATATCTCCTACATGGATCTATGTAACAATGCCTCCATATAGGTACACATATGGTATCCCATCTCCCATCTATCACCCCACTACAAGACGAAGCATGCCAATGTGCTCCCATACCCATACCATCAACAATGTAACCCCACAACTCATGCTTTGACCATTCTGATATGTAATATCATGTAGATGAAAGTAGAGCATCACTAATAGACAAGGCCCCCATGCATAAACTATCCCCTGTTGCATCATCCCTACTAGCATCTCTCTCCATCCAAATGGAAAGCCATGACATTTGTGATCCAAAATGATGACACCCACAATCAATGCACATAGGATGTATTCATATCTCTCATATCACTCTACCAATGTCTCCCATCTAATCTCATAGCCCTACACGCTAAGATCTGCCACATCCTCATAGTCATAATGTTCAAAGGTGGCTTGAAGTCCTCACATGGGATCATATCTCACCTACTCTCCTAGGATCGCCAATTAGAGTATCATGTATATGTCCTCCAGGGTCATAGACACCTCCCCGATCACCAAATGGAATGAGCATGTCTCAGAGTGCCACCTCCCCGTGAGCATAGTCCATTCAAGAATATTTCAAAGAACCTAGTAATGCATTCAAGAATAAAGCATATCTCTATCAGGTATAACTTTCTAAGAGAGAAAGTTGTAGAATATGAAGTGAGGTTGAAGTATGTTCCTACATAATATCAAGTTGCATATATTTTCACAAAGGCTCTTCCAAAAGATACATTTGAGTATCTCAAATATAATTTAGGGATTATTTCCTCTCCTTTCAACTAGACGCATGAGAGTGTGCATCTATCCATGGAGAATTTCCAGGTATATTCTTGGTCCTAGATTTATGTTGAAGGCTAACTCTCAGGGGGAGTAGGTAGTAGTGTTCTTGTTTGGTACAGTTAGAAGGAGCACATCTTGTGCCCCTAAGAGTGAGTGTAGAAAAGTGCAAGAAGAAGAGAAAGAGTAGTGCAAAATGTGTAGTAGTGAGAGTTACATGGAAAGAGTAGTGGAGAGAGAGAGAAGTAGCTTGTTGGTGTTGCTTAAAGTAAAATTTAATAGGTGATGTCAAAGGGGAAGATGTTACCTTTTACCATTGATGTCAAAGAGGGAGAGAGTAAAGTTTAAAAAAATCCTCAAGATAGGGGAAGACAGAGGGATGTTGTAAGAAGAATAGAAAGGGATGGGGAGAATGTTGTATGAAAGACACAAGAAACATAATTGTAAGAGATTCCCCAGTAAGGGGGGGTGTTTCTTGATGTAGAGTTGCTTTTATTGTTGATTGTTTTTCAGAGTTGTTGTTGCCATCAATTACAAAGGGGGAGATTGTTGGAAGAATGTTGGTGTTGTCATTGATGTCAACCTACATTATGGTCAGGAAGATGGTTGGAGATTAATGGTGTTGTCATTAGTGTTGACATTGATGTCAACCCCTAGTATTGGAGTTGTTGGAGATTGTTGGTAGTGTTGTCATCAGTGTCAAGTGTGGAAGTGTTTTGGTTTGATGTCAACCTCTAGTGTATTCATTATGAGAAGTGTTGCATATGTTGTGGATGTACTGAGAAGGTGTGTGTAGTGTTGTCGGTGCAGTTGGTTCACTTGGTTTCCAAGTTATTTTGAGAAAATTTGAATAAAAGAGTGTATAGTGTGACAGAGGTGTGTTCAATGTTGTGTTCCACATTTCTTTATGGTTAAAGATATGCTAATGTGGTTTGAACATGATGATCAAAGGTATTCATAGGTTCTGTATAAAAAGTTTTAGGTTTTGGATCATGCAATAGAGGAAGATGTGTTTGATAGTGTTTTTTCCTGTGAAGAAGGTTGTCTAGGAGAATTGGAATTGCTCTGCATTTCTCTGTGGTGAAAGTTCTTGGTTTATGGACTTGAGAACATGTTAATATTGTTTGTACCTACCTTCCCTTGGTGCATTGTGTGTTGGGTTGCTCTACAAGCCTAGTTCATGTGTTGGATTTCATTGGTTGTGCAAATGGTTGAGCAGGATGAAAGTATTTTTTGTTTCAGGTGGTTGTGGTAGTGTTGCAAAGTATTATGTTGGTGTCGGAATATTCCAGTGTGTTTTGGTGTTTCTTTGTGGTCCGTGCGGTGTCTTCAATCCTAGAGAGGCATGTATGTGGTCACTTGTTAGTGTTAGTGCAGGTTTGGCCAACCTGGCATGCTAGCACTAATTACGAAGGTTGTTTGTTGTTTGTGTAAGTGTGGAAAAGTGTTTTGATGTAGATTTAGGTCCTATTTAACCCTCGGTGTTCTCTACCTTCACTTCTTTCCACCGTGAAAGTTTTCAGTGCCAGCCTATTTTGGTGTTTAATGTTTGAGGTACATACGTTTCACTGAGGCTAACCTAATTGAGATTGTTTAGGTCATAGATGGTATAAATGCATAGTGAATTGTTGGAGATGTTGTAAGGTGTGTAAGATATGTGAATGTGATCAAGTATGGTGATCTAAGTGTGAGATTAATTCCTATGACTTCATATGCAGTGAGCAGAAGGTGTCTACATTTTCAATGTGTGTGAAGTTGTTGAAGGCAATGAGCCAAAGTTTGTAGATGGTACAAAGTTGCAGTGGTGGATTTATCCTATTGCTTTGAGATAGTGAATATATTTTTAATAGTCTTCTTCTCTCTTTATTTCTTTTCGACAATGAGTCCTTTGGGTAGTGAGCCTTTCTTCTTTTTTGGGCAGTGAGCCCTCTAACAATGAGCCTATTGTATTTGGTGTTTCTATTCATATATATGTGAGCTAATCCTCATTGTGGTTTTTCCCTACTTAGGGTTCTCCATGTAAATCTGGTGTTCTATTATGTATGGTTTTCTTTTCATTGTTTTTTCATATGTATATATTTTGCTAATGCTTAATGAGGGTTTAAAGTTTGATAAGGGTTTGAAAGTTAATGAGGGATTGAATTTTTTAATGTACAACTAATTCATGCCCCCTCTTTGTTGTCCTATGTATCTAACAGAGGGGTCAATGATCAAGACCTTAGGATAGTTCAATTTGATTGATTTTTTTCTATATATACTTAGACAAAGTTTATAGGAAATATTTGATTTGATTTTATATTACTAACTTAAGGTTTGCTAAGGTCTTAAGAAAGTGTTGGAGCCCAAATTTTCTAGCATAATTTTTTTTTATGCTTAGTTATGACCTTGCAACCATTTCCTTTGCCTTGTTTTTCCTGTCAATTATACCCAATCTAGGAAAATATTAACGAGCCCCCCTTTGCCAAAATACTAAAAACCTAAATTTTTCTAAGCTCTTAGATAATTGTTCAAATTCCTACATGTTTATGGTTGTCAACATTTCTAGAGGTTAAAGAACCTCTTGAACCTTTGGCCAAGTTTAATGAGCACCAAATTCCTTGGCAAGAAAGAAACTAATGAGAAAAGTGGTGTAAGGAAAATGTAAATTTCGGGGGATGTAGAGGTTTAAGAACCTCTTGAACCTTCGACATGGTTATTGGTTCTTCGTAATCTCCAAAAAATATTCAAAATAGGTTGTATAAATTTCAAGAGGTTCACATTTATTTGAGCTTGGTGATAGGTTCAAAAGGTAGTGTCCCAACAAAGAGAGTAAAATGGTGATTTTGGTGGTTTCAAATGTTCAAGAAACTTTTGAACCTCCAACATGGTTCAATGTTCCTTCAAAACCTTGACATAGGGAAGTGATCGCATTGAAGAAACCAGGAAAGATATAAAAAGAGAGGGGATTATTTTATTATATGTCACACTTTCCTTAGGTTTTCAAACCTATGAAAAGTGTAACATGGTTCTTAATTTCATCTAAAGTCTAAAATTGTGACAAAGAGAACCAAGTAAGGAATTCACCCAATTCATGATTTTGCAAAGTTCATGAGTTCATGATCTTTGTAGAAATTCCATAGGGTTTACAAAATGACAAATTCTAACAAGAGAGAGAGAGATAGAAAGAAGAGGCCAAGTTCAAATGTTGTATAGTTCACAAATTCACAAACTCTACAAAAATGCGACAAGGTCCTAAGTTCGAAAAAAGTGCAATAATGCACCAAAGTTTGCCAAGTCTCTAAAACACTGATAAAGTAGAGAAAGGAGAGGAATTTCATTCCTTTCAATATATTTTCTAGTTTGTGACAAAAAGTGAAAAAAAAGTTTTAAAAAGGATTATTTCTTTGAAAAATAAAAGACTTAAGTGAAGAGTGTGAATAATGGAGTTCTAAAACATAGAAATTATGGGGAAAGAAACTAGAGGAACATTGACACACCACAACAACCCATGAATGTTGTAACTACTCTCCAAGCACCATGAATGCAATAAATGACCCCTTATTAACCACTTAGTCCTTAAAATCCAACACCCAACAAACATAAATGTAGAGGACCTTTGTTGGAAAAGGGAAAAACATTCCCCCATCTCTTGCAAGTACTTATAGGGACATTTGTAGTACAATTTTAGGTGTGAATTAGGGGGAAATACCCACAAGAGGTATGAATGTCCTTTGTAACATACCAATTAAATGACTTTCAAGTTTATTGCAAATATTTCATGCCCTTCTTTGGGGGTATTAACAAAAAATGGGCTTTGTTTTTCAAAAGAGGGTTGAGAAAAGAGAAAAGGGTAGTAGTTGTAGAGCCAATAGAAGGGATAAATTTTATGAATCCCTAGGCTTTCAAATTTCCAACTCTAGGTGTAGCTATTTGATATTGTGATGATTTTGGTTCATTCCAAACTTGTCATAAAAAATTGTAATCTTTGAAGAGTGGATGGATAAAGGAATATTCAACCTTGACTAAGTGTCTCCTTCCACATAGTATGCATTTTCGAAGGTGTTGTTGATTAGTTAGCCAACTAGAGTACTATAAAATATTCACAAAGCTTTTATGGCGTATATTTTTAGAGAAATAGAATAAATGTATGGTTATGTTCATGGATTTCTAAGTAGAATTATCCAATATTATGCAAGCATTTATTTTTTTCTTGAGTGTATGTGTATAATGTAGTTTACCTCTATATTTTGGAAATTATAGCCTTTCATGACACCTTTATTAAGATATCACCATTGGTTTTTTTTTTGGCAAAAGTTGTATAGCCTATATATAATATATTAATATGTAAAGAGTAAATTACAAAGGAAAAGACATGTAACATCAACTAGCATGAAACAAAGCAAAAGTTCCATAAAGGCTACAAGCTAATCCCCCTCAATATGAATAGGGGATCAAAAGGAAGATGCTAGAGACAATTTGTAATAAGATTTCTTATGTTTCTGCACAATTGTCCAATCGTTGTCCACCAAATCCCTCTTAGGAGATGAAGCTTTTTGTTCCACAAATTCCTCATGAACCCCAAAATTGTTTGATTTTTGAAACTTCTCATCATATTTTGAAGTTGGAGCCACTGACGAGGAATATTTTTGTCCAAGTGGAGGTGGCTTTGAGAAGGCAGTCCCAAACTTGTTTGAATTCTAATCTTGTGGAAGTGTGACACTCTTCACATCATATTTTATTGAAGGAGCTGGTGATAATGTAGAAGAATAAATTACCTTTTGCCTAGTTATAGGGTGCTTAGATAGTGCATCTCTCCACCATGAAGTCTATTTTTTTTGTAGATTTACTTTTGATGTGACATGTTGCAACCACATGACCTATTTTGAAACATCTCCTACAATGTAAGGGAAGTCCTTCATAATCCAACAATTGATTCTAGGAACAACCAACAACATTAAGAATCATATTAGCAAGAAGCTCCTTGGAGAGATCCAAGTGCACTAAAATTCGAGTGAAGGTAGTGTGAGAAAAATCTGTAGTTTTCTTGTCTACAACCAAGAAAGAACCTAAAGAGTTTCCAATAGATTTGAAACAAGAATATATTCCAAAATTGAAGCGAAAGATTTGGTAGTCGAACCCAGGCCAACATAATGCTAAAGGATTCCAAAGAAGGGTTGAAGGTTGGGTGCCAAGGTTTAAGAAAGAGGTAATGTTGATTCCAAGACAAATTGTGGTCAAACAAAATGGAGTCAATGTTGAACAAGACAACTAAGAGGGGGGTGAATCAGTTGTAACAAATTTAAATCATTCACTAGAACTTAGATCAACCAAAAATCCTTAATACTAATAAAATGACTAAACATTAAGTGCAAGTGCGAAAATTGAAAATCATCACACAAACACAGTAACTCCAGATTTACATGGAAAACCCAATGAGGGAAAACCACAGTGGGGATTAACTCACACTATAAAGAATAATAAAACCAATTACAAAGGCTTGTTTCCTGATAGAAAGGCTCACTGCCAAAACAAGAACTCACTATTTGGATCAGGACTCACTGTCCAACAGGGTTAACCACCTAGAGGGCTCACTACTATAGAGATACAAAGAAGATAGAAGATATATGTTACAGAGAGAAGACAATCTCAATGCAATAGATATTTACACCACAATTTACTCAACCACTTGCAAACATACATGAATGATAGAGTACACCTTTAGCTTAGTGCATCTGAAAAATCAACATTTAGACCTCACACTGATCTGCCACACTCGCATCACACAAACCCACTAATTCTCATCTATTTCGAATCTATCTACTCTATTTCCTTGCACTTATCTCTTGTTCTTATTTCACCACTAACTCATCCTATATTTATACCATCTTTGAATTTGAAACATATCCAAAGTCGGCCATCCATTATTAAATTCAAATTATGTCAACGCCAAAATCCTAGGGTGGAATTAGAATGAGGGAAACCCAAACACACACTTGATGAGGACCCAAATAAGTCCAACACACTTCATCAACTTTGAAGATAGTGTTTAACACAAGGTAAGCCAAACCAATGTAAAAACACAGAACAATTATGTAGACACAACCCTTAGCACGATCAATCCTTCTAGGCACCAAAATTATCTTCAACACAATCATAACAACTTAACTCTATAACTACAATTCATAAGACTTTACCAAAAATAAATTTGGACCAACAACATTTCTTCTAGACCTTAACCAGAAACACAGAAAACCACAGTTCAACTTTGGTGAACATAACTCGCATTGTATAATGAATTAGAGGCCAAAAATCTAGATATAGTATCTGCCAACAACAATGATCAACATATTTGAACCACACAAACATAGGAGAAATTCCTAGAGAAAAATCCAGAGAAACCACTGAACACCTGCAACCTTTCTTCATTACAATTTTCTCAATATCCTCAACATATACAACCAAGAACCTGCATCCATGACATCAATGACAACAACGACTAGTTGATAACTAATTGACTAGTTGACATCAATGACAAAGCCATCATTCTTGCAACAATCACTATTTTTGGTGGAGTCAAAAGTACCAATGAAGAAACCTTGAGCACTAAGAAAATGTTTTGGAACATTTTGCAATAAGGGATGCCAGTTTTTCTTTATTTAGATGTTTAGGTTTGAAATTGAAGGCCAAAACTGATTAAAGCAACATATTAAAGCATGAGAAGAGAAATATTGCTCTTCTTGCAGCATTTCATCCCCAAATTCCAAAATAGGAGATGCCTCTGCACATTTAAGAAGTTTTGGGTGCAAACCCATATGTCCTTTTAAATCAAGAAGAGCATTGAAAGACAGGGGAGGTTCATGTATATTTGCACATACCTTTGACTTGAAAGAACCTTCATTGCTTTCATTGGAGATTCTAGATGTGGAGTCTTTGGGAATATCCAATCCTATGCATAGATCATTTGCAACAACCAAAATAATAGTCATAGGAGATGGATCTGCTTTATTTGTAACTAGTATCAAGGTTGTAGTAGAGGGTTGTTGTGAAGAAGAAAACATACCCATCAAACCAGCAAGCTTAGGAACCACATATAATGGAAAAAATCTCCAAAAAGGAAGTAGATTGATGTAGGGGCCTGTTAAACCATTCATTTGTGTTGCTAAAGCTTTGAGGGAAGAAGAAAGAAAACTAGTGGCTGAGGGACTCTTGCTCCCTATAATTTGTGAAGGAGGTTGCAAATCACTAGACAAGCCATCTGATCATGCGACAACGTTAAACCCTAATGGGAAAGCAAGAGAAAAACCTTTTGGAGTAGTAGAGATGTCCTTTTTGGGCATTGTGGTGTGTGCATTCATAGCATATGGACAAGTATACCAAGAATAGTGAGAGAAGTTGTAGGGATTCATTGCAAATGATCCATTGGAAGAAGTGGGAGTCGTTGCAGCCATTGTAACATTGAAATTAGAATAGATTATTACATGCTCCTATAGTAGTATAATGATTCTATTTCCCAACTAAATATAGGCACCATTCTACTACTAGCTTTCCCTCCTATTGTCTCATAGCACGCCACAACAATCAATCATAAATATCATTTTAATTTGTGGTGTAGGTAGCTCTAGTCATTGTCATGTTTGAATGTGTAAAACAATAAGGGCTATCATTAAATGTACTTCAACAAAATTAGTGTGGTAGCTCATTTGCTTCCCTCTAAGATCCTCAAACCACCATACAGGCACAAAGTGGCAACTAAAATAGAGACCGTGGACTATACAACAAGTATGGTTTATGTCAGGGTAAACATTTAGTTTTTATAGTGATATCTATTGCAATACCTTAGGTAATTTCCCTTAGTTTAGTAGAGTCACAAGTGAAGGAGGTTTTACCCACCTCAATAATTGGTTCATTGATTCCTAAATTGAGCATAAGCTTATGGTTTTCTTCTCAAGTTTGGCTCCCTTAGTGCTTGGGAGAAGATCAAACTTTATGGATTTATGACCTACAATTATAATCACCAACAAAATCTTGATTAGGATTGATCTTAGGGTCTTGATCTTTGAATTGAAGAAGACTGGATTAGGATATGATGGATTAATGATTTGATTAGGATTATGATGGGGGATATGAGATGATTGGGATTACCTAGGATTTTAGGATTTTGATTGATTTGGATTTGATTACCTAGGATTTGAAGTAGGCTAATGATTGGATTATGGATTATGAGGAAAATAGAATTGGAATGAGAATGTTGATTAGGACTAGGATGGGGATTTGATTAATATTGAGATGATGGGATTGATTAGGATTAGGAGGTTGATTTGTTTAAGATTCAAATGAGGGGATTGAATATGATTAATTAAGGTGGATGAAGGATGATGGGATGAATATTTTCAACCTTTAGTTTTACTTTGATTTGTAATGGGGTATTTTTATTTTTTATTTCATTTTCCCAAATATTGGAGGTTTGATATTTATTTTTGATGCGGGGTTTTTTATTGAGAATGAGATTAGAATAATGTATGAGAATTGTATAAGGGATTAGTCAATTTTGGATATTAGATTGATGATGTTGGGATTATGGTTAGGACTATGGACTGAAGGTTGTGAATTGAGGATGAACCACGGGTCAAGACCTTAGGAGGATTGGATTTGATTGATTTGATTTAACTTAGGATAGGATAGGTTTCTAACCACCAATTAGAGTTTGACTAGATTTTATTTTTATATTTAAGGTCTTCATATTGATTATGATTTAGATTTGGATAAGGTTTGGATTTATTTTTTGGATTAAGGATTGGGATGAAGGAATAGATGAGGATAATGATGGCACTTTCAAATATTGCAAATTTGAAGCGCATTTCTTTTCAATGTGTTGACAAAGGCTAGATCGACATACTGCTCAATCTACCCTGGAGCCCATCTTAGCTGATTAAAATTTTACAACTCAGAGGTCATCTTACAAATTCATATGGCAGAGTGTCTCTTGGTACATATGGTAGTGTGATTGCTCAATTTTGTGCTTCTAGAATGAGTTTTGATGGGCTATTTAATTCTTCTTTTACTGCGACCATGGTAAAATTGGTGTTTCGAAAAGTTGCAAATTTCACAATTCTAAGGCAACCCATTTCTTTTTTTGGTATAAAACATCTCCAATTCCATTTTCATAAAAAATGGGGGCCATGTAATACATTATTTTAATGTTTTTTGGTTGCGACAAACACATCCTATAGGTCAGTTTACAAAGAAGGTACCAAAATTCTAATTGTTGGGTGACATCTAATTTAAAACCCATGTTTTAAATAATTGATTATTGGCCACTCACAAAATATCACTGCTCCAAGGGTCCCCATTTGTGCACAGTGAATTTTCCCTGTTTGGGTCGCAAGAGAAATTAAAATTTGCATAATTTCTAATGTTTCAAAAGGTAATATTTAAAATACTTTAAGTATTTTAAATGTTATAAAAATGAAATGCATGTGAAAAGAGGAATTTTTAGGGAAGATTTTAATTTTTAATCTTTTATAAAGTTCAACTTTATAACCCACGACAATCTTGCCTACCAAGTCATCGTCACCAGGCTAGCAGGCTAGCGGGCAAAGCTAGATAAGGTAAATATTGTAAACAATGCCTTCATTAGTGTTTTCAAATGAGGGCAAGTATTTTGGAAAAAATCTTTCTAAAGTGTAAGCATTATAAAATGCTTTCCTTGCCAATCGGCGGCAGTGAAAGTTATGGGTTGTAGAAGCTAGCGGGGAAAGGAAAAGGGGAGCTTGTGGGTGGAAATAAAAGTGTTTGAAAACATTTTATTAAACACTGAAATATGTTTTTCACTATGAGGAGGCGATTTTAAATTTGTGGAATGAGTAGAAAATAAGATCAATCACGTTTTTTGCTTTTGGGGAAAAAATTTAGTATTTGGAGGTTCAATACAGTTGTTGCTTCATCCAAAAGCTTTCCCAATGTATTCCTTATGCCTTGGGAGCAATTTTGCATCATGTCAAGCTTCTATGGAGTGTCAATAAGCAAAGAAATAGCCCAAATAGAATACTCACGACCTACATTTCTTTCTTCTTCTATTGCAATGGTCATACATTATGTGGAGTTTTCAAATGGTTTGTAGGGAATTTGTTGTGCCAGAGGATTAAAGAAGACAAACATACACCTAGGAAATGGTGCAAGGTATTCAGCCTGTGATATAGAAAATGAGTAGAGATGGTGGCCATGGGACAAATATTTGACAAACTGTCAAATTAAAAATCAAAAGAAATTATAATTTTCTAAGGGCTCTGCTCAGTCAAAATGCAAGTTAAATGAAATTTTTAACTACCAATGAAATGGGTTTTTACCCAGAAGTGAAATTTTTCACATGTCGGGTAAGAATACAGTTATAAATGACCTTTCACAAATAGGGTAAAAGGTTTGCACGGGAATGCAAAACAGATTTGGGCCAAATCAACTTCAATTGCAAAAAAGAGGGAAAATAAAGGAGAAGCATCTTCTAAATGCAAATAAGGTTGTAGATCAAGGGTGCAGAGGTGTGCCATGTGTCACCATGGATTTATTTCTAGGGCTTCTCTATTGTTTTCTCCTTTCTTTTAAGTGAGAAATTGGTTTCATTATAAAGGGTTATGAGTTTTGGGGAGGCTTTTAGCTCTTGCAATTTTGGCCATGGAAGAGGCTATGTGTAGGATATTGTTGAATTCCAATGGTGAAGATCTTTGTTTATCAATCATTACTTGGTAGTACTTTTGTATTTTGAAACTGTGGCATATATGAATACAATCTATTATGTAATTTTCTCCAATTGTGAGTGATAATATGCTTTAAACCATGTAATCAAGGGTTATATTAGTTTTTCAAGCACATTTGCTATTTTGAATTAGTTTATTAGATTGTTGTTTGTCCAAAGGATAGAGTAAATGCTTTCCATGAATTAATGGGTATATTATTATTGTTAGGGATTAATAAGTATGTTGCATAATAGGCTTGCTTAACTATGATCATCATAAGATGATAATCTAGCAGGAGACTGTCACAATATGTTTGGTTCTATCAAATACAATGCTTAACATGTGACTATGTAGCCCAAGGAAAGCAGTGGTCTTGCATAGTTTTCTTTCCTCGTCCTCAGAAACAATCTACAAATTTAAAAACCATTTCACTGCCTTAATTTGTTCTATGTTTTTTCTATATCTCAACTTCATACCTATAATACAATGAGAACAAGGGGTGTACCATTATTTGAGGCAGCCATACACACTCTTGTTATATTGTATGAATTTTATCTTCTTTACACTGTGTTGCACCATAAGTTGAATGTTTGCATCCAGTGTCACATAGGATCACCCTCCTAGGTTTTGCAAAGCCTAAAGTGCAAGGGAGAAAAGTGTAAAATCCATCTCCCGTTCATTGGCCACTAATCTTGAAGTTCTCAAATATAAGGGTTGGCTATCCTTTAGAGGGCTTTCAAGGTTTAGCTGGGAAAACACCAACAGATTAGATGGGGATACATTTGGTTAGGATTTGGGAATTTGGATAGTGGATTATGGTTGAGAGTTGAACTTGGGATTAGTCTATTTGAGGTTGGATTTGTTAGGAATTAGTGTTCACATGGGTGTTATGATTAGTATGTTTAATAAAATAGAGTTATGTACTTTAATAGTAAGTTGTTGAGAAACAACTTAATATTATATTATAGTGAGTGTTTGTTTGTATTATGAGTTGTTTTAACAACTCATATATTTAGGAGTGTGTTTATTTGTTAGTCACGTAATTATCTATGTAAGGGAGTTTTTATGGGAGGTTTCCTATAATATAGGATATGTAAATCCTATATATATACAAATTTATTGAACGAAAGAAAATATAGAAGCAATAATATTTTTGTGTAACATTTGTAGTTGTAAGATGACATTCTAAAAATAAAAATGGTATCAAAGAAATAATGATATTTGTTCCTATGAAAATCCATGGAGCTTCCTTCAATGAAGATTGAATGCCAAAGGAATAATGAAGAATATTATTTGAACCAAATTGATGCATAGGTGAGTTGGTAAGATCAATATATGGTTTTGATTTTAAAATATTGTTTTTTGTATCAGTATCATGCAATCTCAGTAAAATGGTCATATCTCATTCATTTATCAATGAAACTTAAAATTTCAAAGTGTTTTGGAAAGATGGTGAAAAGGGGAACGAAATCCATAAATTATTTGAAGATATTCATAGTATTTAGTGAGTTTTTTGAGGTAGAAATTTGATTGATATTTGTTGGATGTGAGAAGAAGCAAGGAATTTTAGTAGTCACCATGTGCATTCATCTTCATCCATTGATTTGCACAAGAAGAACTTCGTATTTTTTGGATGTGCAAATTGTACAGGACTATTGTAGTGGTGTAGATCTGCAACAACATCCTTCATATTTGCAATAACATAAAGAATCAAAACATAGAGGGGGAAATTTCAAATCACGGTGTACACTATGATTACATTGGTAAATATAAATTAATTGGGTTGAAGATTCATTTGTTGCATATGGTAAAACAATGAGGATACTCATGTGTTCTATATGCTTGCAAATTCCATAGGAATATACATTCATTCTTGTGGTTTCCAGACCATAACAAAGAGGTAATTTTTTCCACTGTAGAAGAGTGTCATCCCACATAGCTTAGAAATTTCTTATTTGTTCAAAGATTAATGTTAGTTTTTAAAAATATGTGTATTAAAACAAGGAGGGGTATTATTATTTATTGGTTTTAAAATTATTATTCAAAAAAGTCAAAAAAATTGTTAAATAAAATTTCCTCAATTGTAAATGGTTGCACTATCACTTGTATGCAACATCCATCTTGTGGGGGGCATTATGAAATTGAGCTTTAAAGTTTAATTTGCTAAGTAGTAAATCTATTGAAGGATGGAGGCATAGGAGGTTGGAGGACAATATCACCTCTCGTTAGCCACTAATGATGAGGTTTCCTTTTGTATTAGTGGTATTTCATTTTATTTCTTTTTTGTGTGAGTTATTTCCTTATGTAACCTCCTAGTGTAAAATATTGTATTGAACAAAAGCACTAGTGTAATGTAGTTCATGGACCTTGAAATGGTTAGTGGTAATCCAAAAAACCATGTGAGGTGAATAGATGAGTGTGTTCTTGTTCATGTTCAGGTTTGTGGTAAACCCATGTGAAAACTATGAAAGGATGATGAGAGGTGTCTTTCATTTGAATCAAGATCATGAGCCACAAGAGTTGGGAATACTATAGTTGAAAGTGTTAAATTTGAAAATATGAGAATGTAGACATCATCGATATTGTAAACAATTGTAAAGGAGAGCAACTAACTATAGAGATCATTTGATTCTCAAACTTCTTGGAAGTGTGATTGGCCACTAATGAGTTCATTGGAATTGAAAGCGAGATAAGTTCTTGTATGTAGGTGATCATGTGCAACGAGATCCAGATAGCAATTATAGACACATAAAAATGACCTAGGCCTACAAGCTCTATTTTACCACTTTCATCCTAGCATAATTATGACATTTTAATTATGTCCTTGGTCCACTTTCCACTATTAATTAAATAATTCATTATTATTTAATTAATTCATGTCTCTTGTATTCTTCATGATTATTTTGTCCTTGTCATTTACTCCTTCAAACAAGTCCTTTGATATTCCAAAATTGAGACATAGATCAAGCACAAGGCGGTTAGGAAACCTTCTTCCAAATCATTTTAGACCTTTGCATTTGCATACCTTAGACATTCAAATCATTTTATTCCTCACATGGCATATCTTTAAAATCCAAAATATTTTCATCATAGTTCTCATTTGGCATCTAGACTTTGCATTGGTCATTTCCTTAACCAACATTTTCACATTAATCCTCATTGTCACCTTGGCATTTGGCAACCTTTCTTGACAATTTTATCACCTTGCATTAGTCATTTTCCTTAGGAAAATGTCATTATCACCTTGCATTGACATCCTCCAAAAATACAAAAAAAATAGTGTCATAACTTGTCATCTTAGTCTTCATTGTCCTTTGGAATTAGTCATTTTCTTTAGACAACATTGTCATATTGCATTCCTTATTGTTAAAAATCCAAAAACATAGTCTTGCATTGTCCTCCTTTATCCAAAAAATCCAAAAAACATAGGCTAGTGTCATCCTTGCATTTATTTGTCATTCTCTTCGTCCTCATTTGAGCAATTTCCTTTTATGGTTGAGACTAGGATTCAAAGAAAGAGATGACAAATGACAAACTTTGGACAAGATTCCAATCCCAACATCGATAATAATTATGACGCAAACCAACACTGGACTTTTTCCAACCCATTTCACAACATGAACACACAATCTTCCATGAGCATGCCATCTTCATCACAAAACCTTTTTGAACCATCCATACAAAGAGACTGACATGGACACGTATACGCAGAAGACTTAGAAGCTACAATGCAAAATCCTGACGTAGCCTCCTTTGTGGAAGACTTAGTCCTACATGACCCTCAAAGGTATCTATCCATGCTCTTGGAACAAGGGGTTAAACTACCACATGGATTTTACTTTAATACTTTGAGACCAACATCACCTACGTACCCTTCCTACTGACAATCCATGAGTCCTATTCCTTCGTCTATCTACCCTCACTACCAAAAGTCACTTAACACCATCCATGGCATTATTCCACAAAAAACATCCATTAATCACGCTTATCCTAACTTTGACAAGGGAAGCCAAATTTCCATTAATCCCTTCCAACCCCCCATGTCCTATGCTAGTCCTCCATTTACCAATCCCATCCAAATCCCCACTAATCCCATCCAAATTCCCACGTCTTACCCTAGTCAACAATACACTAATCCATCTCAAGTCTCCATGTCTTATCCTAGTCCTTCATCCATCAATCCAACCCAAGTCTCCATGTCATCCACTAATCCCCTCAAAGTCTCTACGTCTTATCCTAGTCCTATGGTCACTAATCCTTTCCAAGTCAATACCTCACAAGCCACATTTAGTCATGAAAATTCTATCATTGTCCAAAGTCAAATCCCATTTAATAAACTTGAGGATACATGTCAAAACGAAAGTCCAAAGCACGACACATCACCCTCATGTCAAGAACAAGGTAGTCCATCCCATGACCCTATCTTCCAGTCCATTCAACAAGTTATCCTAGACAATCATCATAGCATCTAAAATACACCTATCCTTGACAAAGATTCTAATCATATCATCCAAGACACTACCATTTTTTACCAAGACAATCCTATCTCTGATCAAGGCACTACCATTGACCAAGAAGCCCGAAATGATCCACTCCTTGACCTTTATTCCATTCATGACCAAACACTTGACGATGACCCTATTCAGGCCCCGACTAGCAACACTTGCCAAAATGAGACACTTGCCTCCATAGGACACATAGAGGATATTCCTCCAGAACTAGAGTCTTCCACTATGGAAATATTTGCAAATTATCAAGCTATAGCTGAATTCACTGGACTCTATGACATTGACCATAATGATGGCTTCAACATCGAATGGGAAGCACCAATAGAATCATCTGAACCTGACACATCACAAAATCAGATCAAAGATATCAATCAAAAAGATGTCCAACATGTCAATGAAGCTAAGACATCTTATCAACTAGGATCATCTATCTTTATCAGAGCAGGCTTTCTCGCAAATGAGAATATTCCAAGTAATAGTGTCCACATATATCATGATGGGTTAGCATCTTTCTTTCAAAACAATAAATACCCCATCACAAACAGAATCTGTCAAAACATGCAATATCAAGTCAAAGGACTAGGCATACATGAGCAAGGCATTCAAGAACCAATACAGCTCCAAGAAAATTACAGACATCAAGGTCTTGACTATTCTTCAGTCAGAAAATCAAATGATGTCAGTGGAACCTCCTCGATATTGGGGGCAACCTTGTCAAATACAAACATCAAAATGAAGTCCATCAGTAATCCTTGTCATAAAGTTGTTGCCAACACCCTCTCCACCCACACCATAAAGCGTCATTCCATCATAAATAAGCCTTCCCTTTGGAACCAACAAAAACAAAAGTCATACAAATCAAAAGATAAAAATCAAATGTCAATGGCTATTGAATCAAACAAAAAGACAAGTGGACAAATGAAATTAAAATGGATCCCAAAGACAAGTGGACCAAGCAAAGAAAATATGTCAAAATAAAAAGAGCCACAAGACAAGAGGACTCCCACATATAACACATGTCCACCTCCTTCAAAATGGTCATCAAGCAAGGCATCTAAAGGTGTTGATTCCAAACACCATCCCTCCAAAATCCGTCATCCACCATAGCAAGTTTGGAAAATAAAAAGTGATTTGTCCAAACAACCTTTCCACATCTATCATCATCTGTCATAATCCTACATCTCATCTAGAGTCCAAAGATACCATGTCACAAATACATCACATCATGGCAGCAACTCTTTATCACAAGGACCCTCATGACAAGGATCACAATGACATCAATCAGTTGTATGCAAGCACTATGATCCTGACACGACAATTGCTTCAAAAAGGTCATTATTGGCATATCATGACCCTAGTCTCTACATCAATACCGTTAGTGGATTCAGAACAGTCAATGGTCATCTAAAGTGATGGACGAATCCCAAAACAATAGCAAAGAATAAACTAATACTCTCCAAAACTATAGCAGAGAAAAACTCACGGAGAAACCAAAAAAATACAAGAAAACAATAAAATGCACAACAACAAACTTTATTTACAGAATGGTTTTCCACTCTACTTGCCTGTCCATAGGCTACAACGTAGGCCCATTTTTATACTAGAAAATAGGCTAATAAAAGATAAACCCAATCTGGATAAATCCCTATAATTTCTCAACCACCTATCTATTAGTTGAAACTAATTTTATTCGAAGATTTTGTGAGAGCTTTACTACCTCTCATTATTTGATCTACATTAACAAACTCTAATAATAAGTTTAGAAAGATTGCACCTGCATCAGACTCCCAAGGAACAAAAGACATGTTCATGGACTCTTTTCCATGAGTTCTTCAACACTTGTACCATGTTTGGATAGTTCTGAAGCTGTCATCCATGTTGCATCTTCAAGTGGGCATCCCTTCCATTTGACTAAGTATTGGAAATATTTTGTGCCCCTTGTTTTCTTTACCACTTTCTTGTCCAAGATGTCCTCAGGTTGTTTTGGTATTTCCTTGGGTAACTGCTTCTCCCATTCAATCTTCAGGTACTTTGATTATTTCTTCTTCACCTTTGAAAGGGTATAAATCTGCAACATTGAAAATAGGAGATATTCCAATGCCTGGTGGAAGCTCTATTTCATATGCATTGCTAGAAAATTTCCTTAAAATTTTGCAAGGACCAATTTTCTTAGCCTTTAATTTATTATATTCACCTTTTGGAAATCTCTCTTTTATGAGATGAGCTAAAACAAGGTCGCCAACATTGAAATTGACTTCTTTTCTTTTCTAATCAGCTCTCTTCTTATACTTGATGGTATTCTCTTCAAGTTTCCTTTTTACCTATTCATGCAAATCTTGCATTGCACTGGCAAAATCTTCACCATCTGCACTTCATGTTTCCATTTTACCCAAATTTCTTAGCTCATATACTCCTCTAGGATGCATGTCATACATAATTTGAAAAGGACTCATACCTGTGCTTCTGTTAGGTGAGTCATTGTATGCAAACTCTACTTGTGCAAGTACTAAGTCCCACTATTTGGGATGCATACTGACCAAACTCCTCTAGATGTTTCCAAGGCTTTTGTTGACTACTTTTGTTTGTCCACCCATTTGAGGATGGTAAGCTGAGCTGAAGCTTAGATTGGTGCCCAAATTTTTCCAAAGAGTCCTCCAAAAGTGCCCTACAAATTTAGTGTCTCGATCAGAGACAATGCTTTTAGGAAGTCCATGTAGTCGAACTATCTCCTTGAAGAAAAAATTTGCAATGTTAGTAGCATCACTTGTTTTTGTACATGGAATAAAATGAGCCATTTTGGAAAATCTATCAACTACTACAAAGATTGAATCATGCCCTTTTTGAGTTATGGGTAAACCAAGTACAAAGTCCATACTTATTGAATCCCATGGCTTGTTGGGAATCAGCAATGGCTGATATAAACCTACATTTTGACTGCTTCCTTTGGCATGTTGGCACAATTTACATCTTTCTACAAACTTATTAACATCATTACTCATACCTAGCCAATAATAGTGTGTGCTCAATTGAGCTAGTGTCTTGTTTTGCCCGAAATGTCCTGCTAAGTTGCCACTGTGTTTCTCCTTTAGCAAGTTCTCTCTCATGGAACTTCTTGGAATGCAAAGTTGACTTCCTTTGAACAATAGACCCTCCTGTATCATGAAATCCATCCAAGGACTTATATCCCTGCTAAGAGGATTTATACATGCTTCATATGCTTCTTTGAAATCTATATCTTCCTTGTACATCTCCTTTAGGTCATCAAAACCCATTATACTTACTTTAGATCCCAGCATGATCAAGCTTCTTCTGCTCAAAGCATTTGCAACTTTGTTAGTTTGGCCACTTTTTGTTTGATAACAAAGATAAAATTTTGTAAAAATTCAACCCATTTTACATGCCTTTGATTTAATTTGGTTTGGTTACTGATGAACTTTAAAGCATGATTATCAGTATACAATAAAAATTCCTTAGGCATTAAATAATGCCTCCACTTTTTCAAAGCTTGAACATGAGCATAAAATTCTTTGTCATATGAAGAATATTTCTTTCTTGCATCATTCAGTTTCTCACTATAGTAAGCAATTGGCTTACCTTCCTGACTTAAAACAGCACCTACAGCCATTCCCCTAGCATCACATTCAACTTGGAAAAGTTTACCAAAATTAGGTAAAGCTAAAACAGGTTGTTCAGTAATCTTTTTCTTAAGTAATTGAAAACTTACTTCTACTTCTTAGTCCATTGGAACAACTGTTTATTTCCCTTGATTGTTTCAACAATCGGAGCACAAATACCACTGAAGTTTCTTATGAACTTTCTGTAGAAACTAGCTAGTCCATGAATACTTCTTACCTCAAAGATATTCCTTAGAGTAGGCCAATCTATTATAGCTTTAACTTTTTTAGGATCCATTTTCAAACCATCTCTAGATATTAAAAAACCCAAATAGATCAACTCAAGCTTCAAAAATGTGCATTTCTTAAGATTGATTAAAAGTTTTTCCTGTTTCAATTTACTCAAAACCAATCTTAAATGTTTGAGGTGTTCTTCCTTTGATTGACTGTATATTAGAATATCATCCAGATAGACTATTACAAATTTTCCTGTGAATTCCTTAAGCACTTCATTCATTAACCTCATAAAAGTGCTTGGAGCATTTTTTAAACCAAATGGCATTACTAACCATTCATAAAGCCCATCATTTGTTTTAAATGTGGTTTTCCATTCATCACCTTCTCTTATTCTAATCTGATGATACCCACTTTTTAAATCTATTTTGGAAAAATATTTAGCACCACTCAGACAATCCATTAAATCATCCATACGAGGCAAAGCAAATCTATACTTGATGGTAATATTGTTTATGGCTCAGGAATCTGTGCACATTCTCCATCCTCCATCTTTTTTTGGGCTCAACACTATAGGAACAGCACAGGGACTTAGACTTTCTCTGACCAATCCTTTTGTCAAGCAAATCTTGTACTTGGGATTTTATCTCTTCATTCTCCCTTGGAGTCATTTTGTAGGCTGCTTTGTTTGGAAAGTTAGCTCCTCGAATGAGATCAATATGATGGTTGATACTTCTCATTGGTGGTAACTCATTAGGAAAATCATCCACAACAATATCAATGAATTCATTTAACATTTTCTGAATTTCTAGAGGTAAATCAACCAAATTTGTACTTGTAAGAATTACTTTTGGTTTTCCAATTAGAGCAAAATTTACCTCCTCATTCTTGATTTGATGCAAAAATTCTTTCCCACTTACCATTAACACCTTAGGACTGACCTCCTCAACTGCATTTTCATCCTTAAGGGGTATCAATGTGTGTTTATGTCCATCTTTTTCAAGAGTATATGTGTTACATCTTCCATCATGGATTGCTTTTCTATCAAACTGCCAAGGTCTACCTAAGAGAATATGACAGACATCCATTGGCATAACATCACATATTACTTTATCTTTGTAACTCCCTATTTGAAACTCTACTTGACATTGTTCATTTACCAATATTTGATGTCCTTTTTGCAGCCAAGACACCTTATATGGAGTTGGGTGTGTTGTCTTTTTCAAGCCTAACTTATCAACCATTTCAGTGGATACAAGATTTTCAGTGCTTCCACTGTCAATAATAACTTTACAACATTTATCTTTCGTTTTACAAGTAGTTCTGAATAGTGCTTTCCTTTGTGCAGGCTCGTGGATTTCCTTGTTTGGTTTAAGTAGAACTCGCTTCATAAGTAGTGATTCTCCAACTTCAGGTACATTTGTATGAATAGGTAATTTTGTAGTCTCTTCCTTAGCTTGTGCAATGTGTGCACTTTTTTGATTTTCTGGACACTAATAAGATCTATGACCATATTGATTGCATTTAAAATATTTGCCAACAAATCCTCTACCTCTACCTCTTGAATAAGGTCTTCTTCCTCTAAAAGAATCATTACCTCGGGAGGAGTGTTCCTGGTGATGTGAGCTACTGGCTTCTTCTCTATGAGCTTTCCACTGACCTCTTCCACTTGGTGATCCTCTTCCTCTGAAACTTCTACTTCTCCCTCTCGAGCTTTGTGCTTGTTTTCTAGAAACTTTTTCCTCTGCTTTGAGAGCATACTGATATGCTTCCTCCATTGTTCTTGGACACAAAAGGTTAATTTCATCTTGAATATTGTATCTCAGTCCATTAAGATATCGAGCCACCTTTTCTGTATCATCTTCAATATGACCAACTCTAATGGTCAACCTATAAAATTCTTATGTATAATCTTTAACCGACATTTCTTTTTTCTTAAGATTTTGCAATTTCTTGAAAAGATTAATTTGGTAATCTTTAGGAAAGAATTTACCTTTTAGTTTAGCTACCATCCTTTCCCAGTTCTTGATCTTTGGCTTGCCTTTTTGTCTCCTTTCATCTTGAATTCCATCCCACCAGAGAGATGCATGACCCTTCACTCGGGTTACAGCGAATTTCACTTCTTTGTCATCAGCAACATTTTCATACTCAAAATATTTCTCCATTTCACTAATCCAGTCAATCAATTTCTTAGAATCCAGGCTACCTTCATACATAGGCACCTCCAACTTGGGTTTCGAACTTGCTCCCAAAATTGCCTTGACGAGTCTTGTTTCAAATCCTTCTTCAGCTGCTTCTTCTTGAGGTTCCTCCTCTTCATCACTGACATCATTCATGTCAATGCCTCCTCCTTGCACAAGCTCCATAGCTTGCAACCGTGCTTGCATTTGTCTCATTTCTATGAGAATCTCTGCATTTGCAGCTTGCCTTCCTCATCCTCATCCTCTTCCTCGAACTCTGAATGCCATCTCTTGACAGAGAAGATCTTCTCTTGCACCGACTATGACCTCTTCATGTTCAGATACCAATAAAGGTATAGGGCTGAAAAATAATCTTCTACTCATACAAATTTTGATTCTTACTAAGATCAAAATGCTCTCTTCTTCACTTTATATGATGGATCATTGGAAAAGAAATTTCAAATGTGAAAACAATATTAAATTTAAATTCATAAACTTACTCACACATTCCAATGAAAACCCGTCACCTTTTGACTAAAACTACTCATTTATTGGAATTAATTCTAAATGATTGATGGCTTTTGATGCTCCTTGCTCCTAGCTTTCTAGAACATTTTGAATTTCTCAATTTCGTTAAGAAACGAGAAAGTTATGGACATTTTACCAAGACTGATTTTTTTTACAGCAACCTTCACAGTGACGCCTTCTTTTAACAAATCTTCACACATATTTCCTTCCTAATTTATGTGACCTCTTGCAAGTAATCTCCATGATCTTATTGAAATGGAACCAGCTACAACTTCTTTGAATGCAAAATCTTCTTCTTGGACGACAAATAAGCAAATCTTCCTCTATATGGCAGCATCTTCCTTGGCTATCATTCGTAGCACCGATAGCTCCTCATAAACAACAAAAAGAACTTTTTATTGACTGGGAAGTGATGCATCAACTAAGTTCGGTGATGTCTCTCAATCCATGTGCAAACCGATTCAGCAAATCATGGCATGGTAAGGACAATGATTGGATCAATCAAAATAAGAAGGCAACGTTGGGCATATCACGAAATGAGAACTGTCTCAATCTCCTCATAATAGCAAGGCATACTACACTGATCTTCTTGTCAAAGAACTCCACATGCTATGGATGCTGGGCAGAATACATAGAATACACAAAGATCTGCGGCTTGCTATGGCAATCAAATCAAATTGTGATGCCAACAAATAATCTGTTATTTCATGATAAAGACTCCAATTTTATTTTATTTTAATGTAAGTCCTTTGACAACGATAGGGCTCACTCTGCGTCTCAATACACAATGTTCTAAAGCCAACTCCTAATGCGCAAACTTCTAATGCCAACTTTACAACAATATGAATTTCATCACTAGATCTTATGCACGTTCAAAATGCCATAGTAGAGATTACAAAGCAGCCATGAGCATCGCCTTGATAAATCAAATACAAAAGTAAAAATAAATCCTACTCGATCTTATCCTGCTCTAATACCAAATGATGGACGAATCCCAAAACAATAGCAAATAATAAACTAATACTCTCCAAAACTATAGCAGAGAAAAACTCACAGAGAAACCAAAAAAAATACAAGAAAACAATAAAATGCACAACAAACCTTAATTACAGAATAGTTTTCCACTCTACTTGCATGTCCATAGGCTACAACATAGGTCCATTTTTTATACTAGAAAATAGGCTAATAAAGGGTATGTGCAATTATCATGGAAAAACCAGGCCCTTAAGTGGCAATGAAAATTTAGAAAAATCAGAGTTAGGCAACTTGACATGAAAATTTGAATAAGTTATCTATATTATTTCAAAAATATGTAAGAATAGAATCTATGGAAAATTGAATGTAGTTTTTAAACTACTAAGTCTATTTTAATTTTTTTAAAGTCTATTTGGTGAAAAATTGAAATTTCAATGCAGTTGTACTTAAATTTCAAAGAAAAAATAAGTAGGTGTTTGTCTGACCACCCTAACCACAATAAAATGATAATATTTTTTTATAAGATTTTAGATCTAAGTAGAGGACTCATGTCCGGATGTGACGCATGTTTTTTTGTAATTTTTTCCAAGTAAATAATTAATTATGATTTTTTTATTACAAATTTTAAAAAATATAAAAACTTGTATGTCTGACCACCTTAACTTGGTCAAAACTTCATGAAATTCAAATTTATTTTTTAATCTTATAGTATGCGAAGCATAGAATGTGACACATATTTTGGATTCAAAAAATATGATACCCTTTGAAAGTTATAGATGTTTTTCAATCAACCTATCAATCAGGACTTTAGTCATAATTCTAATAGAAAATGAATAATAATTATTTATTAAATTCAAAGTAAAGAATAATTTATATTGGTGGAAAGCTGAGAGTCTCCTCTACAAACCCTTTTTGTTTCATCAATGTTGGCTAAAAATAAAGTCGTCAGCCACATGGACGAAGTCTAGAAAAATAAGGTAAGTTGTCAAACACGTTTTTTGCGTTGACTTCTTAGGATTGGCATGTCCAAGCCAAATACCAAAGCAAGCCCGAGGCTAATCCCTAGGCAATAAATTATGTGTTAGAAATATCGGATATCTGAGCTAA
>VDFB02271358.1:1187829142-1187864155 GCA_007258455.2 Sequoia sempervirens
ATCCCTTTCAAATCGGATATCCCTTTCAAATCGGATATCTGTTTCAAATCGGATATTCAATTTAAAACGGATATCCGATTTGTCGACCATTATTTTAAAACGACAAATTTTGTATATATATTCATTTTACAAATCGGACATCCGATATGGAAAACTAAGATTGGTGTTTGCTTTGGTGGTGTGTACTGACACCCGAGCCTAAAAAAAGTCAACACGGTATTTTCATGTTTTTGGGTCGATGAAAGACGTGTTTTTTTCCTCATTGCCACTTTTTGGCCCACCATTATCCTACACATACCCTAAAAGATAAACCCAATCTGGATAAATCCCTATAATTTCTCAACCACCTATCTATTAGTTGAAACTAATTTTATTCGAAGATTTTGTGAGAGCTTTACTACCTCTCATTATTTGATCTACATTAGCAAACTCTAATAATAAGTTTAGAAAGATTGTGCCTACATCATAAAGCATCAAGGCTATCCAGAAATATCAAAAAAATTGAAAAATGATAAAAAAAAATTCACCTTGATAAAAACCTAGCAAACAGTGCTCTAGATAAGTACCATGATGAAAACCTGGCAAACAGCCGTCATGTGTAAAATAAATCGTCTATGTGCACTTTTGCACTTGGGGGAAAGTTGTCTCATTTCCCATGCTTTCCTCATGACATTGACTTCCAACCATTTCATTCATATCATTTCCATTCACTTTCCCACCTACCTTGGTCTTGGCATAACAACATGCAAACATCAATCATGCTTTGGAAAAACTCTTGACATGTCTATCCTTTGGTCATACACTATTCATGAAACGTCATGTCATTAATTTCAAAACCTCATTATCCTTATGCGACATAGTCCTTGAAAATCATATGACAATTCCTTTAGTCTCATGTCTCCTATCCTTGACCAAGGCCACCTCTCATCCTTTCATGTTTGTCACCTATATTGGCTTTCCCTTGTCAAACAGTCTAAAGATAGTCCATCATCTTTTAGTCCTAACCAAGTTATTTCAAATGCAACGAGTCTAATCCATACAAGCACATTATCCAAAACCTTACTTGACTTTGTTCCTAGCCTAGTTGCAGCCCTCGTTACTTTCGTCACATTATCATCATCCTCACGTTGTTTTAGGATGTGTCCTTCCCACGTCAAACAATGTTGTCATCACCTGTCAATTGCTATTCAACTTGACTAGGGGCATAATCATGTTTTTCCTTGGATCCTCATGTGTAGGCATCAGTCACATGCATTTGTCATGATCATTTTAAACCATTCAAAAAGACCAAAAACATTGTAAAATGTCCTAAAAAAAGACCAAAAACATTGAAAAATGTCCTTAAAAAAGACCAAAAACATTGAAAAAAATGTCCCAAAAAAATTTAAAAATGTCCTAAAAAAAAACACAAAAACATCCAAATCAATGTCAAAATCCCAAAAATAGAGTCAAAGTTAGTCATATCAGTCAAGTCTTTGTCATTCGTCTAAACTACGTTGTCTCTACACATTTGCTACGTAGGCAAGGCCATCAGTCGATGGGCCCCTGAGACATTAGATTAGTCCTTTTAGATTTTCCAAAATAAAATCATGATTCAATCTTTGATCATCAAGACAAAGTCATTGGTCTTGTCAAACTACGAGGTCTCTAAGTGCATGGCGTAGGCAAGGCCATCTGTCAATGAGCCCTTGAGGCTGCACTAGGTCAGTCCATTAGGTTCATGGCATTACACTAGCACACACGTCAAAAGTCTTCAAGTCAAGACATCATTTTCCAAACATGAAAACTCCTAAAACAAATTATGACAATCATTTATTCAACATGACAATCACACCAACATGTCAACATCGACATGTAGTCAACACAAGTCAATTCAGTCAACTTCAATCAACTATAGTCAAACTTAGTCAAAACAAGTCAAATTGTCACAACCAGACAAACTGTCAACTCTTGGTTATCTTTCAGATGCATCTTTCTGAAGAATATCCTTTATCACTTATGCCTTAGGATGTGTCCTTCCTAGGCATCGTCGTCGTCATTTGACATTTTGAGGGATCCTCTTGACATTTAAGGATGACTCCTCTTGACATCAATATCTTTTAGATGCATCCTTCTAAAGAATAGCTCTGTCATTTATGCCTTAGGATGTGTCCTTCATAGGAATCGTCACTATCATTTGGAATTTTGAGGGATCCTCTTGACATTTAAGGATCAATCCTCTCGACATCGACATTATTCAGGTTGTGTCCTTCTTGAATTTGGCAAATCTCTAACATTTCGACACCTTGGTATATCGACATCGTCAAACCTGACATCTTGACATTAAAACACTTGGCATTCATACACACTTGGCAAACACTTGGCATTTGTTTGTGGATTTTTTATCATGTTACTAGTTTTTCAGCAAGGTCCTAACAACGAGATTTAGAGAAGCAACGACATATCATGATGCTTTGTCTTGTCTTTTGACACTCATGTTACTAGTTTCTCAGTGAGGTCTTGACTACGAGATTTAGAAAAACAACGACATATCATGATCATGATTTTATTTTTGTCCTTTTGGCAGTCATGTTGCCAGTTCCTCAAGGATGTCCTGATGACAAGATTTAGAGGAGCAACAACGTTTTATGACTTGTCTCTCTTGTCTTTTTGCTTATGGTTGGTTATGACGAAAAAACTGGGGCAACTGCTCACTTAGTATGAGTCATGATCATCCTTTTCTTTGACTACTTGTCTCATGTGATGTTACGACCTTGCACACCTTGATCTATGTCATATCATGGTGTTTGTTGACCATAGCAATAAATATTAAAGTCCTATGGTGATATGTTGAAGGATTTGGTCTAGGAACTAGTATGCATCTTATTTTTTCTTGTCATCTTCTCTTGTCCATCTCACGATGATATCCTATGGCATACAAAAACATAAATGCATACATGATCATATAGGCATTCCACTAGGTCCATACATACATCATCTATATCATTAAACCACATATATTAGATCATACATATATAGTCATGCATTAACATAATCATAAACATGGCATCCATTCAATTTAATGGTGAAACCATCTACACCATTGTTTTTCTTGTTATCAAATTGACTTATTGGGACACCTTCCATATTTTTTTGTCGTCGGCCCAAAATTTGAAAAATTTCTTGAGGGGGCATCGATACTCCGTACCTTCGCTGGGGCATAGTTTTGACTTATTTTCTTTGTCACAATGCGACATGATACATTATGACAAAGAGGGGGAAAATGTAGACACATAAAAATGGCATAGGCCTGCAAGCTCTATTTTACCACTTTCGTCTTAGCATAATTATGATATTTTAATTATGTCCTTGGTCCACTTTCCACTATTAATTAAATAATTCATTATTTTAATAATTATGTTTAGATCTTCATGATTATTAAATAAATATATTTATATTTATTTAATAATCATGAAGAATACAAGAGACATGAATTAATTAAATAATAATGAATTATTTAATTAATAGTGGAAAGTGGACCAAGGACATAATTAAAATGTCATAATTATGCTAGGATGAAAGTGGTAAAATAGAGCTTGCAGACCTAGGTCATTTTTATGTGTATATAGCAATATGTAGACCTAAAAGTATGCATAGGCATACGATTTTGCTTCCAGTTGATATGATGTACTTTCTCTCCATGTTCACACTAAGGGGGTGTTAGGAATTAGTGTTCACATGGGTGTTATGATTAGTATGTTTAATGAAATAGAGTTATGTACGCTAATATTAAGTTGTTGAGAAATAACTTAATATTATATTACAGTGAGTGTTTGTTTGTATTATAAGTTGTTTTAACAACTCATATATTTAGGAGTTTGTTTATTTGTTAGTCATGTAATTATCTATGTAAGGGAGTTGTTATAGGAGGTTTCCTATAATATAGGATACGTAAATCCTATATATATGTAAATGTATTGAATGAAAGAAAATATAGAAGCATTAATATTTGTGTAACATTTGTAGTTGTAATATAACATTCTAAAAATCAATAGGATTGGAGGAAGATTAAGGGATTGTGAGTTCATGATTTGGATTAGGATGACAACATTTTGTTTAAGATTTAATTTTGATGGATGGTTTGGGTTTGATACAAAGGTTGGATTTTTTAATTTGAATGGGGTTTGAAGGTGTAACTCAATATGGGGAAGATGGGTTTGATGGAGAAGAAGGTTCAATTTCTTGATTGTTTTGATGTATTGGACTTAAGGGGTGAACCCACAAGCTTCAACAAGACAAACCAAGCATTATAACTACTTACATCAATTCAAGTAGGGTGTGTGGATGATTGCAAGTCCACCTATATGGCTTGTATAAGTGTGTGTAGTGCCTTATTTGGGGATCACTAATCATTATTTTCACCCAAGATTCCTCACTAGCATAAGGGGAGCACATACACTACCTACAATTTATTTTTTAGGGGCACGAGGTGAGCATCTTCCTAGCACAATATGTGATTGGTGGATCACAATCAAGCATGACCAATGATTTTAAACTAAGATGAACAAGGTTGCTAAGGATTTAATCGATATTACTTGAAGGTACATTGAGGCTCAAGCCTATGAAGGGAAGTCTATCTATAAGCATGTTTTCATAGCTAAGTCCAATTCCACTTTATCTTGACTCCTTGCAAAAAGGGGCATGAAGACTGTGCCAACACACACTAATGACTCCTTTGGGGTACAACTTTAATTCTACCCTCTATATACACCCCATCAAAATGCATTATTTGGGCCATCCCCTAAGGTGGTGAAATCCTTAGGTAGGCCCCTAACGAAAAGGAGGACCAAAGTTCTTTTATCTCTAATATTGCTTGATGGCGCAAGGAGAGAGTATGGGGGTGAGCTAGCAGGGGGTAGCAGTGGGGTGATCATAGGAAGGGAGGATGTGGTTGTAGTGAGTACAGAAAAGAAGGTAGTTATAGAGTGTGAGTAATAGAGGAGGCGATGGGTCAAGCAAGAGGGATGATAGGGTGTAGGGAGTGGAGCAAAGGGGCAGAGTAGAAGGTGCAATGATAGGAGACAGGGGAAGGGATGACTCCAATAAAGTTTGAGGTGATCATGAAGTCAGTGTAGGTGGCACATGAAGGTGGGTGACGTGTGAGGATGAGAGAGGGGACGTGGGTGGATGAGTGACACAATGTAAAAGGATGGGGTGAGCAAAGGGGTTGGTTGGGAGGTGGTAAGTATGGGACGATGAGGACAACGAAGGGACAAGGGTGTAGGATAGGGTGGAGTTTGGGAGGTGGGAGTTTTGAGCAAGGGGAGATGAAGAGGGAAAGGGGATGGGGGGATGGGTAGCATGAGATATGGTGTAGAGCAAGGGTAGGGGTAACATTAGGGGTAAGGTATACATCATGAGGGAGAGGGTTTGAGGAGGTTTAGCGTTTTGGGAGTTTGATTTACTTTATTTAATATATATATATATTATGTTCAAAATGTTTTTATTTATTTTTAATAAAAGGATGGGGCATTGGCTTTTTAGCCTACACCCCTAATCTCTTTATTGTTTGTGTTTTATTTATTTTGGTTTGAGTTTATATTTTTATTATTTTATTTTATTTTTATTTTTTTCATTAAATTATAAAAAGTTTAAAGCCAAATTATGAAGAAACTTCTAGGTTTGTATACATGAAGAAACAAGATAGAACATAAGATTCAAATACAAAGAAATAAACCCTTACCTTGTCTCCCAAGTAACTTAGATTGAGCTTGAAAAAAGTGCTCAATTTTGAGAAACCCTCTTGATTTTCTCTTGATGTTTGTTAACGTGTAGGTTGCTCTTCAACCCAACAACATGACTTTATTTTTTAGAGACTTGTTGATTTTGGGTTAAGGGTGGCTTAATTTATAGATTTCTAAGATGGAGGATCAAGGGTAAAGATTTTATTTGAGGATCAACAATTAAGATGCTTGAGAGGTTTCGGGTGCATGAAATACCTTCAAGTGAAACCTTGTGATTGGTGCACTTGGGGAGGAGAAGGATCAAATAAATTTAAATGGATACAATTAACTTAGTATAAATGGATGGTTGAGATTAAGATTTGTCTTGCATGTGTGAGAGATCACACGGGGAAGAGAGATTTGACAAGTGTTCTCCCCCACATGTGAGAAGTCACATGGAGATAAGTGATGGGACATGTGAGTCCTCTCACATACATGAGAGATCACAAAATAAAAATAGACTTGACAAGTGTCCTTTCACACACGTCTAAGATGGACGGTAAGGATTTTCTAAAGTAAATGGATGGCTAGGATTTCATTATAGGATTTTAGAAATAAGTGATTAATTATGTTTAATAATATGCAAGGATTAATTAGTTAATTTATTTATTTTAATCAAGTAATTGGATTGATGTGGACCAAGGAGGATTAAATAAATGACTTGTATTTATTCAATTCTTGGAGAATGTCCAAGGGGCTTAGCTTAATTGGTTAAAAATTTGAGTTCTTGTTGTGGATACCTAAGTTCAAATCCTAGAGAGGCATTTAATGTGGAATTCTAAGTTGTGACTCTTGGTCTTTCATAGTTGGCTTCTAGTGTGGAGATGGTTTCTATTGTGGTTGCTCAAAAGGAGCCAAAGTTAGTCTCATGGTTGTTCTTGCAAGAGCTTTTATTGGTCTCATGTTGATGCTTGTACATGAGCAAAATAATCGTAAACAATTAACAATAGAAAAAAATTAAATAAATATAAAGTTATTTAATTAAATGTGAATGATAAGGTAAAGTTTAATGTGCTTAGATGTAGATAATTTTAGGTGTCTACAACTACTTCCATAAAAAATTATGTTATAGTGATTCTATTTTATCATGAAAAAATGATGTGAATTCATAATTTATGTATAAAAAATCCTTCCACGCAACTTGGAGGGAAAAAGGCACCACAGAATTCTTATGGGACACACATTTATAATGTCAAGAGTTTCATCTATGATAAACTTAGCCTATTTATTCTTGTGAACCAAGATAGGGTATACTATGTTGCATATATTGTCAAATCAACAAGTGCCCCACAAGTGAAAAATATTTATGCTTCCACCCAATATAAAAGGAAAAGTAATGATTATATCCCTAATGATAAAAATGAACATATGTGATGGTATAATGTCTCCATAGAAAATGTGTTCCTATTTGTGTGATAAAATACAATAAGTGAATCAAGGATGAATATATCACACGTCATAAAATGTATGCACATGTCAAAATCAATAAGGAAGACATGAATAGATACCAAGAATTGAGGGCCATGAGAATCTATGATGTAAAAATATGGGCCTATCTAGAATAGAAGTGTAGGGTTCACTACAGTATACAATAAATGCTCAAAACACTAGCAAAAGAAAACAAATGATATGAAAAATACAAGGTATAATTATTGTAGATCCAAAATATTAATCCTAAATCAAGTTTGAAATAGATGTAAAATAGAAGCCCTAAGAGTAAAATAGGTATATCATCTATTAATTAATCAATCATCATTGATTGATTAAGTCCCCTTTTTACTTTATTATATTTAAGGTAAACTTAGGAGTGTTTTTCTATTTTTAGGTCATGTTGTCTCATAACATATGATGATGACACTTATCATGATCTAAGTTAATCCTCACCTATGGTTTTATCTAGGGTTGTTTTTTTCTTGTATAAGTATTATTTACCGTGCATTGTAATCAATTTGGATTCATTTAATACAAATGCATATCATGATGGTTTTTTGAATCAACTCAATTCTCATGGTTGCATAACAAATGAGTTTCTTTTTATTTCTCTATGGGAGGTGTTTTTGTTGTAGGTGATTTGTAGGAGCTATGAAATTCACTATTAAATCCAAAATACTATTAGAGTATTAGATCTATAATGTCCTATCCAAATTTTGAGAAAAAAATGATGCATCCTAGAGCCATTTACAAACCTTACCATTACATCTAAAATGCCCAAAAACCCTAAGATCAATTGTCAAATCGTCAAAATCTAAGACAGACAAATTTGGGTGATTTTTTGGTGGGAAAAAAATGTAAGGCTCAAAAATCTATGTGCAACAATATAGAATCTATACAGTTGTATGGATCCATACATCGTATAGGTATATCCACCATTCTTACATGTAGTTTGCATAATTTTCTAGAAAAATTCTATGTGCTTGCATTACTTTTCCATTAATATACATAAAATTTTAATGGTTTTGTACATTTTTCAACAAGTTTGATTTTTTTAGTGATGATTGTATTTCTTGGCGACTTCTGCATAATATCATGACATACAAAGCCATTTTTTTAGTTGTGTGACATTAGCAAATTGGTGACAATAATTACTGTTCAAGTGCCACTTGCACATCGTTTTTGCCACCTTCCACATCCACCTTGTCGCTTTGCCAAGCCCCTTTGCTCTAGTCAGTGGTCATATTGAGGGTCAACTTCTAGTGCTAGATGCTCTATCATGTGGGACCAACATGCGGTTTTCCAAGTGACTAGGGGCTCTCATTTTTAGCCCCCTAGCAAATTGAAAAAGTTCTACAAAATCAAGTATAACTTCAACATCCTATATCAAATATTTGCAAACCATATATCATTGGAAATTTGATCCTAAGCATTTTCTAGTGGTGGAGGTCTCATCATCAGAATTTGTTGTTGGTATAGTTTATCACTATCAAAGTCATATCATCATTTTATACTTTTGTGCTCGTAATTTTTTTCTAGTATCTTCAACTTTCATGATTCTTGCAGTGTTGGAAAGGTATTTTAGATCTCTTAAGATCTATTCATGCACTTTTATATAATTTGCACCAAGTATTTTTATTTAGTTTATCGTGATTTCACAAGCTAGTCAATTACTTAGACATGTTGGCCCTTGGAAATGTTTTATTTGCATGAGATAACTTCCTTTGATCTACTTTATGTTTTTTGAGATTATTGGTCTCTAATTTCTTCATTTGAAGAGATATCATGGGTTTTTCTATTCATCCTTTTGCGGTAATCTTGGATAAGGATAATTATGAGTCTTGAAAAAATGACATCTTACCACATCTCATGTGGCTTAATCTTTTGTCTTATCTTTATGAACTCATACTTGAACCAGCACACCAAGGAGTAGATTAGCATGGGGTAACATTATAGTTCATGTTATCAGAGTGATTTGTTCTAGTATTGATTATGACATTGTGTGTTGTATCAGATATTGATTGTCCCCACACATTTTGGACTAGACTTTAGGAGATCCATAGAGACTCTCATAACCCTCCATTCTCAGAGGATCTTGTTGTAAATTATCTCATTTCCTTGATGATATAGATAACATACTGTTTGGCAATGATGCTTTAGAGGAACTTGAGTCTATCACAGGGCTTGTATGTTTTGATGGTTTAGAGGCTTGTCTTCTTGTCCCTACTCTAATTGAGACCCAATCTCCATCTCATGTTGTTCTTGATCAGATTAGTATTACCACATCCATGACCCCTATTGATTTAGTGCAACAAGACATCCATCATCTTCCAGACATAAGTACTTGGGATTTGTATGTATTAAGCATATCTGCATTTGTTTGTGGAGTCTCATATTACAAATTTGGACGATTATTTTGAGGGAACTCATCTCCTCTTTCATGATAGCCACATCATCATGGTCAACTCATCATCATTTTTTTTAGAGCTTGTTCTACATTAGTCTTCATAAGATTTTAATTAACAAATCATCCCATTTTGACATGTGAAAATTTGAGTAGTTTTCAAAGGCACAAATCATTTGGATTTGGATTCCCTATTCATCCAACTTATGGGAATAGATTCTCCAATCACCAGTGGATCTATTTCTTCTTAAGGAGAGAAATGTTCTTTGTGGATAATGGATCATGTTTTATCTTTAGACTTTCATCATTGATACAAGAGCTACTTCTTTATGTGGGGATTCATAGCCTTGTTTTCTCTCTCTTATTTGGTGGACATTCATGGTACATATGTGATAGAAGAAACCCTTGGAGGGTCATATCAAATCTTCCTTCTTTCCTTCTTTCATTATTGCATTTATATCAAATTCAACATAAAGGTCACACAAGGGTGGGTATGGTATATAAGTAAACAAGAAACAAAACAAAATGATGCAACCACATTCACAGAATAGATTTCATTAAAGAATATTATTCAAAAAACAATTACAATTACTCATAATTCTTCAAATTAACTTTTTTTCAAATCTCATTCTATTTTGTCTTCTCCAACTGAAAAATTTCCTTAACTAGTAAAAATCCCTACTAAAATTTCTCTATTTTTAGTACTATTACATGCTTACTTGTTTGGTTACAAAACATGCCAATTATTTGAGTCTACCTAAATTAAAACTAATTGTGAACTAAAAACTTCTAATTGCATGAAAAATCTCGAAAAACCCAAATTTGGAAACAATTGGAAAAATAAGAAAACACCATTTTGATCCCTTAAATAGTTGAAAACAAACTTGAAAAAGCATTGAGATGTGTTAAAATCGAACAATTGGACTCAACTCTACAAGACACTCCACGTGAAATTTTTGAAGTCAATCAAACTCTCAAGTCAAAAGTTATGACCTTTGGAAGTCTATGCATTAGGGATGTAATAATGAAAAATAAGGATTACAAAGGAGGAACAAATCTCAAAATAAGATGTGATATTTAAAATATATAAATTTGAAAGTTAATGATTATGAAAAGCACTAAGAGGAAACTCGATTGATCTTGGCTAATCTAATTAAATGCATATAATAGGTACACATAAATTAACCTAGATTGATAAGTGTGGTATTCCAATGGTCTTATGTATTTAAAATAATTTACATGTTGAAGTACAAAAAAAGAAAAACAGTAAATAAAGGTACTTAACTCTATGACTAAAGAAAAATGACTTCCAATTTGGTGTTGAAATGCTAATGACCTAGAAATGTAACCTCTTTGTTAGTGAAGTGTTTTGTATCTTGCACTAGATATGTGCTTTATCTAGAGTCAAGTTTGATAATTAGGGTCACATTTGTGTATTCAAAGGTGTCTTTAACCCATGAAAATTGTCTACAAAACCCTATTTCTAGGTTTCCCTTATTTTTCTTTTGGTATCTAAGATTGGCAATATTTTAAAAATCTTTACAAAATTATCGATATGTCACAAGGGGGATATGTTCACCTAGGTCAACCCCCAAGAATGTGTGAAAGATCAAAGGTAATAAATTTTGACTAAGCAAATGCTCCTATGATGAATGTGTAGATTGAGATTTATTTTTAGAGCATTATATTGAAGTGTTTCTTTCCTTAGTTGCAAATGATATGCAAATAATGCTTGAAATGAGAAGATGTTAAGACATGTGAAATGAATGCAATTGAATGTCTTTAAATACAAAGATACAATAATAAATCACAAAACCTTGTGTTTAGTTGGCACTCAATGCAAAAGGAATGGACAATAGTAAAACAAAATTTGGATTTCAACTTTAAAATGTTAAGGGTCAAGTCCACGACCACAAGGTTAACCTCATGCCCCATAAAAGATCAAGACATAATAAAAGCTCAAACTAGAGTGCATAATGTATATTTAGAGATAAGTGCATGAATAAGTATAATTAATGTATGATTTGGGGGAGTATATATTAGAATGTATGCATATATAAATACAATTAAAAATACATATGTACAAACGTTTGTAAACAAAAAGTAAATAATATAGAAAAAAAGACTTAATATTATACAAAATTATGCTATTTTTTAATATTTAAACATTCTCAAAATAAATTTAAAATTTTATAAAAAATCAGTGAGTATATAGATTCCAGCTCAAGTCTATAAATAATAAAATAGACTAGTTTTTCAATTAATAGAAATAGTTATTCAAAACGTAATCCATTGGCATCAGGCCTCCTAGGTGTTTACATAACAATACCATTTCTAACACTCTGTAAATAGTTCATCGTGACCGTGAAATCTACGGATTTTCAAGAATATAAAAACACTGAATAATTTAAATTTCATTTTAAATAGATGAAAGGAAAATTATCTTGCTGGTACTTCAGTGGGACGTGTACTATAGAATGGACTCTCTGACTTCTTACAAAATCAAGAGACTGATTGAATTTCCATGGTTATGCATTTACAAGGCCATTTCATGTCTTTTATCAGCACACTAATGTAATTTCTGATATTAATAACGGAAGCACAGATGTACAACCACCAGTTTCTGAAGTGCTTTCCTATGGAAGGTGTGCTCACAAATCAGCGTCTCCCGTGCCCATTCTGGATATAAATAAAAAGCCCAATGCTCCTCTACCAAACTTAACTACCCGTAAAATATATGTGACAAACCTTAAGTATTTCCTTTTATTTTAAGCACCGACATTTCAGGGACAAATCCTTCAATCTGGCTTGAAATTCCTCAACTGTAGCATAATCATTCTCATCCAACCATTCCTCAACAGTATTTAGTGCCCCGGCAATATCTTCTGCCACTCTTGTCTCCACCGTCCCCTTGCACTTGGCCTCTGTCACCCTACTTCTCATGTTACCAACATAATTTTCCAAACTGTGTTTAGCAAGATGCTTCTTTGCCATTTCTTCATCCTCTTTTCGAAATACATCTGCGTCAGCCACCATTTTATCCATCTCCTCCTTGCTTAGCCTCTCACGTTCATTTGTAACAGTTAGCTGATTGTTTATCCCTGTTCTCTTGTCCTGCGCAGAGGCTATCAGAATTCCCTCCTCATCCACTTCAAAACAAACTCTTATCTTCGGCACTCCACATCGGGCAGGCTGAACTCCATTCAGGGAAAATTCACCCAACAAATTGTTTTGTGCAGTCAAAGGCCTCTCGCCTTCATAAATTGGAAAGATTACACTTGTCTGGTTGTCAAGTCTTGTGGTGACACATGTCTCTTTCAGAGTAGGAATTGGGGTATTGCGGGGGACGACTACTTTCATAACGCCATTGTTAATGTCAATTCCAAGACTCAAAGGAGTCACGTCCACCAAGACTAAGTTGATGTTTTCCTTGTTCAGTGCAGCTGCCTGCAAAGCTGCACCATAAGCGACTGCTTCGTCTGGATTTACACTTTTGCAGAGCTCCTTTTCCTCAAAAAATTGGCTTAGCAATTCCTGCACCTTGGGTATGCGTGAAGAACCTCCTACTAATATAATGTCGTTGATCTGCTCTTTGCTCATCTTGGAGTCCTCCAAGCATTGCTTCACCAATTGCATGCAATTTTCAAATAAGTCCGCATTGAGCTCCTCGAACTTGGCTCTCCTGATCTTTGTGTGAAAATCTTGTCCTTCATGGAGACAATCTATGTCAACTACAGTCTCTACCGCCGAAGACAAACTTCTTTTTGCTCTCTCACACTCTGATCGTAGTCTTCGAAGAGCTTTGGGATTAGTACTTATATCCATTTTATATTTTTTGTTGAACAGCTGAACACAATAACTGAGCATCCTATTGTCAAAATCCTCCCCTCCCAAATGCATGTCCCCTGCAACAGCTTTTACCTCAACCTTACCTCTTTCAACTGTAACGATAGATACGTCAAAGGTTCCTCCTCCAAGGTCAAAAACTAGAATGTTTCGTTTTTCCTCCTCCAATGCAACAAAGCCATAAGTTATTGCTGCAGCTGTAGGCTCATTGATGATTCGCATGACATTAAGCCCTGCAATCTTACCGGCATCTTTAGTTGCTCGTTTCTGCGAATCATTGAAATAAGCAGGCACAGTAATCACAGCATTCTTTACATCACACTTGAGGTATTGTTCGGCTGTCGTCTTCATTTTCGCCAACACCATAGACGAGATTTCCTCAGCTGCAAATACTCTCTTTTCACCTTTATAAGCCACTTCAACCATAGGCTTGTCGTTCTTCCCAGAAACGATAGTGAAGGGCAACAATTGTTTGTTAGACTGCACAGAGGGATCATTATATCTCCTTCCAATTAATCTCTTGGTATCAAACACAGTGTTTCGCGGATTAGTTGAAACCTGGAACTTGGCAGCATCTCCAACAAGTCTTTCATCGGGGGTGAAAGCAACCATGGAGGGAGTGGTTCTGTTTCCTTGGTCATTAGCAATAATTTCAATTCTGTCATGCTGCCACACTCCCACACAGCTGTATGTTGTCCCGAGATCAATGCCAATAGCCTTATCTTTTCCTTCCCTGTCCATCTGATGTGCTGAAAATTTGAGAAAAAGGCAGATTCTGAATCAGACAGAAAAATGCTGATATTAATTCCAAAATGAAAAAATTTAACAGCAACCTTAATGTACTGCATACCGTCCAATACACACACTCTTGTTTTTATATCAGCTATATCCTAGCCCTATTCACTCTGTAACCTCTCTGATATTATAACTTCTTTTTTGTCCAACTCACTTCTCATCACATGCAATCCCTATCCATGCCCAAATGGTCACTAACGACCAAGTTCAAGCTTAATAAAAAAAGAATAAAGTAAATGAAAGTAGATAGTGTGTAGAAGTACTTGGGCAGCATAGAGTAAGAAGCAACAGTAGCTTTGCATACACATAAGTCATAGCAGAACCCATAGAAAGCATATTAAGAGCCATTGCTCTAAGGAAGACACAAAGCTCTATTATTCTAAATTTTTCCAATTATGGTCACGCACACATACTACCCTAATTAATTAGGCATCCTGTATTTTCCAAGCCCGATCTAATCTGTCCAAAATTTGTTTGTGGGACTTAGACCATGTCACATGGGGAAGTTAGACACTTGCACACCATAGCATAGTAGGTGCCTATGGCACCTCCTATACAGATAGCAAAGTTGTGTTACAGGTCTATAAAAGACTGGACTACACAGATTCAAAATGCTTCTGCAACCAAAGGATGTGACCATGGCCATATAGATACGTCTGTGCCAAAGAGGATAGAACCGTACATGATAGCATTCAATTGACACAAAGCCTGATGACAAAACGCTGAAGTGGAAGTCAGAAACTTAGTTCCTCCTCCTAAACTACAATAAATGTCCAAATCTTCTCCAAACAAAAAATTAGAATAAACCCTCCTAAATCCTCTTCTTTTTATTTCTATTTCTATTTTCAACCTCATCCTCTTCTAAAATTTTTTTAGATTAGAATCGGAAATGCATTTGAATATTTCATTATTGCTTTGATTGAAATTGATATTGTAATCAATTTATCCAATTAATCTATTTTTACCATCACACATTATTATAGAGCTAGTGGCTAAGACTTCAGTTCAAGTAGCAAGCCCAATTACACATAGCTATTCACTAGACAACATTCAATTCAAAGCCTACCTAGCACCTAATTTTGAGATTGTTATATATTCTAAGAAATGATAGTTTTTGGCTTGGCTTGGTCTAAATGATTTTGCTCTCGTCATTATTTTGTGTCCTTGTCACCTTTGTTTCAAACAGTAATTACTGTAGGAGTCTTTCGCATTTATTGACGGCTTTTTAAGTTTCTCTCACTGTCGAGCATTTTTTCTATTGAAATGCTTGCCACCAAAGTGGGCTAGCATTAGATGATATGGTCACTAGCTTGGAAGCACAAGAAAATAGCTCCTAGACACCCTTGAAACTACATTATGAAAGTGGTTCACAAGGTAAATCTCCTGCTTTAATGTTGTTTTATTTGTTCATAATTTTGACAATGCATGTAAATGGCTTGAAAACTATACACTTTATGAATATTTTGTTGGTGAAAATTCCCATGCTAAGGAGTCGGGTCAACTCCACCTAGGTCTCCCACGAGGTCCATGTGGAAGCCATTTAGAACCTTGCTAAGGATTTTTTTTCTTTTTTCATTTTATTGAAGTTAATTGCAAAGGCCATTTTTAACATGCCCCCTAGTACATCCACACCTCTTTATTAGTATTCTCTCCTTGAACTAAAGACATTTTTATTTCTAGGGGATATTACCTTCGAGTCCCTATGTAGGTCAAATTGCCTAGTTTCTCCTTCTCATTGTGGCCTTTTCTAGACCACACTACAACCTCAGATCATAAAATTCATGGCTATCCTCTGGTTTCTCAATGCCCCAAGCCTCAACCCAACTAACCTATTGGGGAGTCTCCTCAAAAAAAGAGGATGGCTGGACCATGGTAAACAATAGAAGGAACACTCATAATTTTGGAGTTAAAGGTGTTGGTCCCTAATAGTTGACTATTGGGTCTCAAGTTTCGAAGCCTAACAAGGCAAAGGAGGTAGTTATTACACAGCCCACAAGGGAGTTGT
This sequence comes from Sequoia sempervirens, assembly GCA_007258455.2. Classification (NCBI taxonomy): domain Eukaryota; kingdom Viridiplantae; phylum Streptophyta; class Pinopsida; order Cupressales; family Cupressaceae; genus Sequoia; species Sequoia sempervirens. Next base: position 1,187,845,386 of record VDFB02271358.1, read on the forward strand.
CACAAGCAGCCAATAAGCCTCGATTTAATAAAATGTCACTCCCCGCTAGCATACTTTCCTCGTCACAAGTTACCACACTCTCCTCTTGCCTCATGCCACCCATTTAGTCCATCTCATGAAATTGAGAAAGGTGAATGTGTGCCTGATTAAAAGACCTTTGTGGAGTTCAAATCTTTAAAGTTTGTGTTACTCAAAGAGAAGGATTCCTTGAAAAACTACGAAGCTCTTGATGATCTTGATGATATGCCTCTCAATTCTCATCTTCCATGAATTTTATTTGATGGATTGTTTGAGGCATCACTAACCCCAAAAGAAAATAAATAGTGTGGGGTGCTTGATAAGGATTTCCCAAACCTGATGATTTTTCATTTACAAGAGTTAAAAATTACATGTTTCATGCTTCCTACTATTTTGGCTAAAAAGTTGCCTTTCACTTAGTGATTGTGAGTCAAGTTGTAGAGGAATTACCACTTTTGTTTTTCCTAGGTGGTAGCAACACATTATGGATCATGGATTTTACCCCACTAACCATGTTTTGTGGGTCCTCTTAGACATTAACAACCACTCTCTTGAGATTGTTAGTATTTATGCTTACAATGATGTTGAAAGATCTCATCTTTGGTGATAGGTTGTGGGTCTCTTCCCATTGCCTCTTGGTTTGTGTGTAGGAACTTCAATATGGTTGAGTTGGCTTCTAATAAATGTGAAAATCTACTTATGAAATTGATAGTTGGAAAAAGAGAGAATTGGTATTAAGTGTGCAATAAATTAAGTTTTTCAATCCAAATGTTGGTCATCATCATCTTGACTACCCTTGGTATACTTGGACTAATTTGAGGATTGGTACAAAGATAATCCTTAAATGTAGTCACAAGGTCATGTTGTTAGGAGGATCTATCTTTTCCTTTGCAAACTATTTTCAATTAATGATTAAGCCTTTGTTTAATATTTGTCCTTTCAAATCATTTTTTTATCCCATTTTGCATTGAGTGACAAGTTGTGGTGGCCAAGGCAACCAAAATGTAATTTTACCTCAACACATCTTTGTTGAGTCATCATTCTACTATTGGGAACATAAGTGCCTCGACCTTGCAAATTTCCTCTAGTCCATTTATTTATTATTTAACATTTTCCTATAAGTATTTGACATAATATATAAGATGTATTATTAAATATTTGTGCTCCACATAAAAAGGGGCATGAGATTTTGAGTTGGCATTTTTTTCCACATGTAGATGCCTTGAAAATTGGTTTATTAGTTGTAAAACGATGTCCTCTTAGTGGTAGATTATGGAAATCCTATTTTTAAAGATGTTATGACATATTTTATGACAACTGTAAGGGTCAAAACAAAAATAGGGTAATTCATTTTGGATGCGAGAGCCTAATTTTAGACTAGAATCTTGTCTATCTTGGGCACCACACCTTATGGAAGGTTTAGCACATGGTTTTATAAAACATGTACACATGGTTTCCAAGTTGCCAAAAGTCTAAATTGAAGGCTTGAGGAGAGGTTTGTATGAGTTATTTTGCAGGTACTAAAGTTTTGCTAGAATGCTACTAGATTTCTCCTAATTATATGTTGGTAAGACTCCTATAAAGGCTTGCTTTACAAGTGTATTGTAATCTTGAAGATTATTCAATAATACATTGCATTGCTTTGGAGTGTAGGGTTTTTTCTTGAGAGGATTTTCCTCACATAAATCATTGTGTTATGGTATATTATCTATTTCACTTTTGAATATGTTTTTACTTATTTTTGTAACAATTAAATTAGTTTGCAAAGCTTTGCATATTCTCCTCTCAAGTTTTAGTGTAGGAGGTTTTTTTTGTTCTCTAACTTCCTTACAAGTAGTATTAGAGGTTTATCGCCTTTAGTTCTAGTTGTGGATTGTTAGGTTTTTTGAGCTAATCAAATTTTGAGTGGGAGCCTATTCAAAAGGCATTTTGAGATTTTGTTGCAAGATTTTTTTAGATGGCAAGCACATCTAGGAGAATGGAGATTGTAAAATTTTCTAGAAATTTTTTTGAGATGTGGAAGCTAAAGATGGAAGATTTATTGATAAATCGTGATCTACGGGATGTTGTCAATGAGAATATTCATAGACCTACAGATCTTGCTTTTGGCATTAAAGTACGATGTTGTGGACCATAAAGTCAAAGGCCTCATTAGTTTGTGCTTGGCTAACTCTATTTTAATTAATATCCATAAACAAACCACAACAAAATTATTGTGGAAAAAACTAGGTGAAATCTACCAAGCTAAATTTTTAGTTAATAAAATTTTCTTGAGAAAGAAATTGTAGTATTTGAGAATGGAAGAAGGTGGATAAATTGCAAACCACTTGGAAGAATTTAATATGTTGGTGGCTCAATTAGTATCAATTGATGTGAAAATGGAAGAGGAAGAGAGATGTCAAACTTTGCTTTGTTCTTTACTCTACTCTTGGGATTCTCTTGTTATGGCTATAGGAAGTAGTTCTCTAACCTTGAAAGTTGAAGATATTGTAGGTACTTTAATTTTCAAGAAATGAAAAGGAAAGTTTTTATTAGAGCCAAAGAAGCCCTAAATGTATGAGGAAGATCTAAAGAAAAAGGAAAGAAGAAGATACGTAAGTAATATGCATAGTCTATAGTCATTATTGCTTGGAAATTGATGTAAGGTTGCTCCAAAGGTTGCTTGCACTGTCTGGTTGAAGACTTTCCACTGTCTCCTGCCTGGAACCTGCTTCTAAGGGTTCTTATTGAGCTCAAAAGACCATCATACTCTTGCTCCAACTCTTCACAAAGAGTTCTCCACTAGTGCCTTACCTTTGGAAATCCCACACCTTATTGCAACTTATCACTCTTTCTTGGACTTAGAAGGTTCTAAGTGCCAAATCCTTCATCTGATTTGAACTCCTTGCAGGGAAGATAGATACTCTGTCTCCATGCTTTTTGTAAGCCAACTGAACCATTTTTCTTGATGCCCACTCCTCAACCTACCCGTTTTCTTCAATTTGTCTTGATGAGGCCTAAAACCCTACTAGCCCTTGCCAGTCAGTTTTTGCCTTTTACTGCTCAATCCCACCAAAAGACCTAGCAACTAAATACCACTTTCTGATACCCTTTTCAGAGCTTTAAATCCTCCACCTAGTTCCAGACCTCTGTCTGCACCGTACACTTGATTCCTGCAAACAAGGAAGATTAGGGCTAATAGGACTAATAGCTAGGGTTTTGGGACTTCTTGTTGTTTTCTCACACTATCAGATTGTTTAAGCCTCAGATCTCTTTAACATGTCAAGATATGACAAAAACCTTCAGGAATCCGTACAGGTACCGTACTGTACCTTCTGCCCTGCCGAGTTCTCAACTTTTCTTTACCCAAACTCCTAACCGGGTGACTGAAACTCGCCTAGGGTTTGGTATGATGATGTCTTACTTGACTTTCAAAGCTTCCTGTTAGTAAATATTTACAAAGACATGGCTCCCCTGTCATTTCCATCAACCTCAGGAAAATTCCACGAGCAGACTTCATGGGGGAGCCATTTATGGACTGTCTATTCAAAACTGTGCTTGTAAATCCCCTAAATGTTGATCTAAGAACTCAATTCAAAAACTCTACACTACTCCATTTGTATATACAAAGAAAAAGGAATCAAATCTATCCTAATAGCATGAGTGCAGTGTCAAATCTGTGTATTAAACGCCTATGGTAGCACTGTTGCAAAACACAGTGGAATTTCTGAGAAAAACACTATAACACTAAACTGTGAACTTAAAACAGTAAATATGCACTTAATATCTTGAATACCAGATGAAACCTACTCTACATCCCCTAACAACTATAAACACCGTATTAAATCATCAGATACAGTGTTCACAAGGTCACTGTTTTCTCACAAAGCGCGGGCAGATACAAGGAACACAGAAATCTGAATAACAGAGATAAAAAAACCATTTATAAACTAATCTATGGAACCTAAGTAACGTTGAGATCTGCTCCAAACTATTCTATGAACGGCAAAAACAAGGATACAACAGTATTTACAAGCCTTTGTAATTCCACTATTACAAAAACACACGGGTTTTCAAAAAAAACAGAGAATATACAAATCTGTCAACTCTCTCTTACTTTCCACAACAAAACTTTTTTTACAATCATCTCTAACTGCTTGCTACGAGCTATTTCCTCCATCTTGGAGTCTTTTCCACCATGCAAGGGGAGATTGCACGCCTCCATATCCCTAATTTCAAGGGAATCCAAGTTAATGGAATTGCATGCAACCTAACAATGTTGCCATGCAATTTACAATATTCTTGCAACTCCTTCCATCTTCCTACTCTTTAGGATCACTAACTCCTTGAGTTCGAGCTAACAACCCCTTAACTAACCTTTAGCATCTCCAAACAATGAGGAAGTGACATTAACACATTCATAATATTTAACATATGCTGTCCTAAATTTAATAAAGCAAAATTTTAATACTAATGTCCTAATGAAGATTTTAGTCTTAAAGACTAACTCTCCACCTAGAAATGCAAGATCTACTAAGATCAAAACAAACACAATAAAATCCTGATTTGGCCAAGATCAGGTACAAGCCAAAATTTTGCAAACCAACATGGAGGTCAGCCTAGGTGCTCCTGCACCAGAAATCAAGCTAAGGTTGTTTTCTGTATAAGCTTGGATAGGGAAATTTGGGTATGGCCCCTCATTTTGTCCCAGGCCTTGCTTTTTTGCTCTTGGTTGAAGCTATGCTTTGATGTATGTTGATCTTTGTATTACGGGTGTGGCCCCTTCACCACTTTTACCAATCCAAAAAAAAACCTCTTCAATTAAAAATAATATCTAAAATAAAATATTTCTTAAGTTAAATGTTAAAATAAATAATTTGTCTATTTTTATTTTGTTTATCTATTTATATGTTCATGTATCTATTTAGTAGTTTAAAAAAATATTAAAAAAAATATTCATATAGAAAAATATTATAATTCTTGAAGCAAAAGTTAAAAAATAATTTGTTTTCATTTAATTTTTAAAAAATTTGTGCATGATTTTAAAATAAAATAAACTAGTTCTTAAATTAAAATCAAAACAAATAATATGTATATGCCTTTTCTTATGTATCTAGTTGTCTATTTATATCCATAGATATATGCATTAGTTTAGATAAATATTAAAAAGTATATATTTATATAAATATTATAAAGAAAAACTTTCCTTATATTAATCTCTGTTAACAAAAATAATGCAAACAAGTATACAAATTTCAACCTAAAATAATTTATAACAATTGTAAATGATTAAATAATATATAGTATTATGTATATTCTAAACTAATATAGATATTTTAAATACATGCCTAAAAGATGTCAAGAGATACTAGTCTTGCCATGTTTCTATTGCATTTGTTACATAGAATAGATTATGTTCATCCGTCTAGAATATACATCATATATTCTATTAACAAATTCAATATAAGCTCCCTCGAAACTATATACCTTGAAATCTTTTAAATAGACATTTTTAAGATATCTATACTAGTTTATTTTTCCCTATCCTTTAGAATAATTACATAAAAATTATTTTAAAATGTTACTGATTGTTTGATAATCAAATTATATAATATTTAAATAGAATATATTCCTTTTCAATTGATAAAATTGCAATATAAAAAAAATTAAAAATTAACCTTTTAAAACAAACATAACCTCTATATTTTGCTAAGTCAAGTGGAGTAAGGGGCCCTCTCTCATTTGATAAATACATAATAGTAAAAAAAAATCATTCTTTGAACAAAGAATCCATGTGTTGTTGACTTGAATGTCTTTTGTTTAGGTCGGCTTCTTTTGATTTCCTATATTAATCCAAACATCTGTAATTTTTGAATGATTTTCAAAAAACAGAGCAACCAACCTAGAAGCAACATAAGAAGAAATTCTTAAACATGTTGAGTGAAGAATGAGGCTCCTGGGACAAAAACTTACCTACCTTCTCAAGAGGTGGGAGCAGCCTTCCCCATAATCCGTGGGGGAGATCAAAAATGTGTAAGTGAAAGGAAACAAGTGTGGATTATCCCACAATAGAAAATGAGGAGGGTTACCTTCCAAATAGAAATTGGATCAATCCAGTAATGATGAGTCTCTGCCTCATGCCGTACAATTTTGAACTATTTGAAGCCCTTCTTCAACAATGGATTGCAAAATGTCCATATTCAAAACATCTTCGATGACTAAACAGGATATTCGCATAATCAAATACTTGAGACCAAGCATTCTTCTTCAACATAATCAACTGGGAAAGACATTTATTCAAATCTAGTTCGTCACTAATCTCAACAAATGTAGTGCTCAATTAGTCTTTTAGTATCCTCATAAACTTGAAAAAATTTACAGAGCAAATTAACTATCTCCCCCAGCATCAGGCCAAAATTGCAGCATAAGGTAGGAAAGGCAAATGCAAACAGGAATCGAGAAAAAAGAGCCCGTTAGGATAAAAGAAAAGGGTACCCAGGTTCTAAACAACGAAAGTGTTTGCCCCAATACCGTGGCCGAAATTCAGATATGGCAATCCTGTCTTCCATTTCATTTCAAATAATAAAAAAATTCGTTAGGGCAGAGGAACAGATTTATTTGACCCTTAATTGGCTGCTTCCATCCCTTGGATATCCATTCATGCAGACCTTTCAAGCTCGATCATAATCCATGAACCTTACCAATGATAGCATGGAGCTTGAGAGAGATTTCCGCAGTCTCTACCCCCACGTTTTTGTCAAAATTAACCTCTAGGTTATGGGCAACCCTTTTAACACACAGATAAATTTCGTTATGGATCGCAAAAAATCATCCTTTCCCTGGTGTCCCCTACACCTTCATCTCCAACACGCCTTTCCAGAGAAGCCGTTCACAAAAAGCCAAAGGCCGCCAAAACATCTTTGAAGGATCTGCAAAGGGCGTTGGTGATCCATTCGTGCGCCGAAGAGTCGTGGGAGAGATTAACTGTTTTTTTTTATATTGTGGAAGCTTGAACTCGGGACAATTTAGATCCCTGCAACACGGCCTCGCTGTTACACTGAGCGCCGACCGGCAGAGAGTAACTGTTGATCGCAGAAGCTGTGAAGGAGATTTGTGACAAATGCATGATGGGGACGAATCCTGCGCCAAAGATTTTGCGGAATAGAATTTATTACTACTTCTAGAAGAGAAGCTATTAATCGCCTCACAAGTGTTTCAACTGGATGCGGGGAGCAAAGGATTTTGACAGGGTTTTGGAAGACAGGAAATTTTTAGTAGCGACATCTCGTTGAAGAAATCTTTCTTGAACTAATATAACCTGTATAATTATCGAATAACATAATAATTCCATTAAATACAAACCCTTTCGTTTCACACAGAATTAACCCTTTTATAAATATGCGAATATCGTATGAACATGGTCTTTTATAAATGTTTTTTTATTGGAAAAAGAACAAAAACAGGTTACAAATTACAAAGAAAATGCTGAATATGAGCTGTCAACAGCATAAAAATGAAGAAGAGCTACAGCTGAAGCTGCTGTCCAACATTGAGCAGCATTTTAAAACAGTAGACATGCTGAAGAAAAGCCAGAACTGCTGTTTCATAGCAGCATGAAGACAACAATAGCTGAAAACAAGATTACATAGAAAATTGCTGCCCATCATCAGAAAACAACAGCAATAAGTCCCAGCAGAAACAATCCGTACAAGAGCTATTACAAAATATCGCTGATAATAATATATCACCACGAACTCCAACCTCTGAAACTCAAGGAAAGACATCCTTCATGGATAACCACAGAAATCTCCAATCTGAACGTTTGTGTTGCCAAACTGGAAATCTTGCATTTTAAATTGTGGCTCAAGAGCACTGAGTTGCATTTTTGAATGATTCACTTTAATTTTGCCACGGGTTAAAACCATAGTCGAGCTGAGAAAGGCCTCAAAAGTTCCTTGACACGTATAGTCACTATTTGTTATTGTTAGCAATAATCGAATCTCTAATTAATTATTTAGGTTAATTGTGGCCATAAAATATTATAAAAACCATTATGATATTGCTATCAGGATTCAACAAGAACCCATCTCTCATGATATCGAATGGTCCACAGTTTGGGCAAATAAGACTTATAAAAACCAGTTTATGCAAGTTTATTCTGTTTTGTCAAACAGTTTGGGCAAATGAGACTTAAAGCTGTAGTTTCATGGAGGAGGTTTTCTGAAATTTTTTGGTGGGTGTCTAAATTTTTTAGGAGTGTTTTAAGTAAAGTGATTTAATGAATTTTGTAGTATTAAGTTTAAAATCTTAAGCTATTATGTTTACAAAAATTGGTGATTTCATAGTTGGTAAATAATTTTATTGTAATTTTTTATAGAAGTTAGTGGTTGAAAAAAAAATCCCTCCCAAAATATTCTTAATTTTTTTGGGAGAATCTAAATTTAGCAGTAAAATCTCCTAAACTTGTAGGAGATATTTCCTATAACAAGAAAGATTCTAATTTATCTTGTAGTAAACAATATTTTTCTTATGGGACCCCTTGTTCCATGAAAATATTTATTAAAATCCCTTTCCTAAAGCAGCATCCCAACATCATTTAATATTAAAAATAGAACTAAACCCAATATTCTTCCTCCAAACTATTAAATAATCTTTGTTGAGAACTCCTAAGATACCCTATCACCACCCTATGTAAATAATTTCCCATACCCCAAACCCAACACCGTTTAATATTAAAAATAGAACTAAACACAATATTTTTCCTCCAAACTATAAAATAATCTTTGTTGAGAACTCTTAAAATACCCTAGTCCTACCACCACCCTATGTAAATAATTTTCCATACCTCAAACTCTAAACAATGTATCTATAATTCTACTTAGGTGGTATTTGTGACATTCAAAATAGTTAAAAAACATAGAAATCATTAGATTTGTGACATCTTACAAATCTACAATATAACTTTGAAAGTTTATCTAAAATTTAAAATTTTAAAATAAATAAATAAACAGTTAAAAGGACAATAGGAAATTGGGAGAGTGGAAATAATCAATAAAATTTGCCCTGACCTGGGTAAACTAAAGAAAACGCTTCGGAAGGATTATGTAAAAGTGGAAAACATCAATGGCCAACAGTGTCAGGAAAGACACAAGTATCGAATTCCAAGTCACATGGGGTTCCCACTTTCTGTCCTACTTAACCAGTGAGCCGGACACATTTCCCATTCTCTGTCAAAAGGAACATTTTTGCAGTCCATGGATTATGTAAAGGTTTGTTAATAGGGTGAACTTTAGCCAACTTTAGCCTCACTTGAAAGCCCATTTTCTGCTGCTATGATTTTGAGCAGATCGGTTTCACCAGGTTTCAGTAAAGTGTCTTTAGTAATTTGGTCAAGGCAAAATTGCTGAATAGGGTCTAAAATCGTTGCTGTTCCATGAGATTTTAGTGCTGTCATACTCCCTTAGTAAATTCTTTGCTTCTACAAACTACATCTCAGCTCATTCCTATATTTTCCCCTTTCCAAACAGAGTAAGGAAGGCTGGTCCTCGAACAGACAGGCTGCAAAGGACACTGTTGTTTACATATTTTTAGTGAATAAAAACTTCAGGATAGATGATTAATGAGGGGAAAGTTACGGATCACAACCTCCTTCAACGTACATTACATTGTAAATCATAATTCTTCGCTTTTAAGAAATGGTAAACAGTCTACATGCGAATGGTCTTCTGTTCTTTTCTCACATTTTCTAAAAGGTTTTGAGAGATACGGATGGCACGAGGAAGTGAGATCAGCAGGGATGTCCAGGGCCAAAATTGCCAGGGGAAAGCGAGATTGCCAGGTATGGTTCTATGGCCGAGAGTGTCCAGGGGATGAAATTGTACCCTATCAATGGCACTGAACAGTGTCTAGGGTATGAAATTGGAGAGAATCTGAGCCAGTAATGTGATGCGACAATCGGATAGATCACGGAGGAAACAAAAATACGACGTTTAAGGAAGATAATGCATAGATTTCCAGCTCTAAACGAAGTCCCGTAAGAAATTGCTAAAGTTAAAAAACAAAATGTATGCATCTGTAGCTCTAAAAAATGATGCGCGCACATACAGCTTGTTCAGGAGGATCTGAAAGGCCTTAAAACTAAATTTACAGGCATACAGCTTTTCCAAGTCCAACTTAAATCCTACCTAGCTTACACACTCTTTTTAAAACTGCAGCGAATTTTGAAATGAAAACTAAACGATTGAGAAAGCAAGATCTAACTTACCAGGTGTCAGAAAGCAAAACGCCTTGAGCGATTACAGATGATGAGGGTTTAAGATGCCAGGTCCAGAAGACATGTAGCAGAGACTAGTAGATTAAAGGCTTTTACAGAAGGTACAGTTACTTTTCTTTTCTTCTGCATATGTGGGTCCCTTTGCACGTAGGCCTCTTAAGTGGAACGTATTTTACATGTTTAATGAATATACGATTTTATTCTCTGTTACGTTCGGGATCTCTCTTTGGAGAACCAATGCCTAAAGCGCCCTTTGAAAATTAAAATTCAGTAATTTACAACACCATCACCACTAAAATATATTAAAAAATAGAGTATTTTTTTTATGATAATTTATTTATATTTATGTTATTTTTTATTTAGTTTTGTGTTTATTTGGAGAGAATTGTATCTGATATATTGACAAATAATGTATAATTTTGTGTGAAGTTGGGTTCCTTATCTTATATTTCATACTTAATCATTATGCATATTCAATTATTACTTACTATCTTGTACATTACCTTTTTACTATTAATATATGCATTTTTCCAATAAAAAAAATCATTACTTACTATTCATTTGTTTACATATTCTCATATATTTGTCCTATCTACTTATTTATTACACTTATGCATGCACATATTTCCATACACATATTACTCATTTTGATTTGATCTATTTCATATTTCATGATAAGTTGAAGATCCCGAGAACGTCTTTTTGCAATCTTGCACTTACCCTTCTCAAATTCAATTTTGAAAATTTGAACATAATTTTGTAAACAAAATATATTTGTTAAATTAAAATAAAAACAAATAATGTCTATATACCTTTTCTTATTTATCTAGTTGTCTATATATTGTCATACATATATGCATTAGTTTAGATAAATATTGGAAAATTACATTCATATAAATATTATAAAGAAAACACTTCACTTATATTAATATGGGTTTTTTAAAAAAATGCAAACAATTATATGGATTTGAACCTAAAATAATTTATAACATTTACAAACAATTAAATAATATATAGTATTATGTATATTATAAACTAGCATAGATATCTTAAATACATGTCTAAAAGATGTCAAGTAGTATTAGTCTTAAGGTGCATCTATGTTAGTTTCAAATCTACATCATATATTCTATTAACAAATTCAATATAGGCTCCTTTGAACAATATATCTTGGCATCTTCTAGATAAATATTCTTAAGATATTTGTACTAGTTTATTTTTCCCTATCCATTAGGGTAATTACATAAAAATTGTACTAGTTTATTTTCCCTATCCATTAGGGTAATTACATAAAAATTATGTTAAAATGTTACTGATTGTTTGATCATCAAACTATTTAATATTTAAGTAGACTATATTCTTTTTCAATTAATAAAATTGTGATATAAAAAATATATTTAAAATTTGACCTTTTAAAGCAAACATAACATATATGTTTTTGCTTAATCATGTGGAGTAGGGCCCCCTCTCATCAAGTAAATATATAATAATAAAAAAGTATCACCCTTTGAACAAGATAGATATAGTGTCCCAAACTTGTGAATACATAATAAAGAATATAATTCGATCTAAACTAAAAATTACATGACTATTAAATGAACCTTGATAATCTTCAAAAGAGTCTAACCCTTCTTTGTACACAAACAATAATCCTTGTGTTGTTGGCTTGAATGTCTTTTGTTGAGGACAACTTCTTTTGATTTTCTATACTGATCCAAACATCTATAATTTTTGAATGATTTCCCTAAAGTAGAACAACCAACCTAGGAGCATCATAAGAGTGTTGCATGCAGAATGAGGCTATTGAGACAAAAACTAACTTATCTTCTCAACAGGTGGGAGCAACCTTCCCTATAATACCTAGGGTGAGATCAAAATTGTTTGCAATGAAAGAGGACAAGTGTGGACTATTCCACAATGAAAAATGAGGAGGCGGTTTCCTTCTAAATAGAGATTGGATCAATCCACTAATGATGAATCTCTGCTTCATGCCTCCAAATTGTGTTCTTATCGTACAATTTTGAATTATTAGAAGCCCTTCTTAAACAATGAATTATAAAATATCCATATTCAAAAACACCTTGACAACTAAAAAGATATTCACATAATTAAATACTTGAAACCAACACCTACCATTCTTCTCCAACAAAATCAACTAGGGAAGACCCTCGTCAAAATCTAGTTTGTCCCTAATCTCAACAAAAGTAGTGGAAAATTAGGGGAGAGGACCCAATAGTTGAGCGTGTTTCAATAGTTGTGATAGTAGTTGTTTATATAATGCCCAATATTTTTATCAATATTGGACCAATAGTTGTGACATGACTACCCATAATTAAACAAAATGTATTCCTTTGATCTAAAAAGCAACCAATCATGTGATGCCACATCAGCGCTCAACTACCCATGATGTGAATGCACATGTATTGGTCAACTACATCTTGACAAAAAGCATGCTGATGTGACATCATATTTGATGATGTAGCCTTGTAACAGAAGTTATAAACAGAGGACTTGCCAAATAAGCTGCTGTAAAAAATTGGAAATGATTTGAAAAATCCATTAGAGTCCTTGTAAACTTGCAAAAAAAAATTACTGAACGAATTTCACGTCATGCCGAAATTGCAGAATAAGGCGTCAGGGAGGCAAACCCACACAGGAATCGAAAAAACTAGCCTGTTAGGATCAAAAGAAGGGTACGAAGGTTCGAAACTAAGAAAGCGTTTGACCCAATTCCGATATGGCAATCTGTATTCCATTTCACAACAAATAATAAAAAAATCGTTAGGGCAGGGGAACAGATTAATTTGACCCTTAATTGGCTGTTTCCATCCCTTGGATATCCATTCATGCAAACCTTTCGAGCTCGGTCATAATCCATGAAGCTTACCAATGTTATCCGGGAGCTTGAAAGAGATTTCCATAGTGACTACACCCACATTTTTGTCAAAGTTAACTTCTGAAATATGGGCGGCCCTATTAACACAATAGTTGATCCCGAGATGAGTTTCGTCATGGGTTGCAACATGTATCTTTTCCCTGTTGTCCCCAACACCGCCATCTCCTACACGCCTTTTTAGAGAAGCCGTTCTCAAAGAGCCAAAAGCCGCCAAATAATCTTTAAAGGATCTGGAAAGGGCGTTGGTGATCCCTTAGAAATTCTTTGCTGCTACAAAGAATCCTGCTACCATCTCAACTCATTCCTATATATTTTCCCCTTTCCAAGCAGAGTAAGGAAGGATGGTCCTCGAACAGACAGGCTGCAAAGGACACTGTTGATTACATTTTTTTTTCAATAAAATTTCAAGATGATTAAAAAGGAGAAGGTTACGGATTTCAACCTTCTTCAATGCACATTTCATTGTAAACCATAATTCTTCTCTTTTAAGAAATGCTGAATAGTCTACATGAAAAGAATGGTCTTCTATTCTTTTCTCACATTTTATTAAAGGTTTTCAGAGATACGGATGGCACGAGGAAGTGAGATAACAGGGATGAACAGGGCCAAAACTGCCAGGGTAAAGCGAGATTGCCAGGTATGGCTCTATGGCTGAGAGTGCCCGTGGGATGAAATTTTACTCCATTAATGGCACTGAAGAGTAACTAGGGTATGAAATTGGAGAGAATCTTAGCCGGTGATGTGATGTGACAATCGGATTAGATCACGGAGGAAACAAAAATCTGACGTTTCAATAAGATAATGCATGGATTTCCAGCTCAAAATGAAGTCCGGAAAAAATATTGATTTTAGAAAACAAAATGTATGCACCTGTGGCTATAAATCAAAACGGAGTCTTAACACTTAATTTACAGGCATACAGCTTTTCCCAAGTCCAACTTAAACCCTACCTGGCTTACATACTCTTCTTAAAAATGCGACAAAATTTAAAATGAAAAATAAATGACTGAGAATGTAAGATCTACCTTATCAGGTGCTAGACTGCAAAACGCCTTTCTTCAGCGATTAAAGATGGTGACGGTTTAAGAAGCAAAGTTCAGAATAGACATGTAGCGAAGAAGACTAGTCGATAAAGGCTTTTACAGAAGGTAAAGCTACTTTTCTTTTCTTTTGCGTATGTGGGTCCCTGTGCACAGAAACCCATTTAATGGAACATATTATATATTTAATTAAGTATACTATTTTATACTCCCTTGGTTTCCGTATTTGTTTTATGAATGACCAATGCCTAAAAAGCCCTTTCAAAATTAATTTTCAGTAATGTAAAACACCACCCCCACTAAGAGAGAGGGCCCCTTGGTGGAGCACTCTCATGTGGAGTATCCCGTAGACCAAATATTTAAAAAATATTTTGCCACCTTTGTAATTCCAATGTGGACAAAAATATTTTGTTTCGAGGGGTGAGGAGAATTAGAGTGAGGTGTTTACGTGTCCATTGTTAAGTGGTGGTGGTTCAGGGGCCCTCAATCCCTACTACCATCAAACTAGTACGTGTTCATCATATCATAGGGCAAGCAAGCAAAACACCATGACTTTTTTAAACATACTAACATTAAACATGTGTCGCCTCCTCTTTCCTTACTAGCCCACCACATTAACTATACATCCATTCCCATATATTTATATGGGATGGCACTAGATTTCTATGCCATGGAGCCTTCCATGTTTCAGTACATCGCATTTATCACTCATTGACACCCCACTACTGAGGCTCCTCTTCTCGAAAGCTTGTTGCATTTAGCACCAAAACATGTTCTCTTCAACTATGCATTGGTGATAGCTTCCACAAAAGGAATGGTCGTCAATGTTGGCTAGTTGCTCATTACTCATCCTCCAAGTCATCATCTACATGTTTTTGACCTAGATGAGGATTCTACACCTCACTAAGGTAATGAACTACCAATGCAATCACTTCTCCTTTCTTCTCTTTTCATATTATTCTGCTTCACTTCTTTGTGTTTTGAGGTGTTTGTTGTGTTTAACTTGTTTTTTGCTCTTCAATATTTAGTAAAGAATGAATGGTTGTCAGTGTTAGTTTGTTGCTCATTCCTCATCTTACAAGTTGTCGTCTACATGTTTTTGACCTAGGTGAGGATTCTATACCTCACTAAGGCAATGAACCAACAACACAATCACTTCTTTGTTCTTCTCTTTTTGTATTATTTTTCTTCACTTCTCTATGTTTTGAGGTATTTGTTGTGTTTAACTTGTTTTTTGTTCATTTGTATTCATTATTTAGAATTGACCCAGATGGTATTTCATCATTGTAGTCCTCTTTGTGGTGGTAAGTGGAAGAATTTTTTGGTTTTTTGGGTGCTTCTATCACTAAAGAATTGACCCAATTGGTTAATTTTTTATTATTATTTTTTGTGTTGTATCACTAATGAAGTGGTTGAACTAGTTTTTTGGTTTTCTTTTTATTCTAAAAGCTAAGAAATGCACAATAATGGTTGGTGGAATTTCAAGTTGAATGCTTGAGGCTTTTTGTTTCTTTGAATTTTTAGTGAAAAGATTTGAAAGATTCTAAATTTTAAAATTGGTGTTTGGGGGTGTTTAACAACACAAGTGCATTCTATGATTTGTAACACATTTATTTGTTATGGAAATTCTATTTTTTTTAGAGCATCACTCTGACCTCTCCAATTTAATTTATAAATATAAGTTTATAATTCTTTGAATTGGTAATTTTAGACTAACAATATTCAAGTGGAAATGGTTATCAAAAGTTTTATTGGTTTCCAATAATATTACAAAGTTGGCTTCATTGTTCATTAGAGCCTTTGTATATATTGTATGTAATAATGTTTAATAATTACTTAAACCCTTATTAGGTTTATGGTTTACCTACATTTATTCATGATGTTATATTATCCTCCCTTAGTAATCTTCTAATGTGAAAGGTATGTCGCATGGGATGTTCCATACAATCATTCTTCATGTTCACACATCATATTCTTCTTACATGTGTCAATTGAGATGTTTGTTTCATGCATCATAGTATTTGATGTTACATGTGATGACAACACTAACCTCCATGTGATTTGCTTTAGTTAAAAAATATTAGTTGCATTCTACTACGTTTTGGTCATGTTAAATTTTGGGCATTACAATGAAAACTATGGGCATGATAACAAAAATATGTGTGTTGGGTTATAGAAACACTAGAAAAAATTTATCATTTTTAGTAAATCTACAAACTAGGTTTGGTTAAATCTTGCAAGGGTGTTCTACTATCAATTTTTTTTTATCTCATAACCTAGATCATTATTTCTATTTTATGTACAAATATCTTTTCTACATACAACAATGGTGTACATACTTTTTTATGATAATTTTAGCATTGTCGAGATGGTACCTTTCTCATTTTATTTCTACAAAATGATTCTTGTACCTAGGTACCTCACTTTGAAAGCTAAAACCTTAGATGTCATTAGCAACCACTTTTATGCCATATAAATGCTTATGCTTCCTAGTTGTCTCACTTAAAATGTTTTGGTTTCAAATGTCATGGAATAGTGGTGGTTATTAACGATGAGAAACAAGCACAAAAGCAAGATCAAACAATGAAACAAGAACACCTTCCACCTATGAGAGTTGCAAAAGAAGATTTGATATTTCCTCAAATAAAAGAATAATTATAGAATGAAGAAGAATTGTTATTTCCTCAAATAAAAAAGTAATTATAGAATGAAAGAAAAAAAAAAGGAAAAGACCTTGCTTAATGTGCAAGGATATGAAAACCCTAAAAAATCCCTAAGTGAGCTTAATAAAGTAATAAAGTGTAATTAAATAAATAATTACACCAACACCCCCCTTAAGTGAAACTTAGGGTGGATCAAAATAATGCATGAAAGAGAAAAGACATGGGTCCTGACAAACCTGATGAGGAACCCAAGTGCAAACGAAGGAGAATCTCTCATAACTGGAGAAAAGGAGAAAAATTCATGGGAAAAAATCCTCTCCAAAAAAGAGACAAACATGAAAGAAAGCATGTAAAAAACTAGAAAGAAGAAGCCCTCATGAAGATCCCCCAAGGACAACTTCCTTCACCCAAAGCATTGATTATGATTGAAGATAATGAGGTGATGCTAAAGTTTTCATGAAGATGTCTACAACTTGATCCTCTATAGGCATGTACTCCAAGGTGAGAAAACTACCCTAAATCAACTGTTGAATGAAGTGCGTGTAGATCTCAATGTGTTTGGTCCTTTGATGCTCCACTAGGTTGAGAGAAATATGAATGGCACTTTGATTGTCATGCCAAAGAGGAGTGGTACTATCACAAGGGAAACCAAACTCAATCAACAACTAGTGGAGCCATAGAACCTCCTAGCTAGCTAATATTGATGCTCAATACTCAGCCTCCATAAATGATAAAGCAATAGAAGATTTCTTCTTGCAAGACCATGCTACATGGGGCTAGAACCAAGGAAAATATAAAGCCAGAAGTGGAATTCTTGTCATTAACATCACCAACCCAATCTAAGTCAGTGAAGCCAATAATCTGAGAATCTCCAATAATTTGATAAATTGGAGGAATTTTGTAATGAATTTCATTTCCTTATAGCACTAAAATATTTGAATCTATGTAAATGTGATAGTTTATGCAATCTTCCAAACCATTTTGGTGATCTTGGCTACTTGGAAAGCTTAGAATTATCAGGATGCTCTAATTTAGTAAAGATTTCTAATGATTTCTCTCTTCTCCCATATTTAATAAAATTGGACCTTTCTAAATATGAGAGTTTGGGTGGTGAATGGATGGATAGTGTGGGGAATATTAGGAGTTTTTGGTGCCTCGACATTGTATGTAGTGAAAGAATGATACAGTGGCGGGTGAAAAGGAAAATCCAAAAAGAAAGGAACCTAATTATGATAATAAACTTCCCTCGAGTGTAATTTTTATTTGGCACTAAAATATTATAGATTTAATTTGGAGCAAATAATTATTATTTGAGGAAAAAATTAATATTTTATTCTATCATTGTCTTGGCTACCTGTGTGTAGTTGCATAATATATATGGCTTAAAATTGGATATATTTAAGTTGCACAATAACTTTTTTTAACAAATTTTAGATCACATTCTATCATAGTTCATGTTAATGCATTGCAACTGTAGGGTAAAGAAGGTGAAAGAGCTTTATTGTTGGAAGGTGTTTTATCAAAGGTATTTGATAAGGAATGAATTTTGGTTGATGTAGATGAATGCCCCTTCCATTCATCCTCACTTCAACCAGAGACTTAGCTCATCTTGATCATTGATTTGAAATATGAGTGGGATTACCAAGAATGCCTCCATTGTTGATGTTTTGGAAACGAATTGACTAGGTGACAAGTACCCAAAATCCAATGAACTCATTCTATAAAAGGAAAATATTTATTTAGTATCAAAATCTTAAGGGTAGTCCATGAATTTCCATTGGCATGCCACTAGGTATTTCAAAACCTACAAGCAAGTCAAAGATCGATTCACTTGGAAAGGGATCAAATGTAATGTCCTTAGACATGTTAAAGAATGTGTCATTTTCCAATGAAACAAGATA
>VDFB02271358.1:1187864255-1187978575 GCA_007258455.2 Sequoia sempervirens
GGCACAAAATCACATCCCAAACACGTCAAAATCACGCAAAAAACGCGCATCAAAATCGTGTTTCATTATGGCAAGTTTTTGCAGGGTACTCAATGAATTTTTTCAGAATAACCGGTGAGTTTTTCCAAAGGCCGAGTCGCGAGTTTAGGTGTGAGTTGCTCACACGGGTCTGAAACCCGTGAGTACTCGGCAACCCGACGAGTACTCACTAGGTTTGTAATCCATACAGTAAAACTACACACATATGATACAAGTTAGTTATAACTATTTGTAGAATAAATAGTATGTGTATAGTTCTAAATATATATATAGATAGATATGTGTATAGTTCTACCTACGCATAACAGATCTATATCATATATATGATACAACACAGTTCTACTTATAACTATATGTAGACTAGTATGTGTATAGTTCTACTTTTAACTAATTTGTATCTTATATATATTGACCTCTGTTCCATTGGCATTTTGAGGACGAGGTCGGTGGGGCAGTAGGGGGCGTGTTTCAAGGACGGCAATATATGAATTTTTCAAAATATATATATATGAATTTTCAAAAATATATTATATATAGAGAGAGAGAGAAAGAGAGAGAAATATCAAATATGTCAATAACTGATAGCAACAATATCAATATGTAAATAAATTATGACAGCAGTAGTATAACTGTAGTATAAACCATAGATGAAAAACTCGGCGCGTCCCTACAAAACTCGAGAGTTAAAACCCTAGCTGAGTAACTTGCAGCAAAATGCACAATCGAGTTTTACAAAAAATCACATCACATTTTGGGCAAAAATTCGCCAGAAAATTGCAAGTTTTCCACCAAAAATCGGCCCAAAGATATATAAAACGTCAATTTAAGTCGATCTTGTTATTCACCTGTTTACAAGTGATGCAATTCCATTTTTCTGTGACGCAACTCCGGTTTTTGGCAACATGATAGGGTTTACAAGCCGTGACTCCTTTTTTTGGCAACACAATAGGGTATGTCACAGATCTCAGTATTATAGTTTTTTAAATCTTCATATTTTAAGACAGCCATTCAATTGAGGATAATTACCATAACTTTTTGTCATCGGGTATTCATTTTGAACGTTAGTAATGGCAGATTCATCTCAAATCTGATAGATACCTTTTTATATTGCAATGAAGGCACCAATACTTGTTTTATTATTTGGATTCTGGAATATTAACAACTCTGTCAAATAAAACCCAACCTTGAATGGCTGCGTTGAATGTGTTACTGTTAACACTTGCACAAAGTACCCAGAACATTGCAACAATGAATATATCTGAATTTTGAAGTTCTGAACATATCTTAAAAAGAAGTTTTATGAAAACATGATACTTGGACAAGAGAGGTTTTATTTGTGTGGCCTGATTAGTGAGCCTGATTAGTGAATATGGATTAGAAAATAAAAATGCATATGGTTTTCTTTTTTGATTTTTCTAACCCATATCATAATCTACATGTCAAACTTTGTCTTACGAACCACGCATCGACGAGGAGGATCTCAAGGGGAAGTTTGATCTTCCTGAAAGTACAAAAAGAACCTGTTCCTTGTTTCGTTGCTCAATTGGTGTTAATCATGTTATGAACGAGCAAGCTGATAAAGGTGAATGGTTTGACAAACATTGGTTGGAGAGGAGGCTCTAAACTGACAAGTGCCAACTCTATGCATATATATGGTCTTTTACCATTCATATTATGGTATTCATCAAGCTCCATAATGTGTGGGAGTTGGATGACCCCTCCAAAAGGGTTAAGCATATTTAGTCATCCAACACTGAATTGAAAAAAGCCTTTTTTAAATGGTACTTTTGCTTAGTAAACCGGTTGCTGGTCCAGTTTGTTTTCCTACAGTTGAGAAATTATGTTGCGTATGTAGTAATAGTCAATTAAGCATTTGTTCTTTGATTGACCGTATACTCAACAGGTTTGGAATGATTTTTTTATTGCCTTGGATCAAGATCTCTATGTAAAAGAATAACACCTAGTTTGATGTTTTGTTCACCATCCAATACTGTCAAAGTAAATTTGTTTCTAAACTGTGAGCTATGATGTCCTTGGAAATTCTGTTGTTTTTATGGATTGATAGAAATATGGATTTATTTCAAGACATTACAAGGGATCTCATTGGCTTCTCTAGAGAAGTCAGACTCTTCAATGTTGTGTTGCAGATAAGCTTATAAGTTGGTACAGGTGTCCACGATTTGAAGAAGTTTAAAAATTAAAATTGAAGGGGATCTTGTTCCTGCTCTTGAGGTTCCTTACAAACCAAAGGTTGTTGTTTGTTGCTGGATTGGGGAGTTCAACAAAATTAGATATGATCTTGATGGTTGGCCTATGTAATGTCCCCAAAATTTTGATCAAGTGATTTAATTAATTTAATTAATTTAAGTTGTCCAAAAATTAATATTATTTCAAAATGATGACTTTAATTAATTATTTTAATTAAAATAAAGTGGAAATAATAAAATATTAAAAAAGGTCACTTTATTCTTCTAGAAGCTGGAGGTAGTTGCAAGTTGGCTTTTTCTAGAAGATTCATTGGAGCCTTTAAAAGGAGTTGAGGGCAAGGCATTTGGCATTCATTATTGAGTTATTTCTTATGCATTATTGCAAGGGCTTGAATCTTTTATTCAGCTAAATCTTTGAGGATAAAAACCTTCAGCAGAATGGAAAAGGGTTGGACAAAAACCTAGCTCTTTTTGGGAGCAGATTCATGACGGAGTTCACATTGGGCTTAACTGTTTCAGATTTGGAGCTTCAAGAACATTTGCTGAGCAGAGCAATTCAGGAAATTTCGTGAGTCTTCTCCGAAGACGGAATTTCCAGATTAATCAACAAGCAGGTGAAATCGATATTTTGACATGATTGATATAGATCTTATGATTCAGGGTTTATATTAATTTCCAGAATTGAAGGTTTTACAGTTTGGGAATCTGGGATTTTATTGTTATTCAGTCTCAGATTTCTGGTTAGATTTTTATTGGTTAATTTTATCAATTCTGGAAAACTAAATAAGTTAGGAAGAATATTTGAAAACTGAAGTCGAATTCTTTGAACATTAACCTTCTCTCGACTTCATGAGAACTGCACTAGACAGGCCATAAGCCGGTTCATTTATATGCCAGCATCTATAATCAGTAAAAGGCAAACTTATACAGGTCTAAGCTGCAGAAGGAGACAAAAATCAGAGCACCGCCAGAGAAAAAGGGAAATCATGCCTTTGGGGGAATCACATGGGAAGAATTCATATGGTATCAGGGTATGTTTGATAATTATCGCTGGCTCTAAGAAAAGATCATTGTTTAGAAGGGAATGGGCTTCCATAGAAGACATCAACACATATGATATGTTATTTGAAGTTGTGGTTTCAAGAAGTCAGAGAGCTATCAGCTGTGAAATCGTGGAAAGTATTATTGCTGAAGATTTATGTTTAGTCGCCACCTATGACACGGGTCGACCATCTGGGTGATGAATGTGCAGCTCGATAGAAGACAAAGTCTGTAGAGATAAAGTAAAGTGTCGATTTGTTTGGCAAATACACATTGATGTGGTTTTAATCGATGCCAATAGAAGGATGATATTTTAAAAGGTGAATATTTCATATTTTAATCGCCAGTTCATGCTAAGCAGCGCCAGCAATACAAATAAGACAAATCATCAGAGCCACAAATATCAATATTCGTCATTATATGCACATAGCTGGGCGCACTATCTCCAGCGCTACATTTCTTAGAATGCTCAGCGCATCACATTAATTTTGAGAATGAACTTAAGGGGGAAACGATAATCAAGGAAAGGACGGACTATCGGGTCCTGCTTGGTAATGAACTTCATATTTGACTGAAGTCAATTTTCATCAAAGAGGAGTCGGGTCTTGTAAAATAGCCAATAAATATAGCTGAAGTGCCATATTTTAAAAGACGACATGGTATTCTGAAGGGATAAGTCAACTTGACATGCTATTACCTGTGCGTGGGCTAATGCTGGGAGCTCTGTGGACATTTTAAATGCTAAAGAAACTCATTCATAGTGTTGCTGTGGAGTATGCAAGCCACAGGGTACGAATTTCATGTTTGTGCGGCTATCTCTAGAACATCAAGACATTTGGTATTTATCTGAATTCTAGAACTGAGTATTTACTATTGCTCTCATTGAAGATTGCACAGCCAGAATACCTTTTGAATGTATTTGTTACTGTGGAAGATCATTCCTGAGTATGTAGCTATGTAATGTCAACTCGTGTAAGCATTAGGAAGATCATTGCATCCATCTGAAAGTCATTATCTGATGTATAGCAATTCTGATGTCACATTCTGGACTGATATTTTATGTGTATTCAGTCAGTTGTATGTCCAGACTTTTAATTTAGAACCGCTATCACCAGCTGATTGTATTTTTCTGAGACATTGTTGATAGACTAGGTCTGATCTGAAATATATAATCAGTCAACATAGATATTCAGAAAATTCATGATAATTGTATGTTGTTGATCCATCGGGAAGAATGCAAAGTACTCTTTCTCAGAGATCTTATGTAGCAAGCTCAGTTTATGTGGTCTTAGTTGACAAATGCAATACGTCAACTTAAGTATTTCAAAAAATTATCTTACAAATTGGCAAGGGACTTTACAGCCTGTTCATGATGTCCCAGTCGACTCAAATGCTCATGATTAGTCTGAAACTGTTGTCTCTCCCATTATCATTTCTTTAGACACCTCTTC
Organism: Sequoia sempervirens; assembly: GCA_007258455.2. Lineage (NCBI taxonomy): Eukaryota > Viridiplantae > Streptophyta > Pinopsida > Cupressales > Cupressaceae > Sequoia > Sequoia sempervirens. Next base: position 1,187,868,994 of record VDFB02271358.1, read on the forward strand.
TGACAGTGATAAGGAGGTCAGTTCTTCATACCTGTCTGTTCCCTTCAGATTGTACCCAGATGACTGGCTTCAAAAATGTGTTGAATTTAGGATTTAGACTACCAAAGACTGGCTTGCTGAAACAACTGCCTTGCAAGCGAGAAGATTGAGGCTAAAAACAATGCCAAGAACAAGAAGGATAAATAACAATGGTTTTTCTTTTTATAATGAGACTATATATGGTTTTGGCTCGTTCCTAAGATAATATATAATGTCAACAAACTTGTATATCTTCGAATGTCTGTTATATGTTGGAACTTCATACAGTGAAGATCTAGTCTTTTTTTTTTTTGGTCTGTCATGTGATACTACTGTGGTTAATAGTCTGGTGAACACATAATATGCATATCCATAATCTTTGAGTCTTTGCTCAATATTTAAAAAAATGTACATTTCAAAAACTTGATAAATGGATGTGAAAAGAGGGGAAAAAAAGAACACGTCAAGTACATTTCAAAATCTCAGAGGAAACCAATTTGAATTTGTTTATCACCTTCTTCAAACTAGACATTTCCTGTAAGTCTCCTCATATTTATCTTGGCAACTCAAAAATCAGGTGAAGAAATTTCTATAGATTGAGATCTCATTGGGATCTCCATGCTCGAACAAAATGCCAGAAACAATCAAATTATCATTTAATGTTTGGATTGGCAACTTGTGATGTAGTTTGTCTTTGTGGGATACGGTTCGTGATCAATTTCAATTTCCACCTTTGTATCTAAAACAATATGTACAGAAGTGATTTGGGATATTATGCATAAAAATTACCTGAAAACTGAGTGATATTTCCAAAGAAGTAATCAAAGTTGTTTCCAGAAATGTGGATATTAATTACCGTCAAAATGAGACATTCTTAGAAATAAACAGACAATAGCAATTTCAAACAATAAAAAAGCATTCCATCCTTTAGGTGTAATAAGTTTTGTAAGTACTAAAATATGTGCATATGATATATGTTATTGATATAAAGTTTCTACCTGAACAAGAAGCAGCATTTGAATGATTGAAACCATGAAATTAACAACCCAGATTTTAACCATAAATAAAAAATGAATTGTAACCATAACCATATCAAACCCACATAAGTTTATAAAATACTTTGTGGTCAATAATTTGAATTCCACCAGATATCGATTGTCAATCAAAGTCAAGGGAGAAAGAAGTTACATTCTTAAATCTGGACACTGAAAGCCACTCCTAGTCAGGTAGTGTTCTGCCAATTCATCTGGGATCTACAAAGAAAGATATGTTTATTCCATGAGAAATTGACAGGCTATGCTGTATTAAGAAGGGAAATATGGAAGGATGCCAAGTGAAAAGAAGTACTGTTGGAGTGTAATCCATGAGTGACGATAAAAATTCAATAAGCATTGCATCATCATCCTGCTTTGGCTCTCCCATGTTGCTCCTCTTTCTTTCCTTCAATTACTTGTGAACACAAGACTGTATATAGAAACTGGACACTCTGATCATAAAAAGAATCATGTGAGATTGCAATATTTCCTTCTTGCATTACAAAATTTACATATATTTAAAAGATACTAGAACAAATCACAGATTCTTTATAAACTAACCTTAAGTGTTAAATTTTAGAAACATGGCAGTAAACTAATTGCTAGAAACAAGTAACATGCCCTTCCAATGCATGAGATTCAGAGGAGAGAGACATCTAAACTCGTATGGCCCAAATAAATGCTGATTCAAACAAATTTTAATTAACAATCATTCAAGTCTATTCATCATTTTTTTAACTAGACGTAAAATATTTAAATTAAAATGATCTGTTGATAACATTATAAACAGTTGAAATCGCACAACATAAATATCTAAATTTAAAAAAAGTTAATTATAAGGTAAAGGCATCAACATACTGATAAAAAATCAAGACAAGGACAAAATACTCTGTGATAGGAGGTGTTATTTTGGTTTTAAAAAATTTTGTTAAAGAGGTGGAGAGACATTCTCCTAATAACCCTCTCTATTTTACGGATATATAACTATTTTCTTCATAAGAGAAACACAGTTTGTAATTACAGTGAAAGAGAAGCTGTATTCTTTGTCATTTGCCACTGCTACAAATATATGGTTTAGATTTTAGCAGGATTTGTTTACAATTTGGCAGTCCAATTTACATAAAACAGATCAATTTCAAACAGTGAAAATTTTAAAACAAAGAACAAACTTTAAAGATTTTAATTACTGTCAAATAAAACAAAAAGCGAAATTCCAATTCAAACTTCAAAATTGTACATAAAACCCCATACTGGATTTATTAAGTGAAAGGCTCTACCCCTGAATAAACTTATACATAAGTTATGAAGTTGCTCATCAAAGGTCCAATCTAGAGATGGATTTTATCCAATACTAAACCTTTCCTTGAATTAAATCCTGTCATTTTATCAGCAGAGTTCACAAACTGACATTTGAATGCTAGTCTTCAGTCAATAATACACATATCAGCAATTTCTATGATAGCATGTAACTTGGGATCTGAAATAAAGCTTTTTTAATTTGAGGGTTTGAATAAATGAATGAATGAATGCCACCAGTTTCCTAAAATCTGATGTTGATTATTTAAAAAATACAAAACGGAGTTGCTTGTTGGAATATTTTATTCATATGGAGCATATGGAAATCCAAAATTTGGATGTGTTTTAGAATGACTTTATCAACAAAGATTTAATGTTTTTGCAAATTACTTTTTCCTTCATATTCACTATTGAATTTATTCGTGTCATGGGTATGGGTAATGAAACAATTTGAAATATAGAGTTTTTCATGTTTTCTTGGAGAATTTTCCATTGATGTTAATGAGATTAGAAATGCTTCATAATGTGGGCAATTACATTAAATATTTTAGATGGTAGTTACTATAAATACCCAAAAATGCATGGGTCGATATTTTTAGTCCAATAATGATTAAACACCTGTACTAAGCCTTCATGGCATAAAAAGTGATAGTCAAACTCAGTTCCTAAGGCAATCCCATCAGTCAAACCCCCTAAATCTCTCCCAACATGACCCTAGTCCATTTTAGCTCCTCTGCACCTTGTCCCTACTTTTTAGGGTTCTTTTTTCTTGTATTTCCATAATTTGGATGCAGCTGTAGGGTACTTTTCGAACAACGAACACAAAACCTTCACAGTGATGACAAAAACATTGTGGCCTTAGTGGAAAGTTGGATATCATCACCTACTAAAAACTGGCAATTTTTCGCACTATTAAATGACAGTTACTGTAAATACCAAAAGATGCATGGATCAATATTTTGTCCTATGGAGATCAAACACCTGTACTAAGTCTTCGTGGCATAACTAGCAATAGTCAACCTCATTTTTCACAATAATCTCAATCAGTCAAACCCCCAAAACCTCTCCTAACATGCCTCCTAGTCCATTAAAGATAAGAAAAATAAATTCTATTGAAAAAATTAACATTGAATTTTAGATTAATAATCACAAATACTCAATGAACAACAATTTCACAAATATGCAAAGCATGACAATCACCATTAGAAATCAAAATGCAAAATAGCTCTTATTTATAAAGTTTACAAAGCTATTGCATGAAAATAAATAAAAAGCTAACTACTACAAAGTAGAATAATTGATTGCATGAAATGCAACTTTTATTACAAAATCCTATCAACTAATTCCAAAACCAAGTCCATGCAACCTTTAGTGAAGTTGTAAATTGAATTGATCCTCACATCTCTCACATGGCAAGAGATCTAAAAATAGATGATCTACAAATAGCCGACTCCCCACTATGAATATTGAATACTAAAAATATCATAAGGCTAAAAATAGCATTGAATCATTGCACTAAAAAGAGACTGCTAAAAATAACATGGGCTATAAATATCTCCAACTAAAAATAGTTAATACCAAAATATGCTCTTTCCTTTGAAAAAAGAGAAACAAATTATTTTTAGCACAAGCTAAAAATAGACTTCTAGATAGGCAGCTTTGGATGACTTTGATAATTCTATAGCTTTTCCTCTAATCATGGCTAGCCTCTTGATAAAAAGTGAAAAAAATTACTTTGATGCATTGAATCCCTTTGATAGGCACACAATTTTTCTTTACACATGCACCAATACATGTTAAAATGTACTTTGAACTTGCACTTTTGATTTCCTCTGTATAAGTGTGCACTTCATCACCAAGTGTGCATCTGATAACTATTTTTTTAATATCTGATTTTTCCTTTATATAGGTCCACCCCTCTACCCAAGTATGCACCTCACAATGGGGTTTACAAACTTTGATGTGAACAGAAAATTTTCTTTGTTGAGGTGCATCCTTGCCCTCAAGCACACGTCTGACAATGGGTTTGAACTTGTTTTGATTTTTTCATTTATTGAGGTGCACCCCTCACCCTAGGCATGCACCTATACATTGGGCATTGAATTTTCAAAATGAACTTACCTTCTTTATGAGGTGCATCCCCCAAATCAAACACGCATCTAACAACTAATGACATATTTTGACAAAAATTACTCTCTTCACATAGGTGTGCCCCTAATATGGGTTTTTTAAAACCAATCATTTTTTCCCTTTATGAGGTGTACCCCCAATCTCAAGTGCACACCTCTAAATGGAAGTTATAGAACCCTTGATGTCATGTCCCCGAAATCGTGATATTAGGATAACAAAAAAAAACATATTTAAAATTATTAACCATTTGATATCGTTAGAATTATAATTGTCAAGGACAAAATTATAATTATAATTAATAGATAATATTAACATTATGATATAATAGATATTAAAAATATATAAAATTAATATAAACACAAACATAAAATAATATTATAATTAATCAAATATAAAGTTTAAACGATTATGATTATTATAATATTTTAATATAATTAGAATTAAGGAGACATTACCTTTGGCTGACCACCTTTGGCAATCACAAAGAAACTTATACATAAATATATTGGCGCCCAAGTTTGTAATCAAAAAGAAGGGATAATAAGGTAGCGATTTGTATTAGTAAATAAAGACGAATGAAAAGCAGTTAAATTTATTAATAGGCAGCAACTTGACTAAAGGAAATGTAGCAGTTCATTTCATTAGGGAAGGCAGCGATTAAAGACATATACCATATGAGACAAAAGCATGTAAGACAAAAGCAGATAAGTCAAAAATATAGATAAAACAAAAAGATTTTTTGAGGCAGCGATTACTGTATGAAAGGGTAGCAATTCATTATGGAGGGTAACGATTCACTTAAGAAGCAAAAATTATAGTGTGAAGGCTACGAATATTTTAGAAGGAGCAACTTCATTAGTAAGTAAGAGCAAATTAATTACTATGAAGGCAGCGCTTGATTAAGAAAAGTTTTAAACAGTAGTTTTAGCCATAGTTGAAAAACTTGCCAATTGCAAAAACTCGGCAAGCCCAGAAAATATGGTACGGAAAAAACTCAGCAAAAACTCGGAAAAAACTCAGTGAAAAACTCGGCAACTTAAAAAATTGCTTAAACTTCATTACAAATGCAATTTTTTTGCAAAATTCAATGATAAGATGCATCCAATGAGTCAATAAAATGAGTACATAGAAGAAACAAGCTGAGTCTAGATATATTTGATTGATTTGAAAGAAAATTAGATACAAAATCGCATCCTCGTGGAATGCTCATTACGCTGATACTGATAGTCTAAAACAAAATGAAAATAGCAAATTGTTTTTGTAAAACTGAAGGTAAATAGTGGAGAGTACCTAAAAAATCAAATGAATTCAATGGGAGTTTGAGGGCAATGCCCCCAATGGGGTCGAGGGGTAGTGTCCCTAGCGTGGTCAAGGGGCAATGCCCCTTGCGGGGGTCCGGGGGCGTTGCCCCCCAACAAGATCAAGGGGCAATGCCCCACAAGCAACGCCCCTTGCGGGGGTTTGGGGGCAGCGCCCCCAGCAGGGTCAAGGGGCAGTGCCCCTCGCGGGGTCCCAAGGCAGCACCTTGGGCGCGCTCCCTGTCGCGATATAGGGCGGGGTCGAGGGGCAGAGCCCCCACCACCAAGCCCAAATTAAGACCTCCAAAACCACACAAACCTTCATGGTGTACATCATTTTGCATAAACAATAAAACCCAAATTAAGACCATTAAAGACACACAAACCTTCATGGAACACATCATTTTAGTGTTTTTTCTAAAGCAGAGCACACAAATGAATGAAAAAAATAACTTAAAATGCCTTTTTAGCCGGTTGCCTGGGCATTTTCCAAATCACATGGGTTTTTTGGAAAAACTCGCCATACTTTTTGGAAAAACTCGCCAAAAGTACGGCGAGTTTTTCTAGCGTACAATTGCACCAAAAACTCGGGAGTGAAAAAAACTCGCGAGTTTTTCTTCACTTGCCGAGTTTTTGGTGAGTGTTGCAACTATGGTTTTAGCAAAAAGACATATCCTTTAGAAGGATATCCCTCTTCTAAAAGATGCACCCTTTCATATGAAGATAAAGATATAAAAGGAAATCAGATTGTGTGGAATTATGATAAGGGGAAGAGAAAGGGAACATCATAGATACGCATTAAAGAAATGTATGAGTGAGTGCTGAAGAATACAAGGAATAACATATACTCTTCAACAAGCAAGGAGAAGAAGTAGACGTTATGTGAGAAATAAAAATATATCAGATCTGCATATTAGAAGAAGAGATAATGCAGATATAGAAGAGATAATGCAGATATAGAAGAGATAATGCAAATATAATATGAATAAAAGACAGTGATTAGTGAATAGTGTGCAAAAATTGTTAAAGAGAATAAAATTGTGATTAAGGAGAAATAGAGAAGCTCTTGGGATAATCAATCAGTTTGGAACTAAAATCATGTCTTTTGGAAAGAAGTTCTCTATTGAAGAGATGCATCATTCCATTTGGTGATGAAGATATAAATTAAGCTTGTGGCATGTGGAGAATATGATGTGGAAGAAGTGAGAGATGTGTGTAAGACAAATAGATAGATCAGATATACACTAGCAGCTTTGTATGAAGAGAAATATATAGACAAGGCAGACTTGTGAGTAAGATATATAATAATATCTATGTTCCACGGCCTGTCGGAGACGGCAAGGGATGCATTTCCGGGACGTTTCCTAAGGGGCAATTTTTAGGGGATGGCAGGGGACGGCAACATACAAAATACATATATATATATATATGATTTTTTAAAAATTTATTAATATATTAGAGAGAGAGAGAGGGAAAGAGAGATAGATATGTCAATAAATTAATAATTGATAACAACAATATCAATATGTAAGTAAATTGGGAGAGTAGTACTATAACAACATAAGAAATGTCATTAAAGCATTATAAAATTTATCACAGCAGTATCAAACATAATAAAACCACGGTCTATCAATATGAAATATCCAAATGTCTCAAACATGTATCCAGAAGTCTCAAAGTTCAAACATGAAAATCAAAATATTAAATACAACAATCTATGAAATTAAGCCTCATTCGGGCTAATATCCAAAGACTCAGAACTATCTGAGTCACTATCATTCTCTGGCAAGAGTGGAACTAAAAGATTTAATATTTAGTCTTTTTCAGACTTTAGCCCAAACAATTAAAACATTAAACAGTTGGTAAGCCCCGCGCGAAGGAACTAAACCTTTAAAAAATCATTTTTTAATTGTTTTTTAATATATTTTGACTTGCAGATTATGGGGGACGACTAGCCATCCCCGGTACAAGGAATTGTCCCCAATCCGTCCCCAATCCATATAGGGGACGGGGAAACGTTCCCAATCCATATCGGGGATGGGGAAACGTCCCCAAAGTGAAAGAAACGTTTCCTGGCGTTTCCAATTGATTTTGCATTTTCGAGGACAGCAGGGGGACGTCCCCTTTGCGTCCCCCCGTCCCTGGGACGGCAAGGGACGGGGATAGGGGGTTTTGGGGCAGGGGACGCGTCCCCGTGTAACATAGAATAATATATATGATCAAGGTAGACTTATGAGAAAGGTATATACATTTAAGGCAGATTTGTATGAAGAAATTTTAGAAGAAATATTATCATTTGATAGAAGAGCAGGAATATAATATGAATGGATTAGGAGGAAGGATAAAGAGCAGCGATCAGCATATTCTTGCAAGCTTCAATTAGGTGAAAGGTATTCTCTAACTCATTTGTTTAATTGGAAATTAAGGAGTTAGGGAAAATTTAGGACACTCCCAATTAGGGGACATTACACTTGATTTTCCTTCTTTGAGGTGTGTCTTCCTACCCAATTACACACCTATACATTGGAATGTGATTATGACTCACATTAATTTCCTTACAATAGATGCATTCATATTTCCCGCACATGCCTATATATTGGAAAGTGATTATAACTCATGTTAATTTCCTCAAGATAGATGCATCCGTATGCATTGGCCTCCTTCTAGAGTGTGAATTTGTTTTTCTAACTAAGGCACGCCTCTACATTTTCTCACATGCTTGTGAGCCATCCACACCTTGTACAAGCGCATCTCTAATCCTTAGCATGCACACTTGAGATAACATCAAAATTTTAGAATTTTACAGCCTTCAATGGGTTGCACTTGTCCTAAGGTGCATGCCTATGTGCTAAAATTTCATCATTTTCATGCATTCTTAAGTTAGGTGTGCTCTTGACTCATGGTACGCACCTATTGCTACAATCCATACTTTGTATAAGCGATTCTAGTTTCTCCCATGCATGTCTAATTATTAAATATCACTTTTAACTATTTTTTTAATTGTAAAAAGGTGTGCATCCATCCCAAAGTGTGCCCCTATGAACTATCACCCTAAAAAAAATTCCTTCATTTAGGTGCACCTTCACCTCTACATGCATATCTTTGTATAGCACTTTTGGATCTCTTTTTTAAGTTTTTTTTAATGCCTTGCATCTTCCTTTAACTAGTAAACCTTCAACTCTAGATGCACACCTGTGAATGGTTTTTCAAATTTTGCCTTGAAAAACAATCCATAGTCAAGTGCACCATTTATCAAACTTTCTCTTTCAAGAATATTGTTACTCCAATTCAGAATGCTCAATTCTATGATCCTGCAAAAATTAGAAAAGGACAAAGGACGACAAGACACAACAGACAGAACAAGTTCTAAAAGACTTTTGCTTGCACTTAACGACCACTCAAGGCAATGACTTCAACTTGAACTTGATGCAATACAAAGTTTTTGTATGGGCACAATGTAATATACCTCAAATAGGGATAGAGGAAAAACCACAATATTCCCAAAAATATGCAACAGAAAATTCTGAAATTTTACTTGCAAATAAGATATCCTTTAACAAACTCAGATTTAGACTCAGATTATTGATCTGATTTTTCTGCTAATTTGAATAAATTTATGATTATTTCTGAATATAGAAAAGTAAAAAATACTTCAAATCTGCCAAGAATTTACAAAAATGGCTTACATTTATTTTTCCATAATTTTCTAAGATGCAGATTTAGGCATAAATACCTCAGAAATATCTTCAAACCCTAGCCACACTTGCCAAAACCCCAGTAAACCAGTGCTAGGTCTGTCCCACTTGTCATTTTTGTTATTAGTTTTAGTGATGCTCAGAAACATGAAGAGACATTGTTATAGATAATCCAAATCTGATCCTGATATTATGAATCTCACCTCCCAAAATGGCCTCCAAACCTAATAACAAAGTGCAGCTCTGAAAATGATGTGCTAGAGCATCACAGACCAAATCCCTTCCACCAAAACACACCCTTCTAACTAGGGGGAGCTCGTATGTTTCTCTGAAACCAGGGACACTCAAGGGTTTTCAAACCTTAAGCCAAAGATTACAGCAGCAATAGACAAAAGACTGGTAACATAACGAGCTCCAAAAGAACCCTAATAAAAGAAGGATTTAACCTCAGCCATTCATCCATTACCAACTCAATCCAATGCTCCAAATAAAATCCCTAAAAAATGAACCAATATGCTCCTTAAAATCCCACGCCCCCCCTTGACCTTTTTGGCACATGTTTAATAAAATCACTTAATGTACATGTTCCTTAAGTCATTAAACTTAAAACGGGGAGAAACTTAAGTCCTTAGGCTAGGAATCACTTAAGTTGCATAGAAAGATGTGCCCACAAATTAAGAATAGAATAGGATACAAGCCAAAGACTCCACACTTGCCCAATAATGCTCTACATCCTCTTCCTCTTGGGTAATCCAAGGAAAGGACAGCCCATGCATCGTTAAGCCACATGGCTTGAGTTGCGGACATCACATACAACAAACAACACTTTCTTCCTCTAGAAGAGGCAACTGTCACACAATCTCCACCCACTCAACACTTGTTGGTGGTGTACGGTGTTCCAATATTAGCTAAATCTTTCCATGTTTCAACTTTGGCTCTAGCTTTTACTCACATTTTGGCTTCTACTAATGTCTCATACTTAACAGGCTTGACTTACTATAAGAGACGGCCTCTCATAGCCTTTGTCTTCTTTCTTCTTGTTCAAATAATTAGATAGAACATTAAATAGTTTGGTCCACTCATCACAAATTTGTCTATTTTTCATGTCATCGTTTAGGATCAATGGCATTTAACTTATTAAGGTTCAAAATCAATAATCCATAGTCAAGTGCACCATTTATGTGCAATAATCCAAAACTGGACCAATTAAGTTAGTCAAGTTCACTGTTGGCTAACTTAGTCACTTATTGTTACTATTGAAGATAACTCCTTATGCTAAAACAACTTCAAGGCCCATTATTGGAAGATGACACATGAATTGAGTCATGGAGGCTGACTGTCAAAATAAACAAAGGAAGATGAACTGATGGACCTGACCACTTAGAGTAACGTGATCTGACAAGGAATAGAGACAATAGTGATGGGTTCAACTACAGTCAATCATTCCTTGTTTTGAAAACAACTGAATTTTCCCTCCTAGACCTATATGTGCCAACTGGATTTGACTGCAGTCAAACACGTTGCACAAGAAAATAGAAATAAGGCCTGCAGGGTCTGAGGGCTGTGAAACATGTCTAAGTGATTCCTTTTTGGTTACAAGGATGCTCCAGCTTCCTATTCAACTCTTCTTATAACTTATCCTTGTTAAAAGCAGGGAGGTCTTTTGGAAGGAATTCTTTTAAAATTTCCTTAGTGTTTATATAAAGTTGATTTTGATGGCTTATTTGCTAGTAGCATATGAATCTTAGGCAATTGTAGTAGAGATATTGGGAAGTGTGAAAGCACTGGAGAGCTTGTATGGTGTGGGATACTACTGGTGTAGGCAAGAAGTCCTCGAAAGCCCTTCTTTAGGCAAGAAACCATTTTATCAGCTCATGACATAGTGGTTTGAACAAGAACAACATGTCACTTTTCTGTGCTTAACCCAATTTTGGGCTTCTACAGGTTATATTGTAGCTATCTTTCATTGTATAGCTAATTTTTAAGCTCTTTGGTTGTAGTTGCATGCTTCTTTAACATATTCTATACATTATTTCTTTACAACTCTGGAATGCACCTTTAGGGACTGCTTTACATTTTTTCTGCACATGGACCAATAACTATTACTGTGATTTGACATTAAGGAAGTATAAGTATAGGATCTGTTTTGATGAACTAAACATTGGAGTCTCCACACTAACTTACAAATCATTCAAAACTTATCTTGCTTGATCGAGGCATTTCCCTTGCCAAGCCAAGAGAGCGTGTTCAAAGCTTGATCTTTTTATTTGTTGTACTTTGTTAATTAGGTCACATGGTTATCTACAACACATTGGACCTTTGGAGTTTGGTTGGTGGTGACATGGTGGCAATTGAGTCGGCATTGAAATGGTAGCTAAGTTGGTGTTCGAGTGGCATTAATGTGTGATAACATGGCAGCTTCTCAGGTGTTATGTCACAATATAACAACAAGGGCCACTTCATGTGGTACCATGTGACAGTCTACATATGTGACAGTTCACAGTACCAATGTGGAAAGTCTATAAAAGGCTGATTCAGCTGAATATTCCTTAAGGATCAAGTGTCAAACATGTCTGACTGTTAGTGGAAGCCAAATGTTTTTGCTATTTGTACCTATAAAGTCATTATTTTTCACCAAGACTACTGAAAGAAAGTTGTCATCCCACATCAATATAACAGTACAACAGTCAACAACATCAAATTTTGTATCTTTAATTATTTGGAGGGATTATCATACACTTAGAGTTCTGAATGTTAATGGAGGATTAGTTAGTCTCTAGCTAAATTTTGAATTTTATATTATTTAGGAGTATTATTACACACTCCAACTTTTCCAAACTTTGCAAAACATTAGTTTGTCATATACATCTCATTTGACCATGTTTTTAAAGAGTTGGAAAGGTCTTTTTTAGCTCTTCAAAGTGTCCTGCTTCTTTGTATCATTTGAATACTCCTATCTAGTGCTTGTGCCTACTCAAGATGAAGTCAATATTATCTGTCTTGATATACATGTGGAAGAAATACTAGGTATTATTCATCTAGGACAATAGAGCGAGCTTTCATGCAATGAACTCATGGAAGATTGTTTGTGGATCATAGGGTATTTCAGCATTCTGAGAGAGGAAGCGTGGTTATAAAAATGGAAGATCAAGGAAAGGTGATGTCTATTGCACAAATTTCTCCTAAAATTTGCATACATGCCCATGATAAGTACTTCATAAGAAGAAATGGGATGAATTGAAGTGTTGGTAAAAAATTGAAGAATGAGATGAAAGAAATTGATGTATGCTCTCTCATGTGGAGACCATCGCATTATATTAACGACTGAAAGGAAATTTGTAGCAGTATAGATCATTTCCCTGTAACCCTCGAAAAAGAAAAATATGCAAGACAAATACTCAAAATCCACAATGCAAAAGAATAACAAACACACCACAAGATAATACCGTATGTACCTTGAAAAAACCCTCTCAAGAGAAAAACCCAGCCTCTAGAAACACCCACAGAACTCACTGTATTATCTCAAAGAACAAAATTACACCACAGTTGCAGAGTCTCCATGCAAGCTTATGAAGCATCAAGCACCTTAGTTGCATTCCACCATGTACACAAGCAAATGAAAACATATCACCACACATCACAATCCATGCTTCCACATATGCAACCTACAAGAGATGCTCAGTCCAACCTTAGCCAACAAGCCAAAGGTTACACATGCCAACCTCAACAACCACTCATGTGCTTGCTTTTATAGAAACAAGCTTGCACAAAACCACTATAAATCATGTGCCTAAAAACCATCAACTCCTTAACCCCAAATTAAATATTTGGTACTAAGTTTTCTCAATATGAATATTTTCCCAATGTGAACCATATTAACCAAATTTCACATACAACATAAAGTGTCCCAAGAATGTTTAACCCATGCTGTATCCACATCTTTTAGTTGCACCAAAATTAAATATTTATTTTACATTATTTGTAATGTCCCCTTTTTCGGCATGATCATGTTTGATGGTGGTTAGCCTATTACTCAGACTCTCGTAGGCTAACAGGTTGGTTAGAGGGTCAGTGGTACTTTCTGGAGAGTTTGATCGTTCTGGTTTTCAGAGCCCAGTGACTGGTTCACAGCAGGCGTTGGCAGTGCAGGAGTCGACAGCTTCTGACGGCACAGGATTATATGGTGTTTTGAGTGAGTTATGGGTTTTTAAGTGATTTAAATATTAATTGATTTAATATTTAATTATAAAGTCAAATTGACTTTATATTTTTAAATCACTTAAATATTCTCTAAAAGTGATTTAATATTTTAAATCACTTAAATGGATAAAGTGCGCCCAAGTATTTAATTCATATACTATTGAAATGAATTAAATATTATTTAAAAGATTTTAATATCCAAAAGTGGCGTATTTTCTTGGGATTCGTGCCTTTGCATAAAAGGGCATTTTGGCAATGAGAAACTCACCTTTTGACAATTTCAACTTTGCCTTGTGCTATTTCCTGTGCATTCTCCTGTGATCAGGGTTTGAACAATTTTTCCATTGAAGAACGATAACTCTTTAGTGTTGAGCACTTTTGAGGCTGTGAGAGATCAGCTGAATTTGTGTAGTTTGTGAGAGCTTCATACAGAGGTTCTACTGGGCTTGAGCTGTGTTTCCTATTGGATTTCTTTATCAGTTTCAGAGGGTTTTGGGAGATGGCGCCTTCATTTCATCTGGCAGACATCATACTTCTTGGCCGTACCTTCTAAGTGAGAATTCAGGTTGTTTGCAGTGAAGTGCGTGGCTCTTGTGCAAGGGCGTTTGGGCATTTCTTGGAGAAACGCCTTCTTTTCTGAGGGTTTCTCTTCATCATTTTAGGCGTTTGGCTTGTACTCTTTATCTGCCACCGTTTTCAGGCTGGATTTTGCATTTTGTAGCTTTCTACACCAGATTTGGTCAATTTTTCACCATCTTGGCTGGCAAACTGGACTACTTTCTTAAATAAATAATCTGGACACTTCCGGGTATGTTTATGAGTTCTAAATCCATTGTTGAGCATATTTATCATCTTCTGTATTGTCAATTCGCCTGAAATAACTCAGATTTACATTTTATATGCATTTATGCTGTGCGCCCCTTCTCTTCTGTCTATCAAACTTTCTCTAAAAAACTAAATAACACTAAAAAGACTTAAGAAATATTGGGGTTTGAGTTGAGAGCCAGCAGGGCTCATCACATTATTAGCATTATGCAAGGTGTATAACATATCTTTCTCAAAAACAACCATATGCTAAAAACGTATGTAGTTACATACTAAAAATAGACATGGTCTATACATAGATAAAAGTTGCAACAAATTAATAACTAAACAATTTGATTAACTACAATAAACTAATATTGTAAACAGCTCTAATAATAAAACTGGAAAGATGTGGAGGTTTAGTAATTATGTTACAATATGGTTTATGAGATGTGAGGAAATGGTGAGCAACTTTCATGACAAGAAGCCCGAGAGAAAGATATGTAAAAAGAAAATGAACTTGTCCCACCATGGTGTTGTCAATTAATTTCCATGTCTTTTGAGGTGCTCCATCTAATTTGGCGAAGCCATCATCAAGCTCACCTACAAAATTCCATTGGGGCCTTTAAGGCATAACAAGGGAATGTTGTGGAGACAAAGTCTCAACTGGAGACCAATGTTGTATGAGTTGTACCTTAATCAAAATAGAGATACCTTCGGTTTTGTGTTGTGGATACATAATTGGTGAAGTACCACCCAAAAACTAACACATTTGACCACCCCATGAACTTTAAAGTGTAAGAATTGTTGATCAACCCCACAATAGCCCAAGGATCACTTGCAACCAAAACAACCTTCCACACAAGAGAGAAGCAATGGAAACTCTCTGAAGCCAGAGAATTCATTAGATGCAAAATAAAACTCGTACAATAGACAATGAAGAAACTCTTGTCATAAAGACAAGAATGAAACACTAGGACATACTAAGATCATGACAAGTGTCTTAATCATATGATATGAAACACAAAAAATAAATGACAAGCTTAAGTGTGTAATTGTGAATAGGACCTAATAAGAAACTAGTTAGGTAATATACCATGTTTACACCAACACACCCCCAAGTGCAGCTTAAGGAGTATGATAAAATGCAAGGATGCACAGATGATGGCCTCGGCTACAAGGCCATGTTAGGTACCCATGTATAAACAAATGTCTCAAACGAAGTAAAAGAGAAAAACCCATAGGAAAAAAATGCCTCTCCAATAAAGAAAAGATGCAAACAAATATATACTAGTGAAATAAGGGAAGAACTCAACACGACCCCCAAGGACTACTTTTGTCACCAATATATACTAGTGAAATAAGGGAAGGACTCAACATGACCCCCCAAGGACTACTTTTGTCACCAATGTACAATCAATGCACATCTATCAATGGTGTCACAATAGTTGCTTCTTTCTTGAGCTCATTTTTTACTAGATCATGATTTCACTAATGTAGAATGCAAAATAGGATCATCAAGCTTGTATAGCCCTTTATACACACCACTTGGCCTAACACCTTGAGCAATGACTTTATCTTAGTTTACATAATGATCAATGCACTCTTTCCCACAAAAATGAACAAGAATGTTAGGATTTTCTATAATTTGGCTGATATAAAGTAAATTGTTGTCCAATCCTTGAACATACTTAACATTCCATACTAAAAGTTTGATGCCATTATTGAATGCAATTCTGACATTACCTATCCCCTTCACTGTGTGTGTGACTTGTCATCACTAAGCAACACATAATCCATGTGACTATTATCAACAATGAACCTAACATACCAGTCCTTGCAACATGTAAAGTGTTTTGGATTCACATGCATCAAAGTACCAACAAGTGCTTTTAATACTATCTAAAAGAACCATAGATGCATACCTCTCCTCATGGTCTTCCTTTGCAATATCTACCACATTAGCTTCATTTTGTTGCTTGTGGGATGGCTCATACTATCATTTCTTGTAATCATTCTTCACATGCCCAAATTTCTAACAATACAAACATTTTACCTTCTTTCACAATTGTGAAGATGAGGAATGAGAAATGATACCTATATTCTAAAACTATACAAAAAGTGCATTTTCTAAACTACTGAAAGGAACCTCACTCAGTTGTTCTTGTTGCCATTCCTTCTGTAGCAAATATGTATTGACCTTGTTAAAGGTCAAAGTCTAGCTTTCCACCAATAGATTCAACAATTCCACAAAAGTCTCATAGGTAGGTGGCAAACTATTAATCGAAGTTACCGGTTCGGTTTTGGGTTGGGGTTTGGGTTTGAGAACCCGGTTTGCCGGTTCGCGAAAAAAAAAATTTTGAGGTTGGGTTCGTTTTGGGTTCAGTAATACAAAAACATATAAAAATCAGAAATATATACTGATATTTGCAGCAGTATTTAAGTTCAGAATACACCACCATATTAATAGTCAAATAACTTTAATAACATAGCAAAAATACACCACCACTTTATAGTTTATACTCAAAAGTCAAATGTCATGATATAGAATTATAAATTAAAGTTCAAACTTCAAACATAAAAATGTCAAGTGTTTACAATGTCAATCTGAATCATATGGGTCATCAAAAAAAGCAGCATCATTAGCAACATTAGATGCTACATTTTGTGTAGAACCACAAAGAGCATTAGTGGCACTCGCACAAGCACTGCCACTAGCACCGACACTAGCATTGACACTACCACTCTCATGCTCAGTAGTTGCTTCAGGCTGATAGTCATCATCAATATCAAGTGCAGCTAAGTGACTTGTGGAAGCATCCAAGTCAAGCTGCTCTGGCTCAATATCCCACCTCCTTGTGTCTCCTTCTTTGTAGGAACTATGTTTGTGTGTAAGGAGGCGCAAGTTTGAATGCACATACACCAAGTCCTCAGCCTTTTTTGAATGTAGCCTATTGTGTTTTATTGAGTGGATGAAGGAGTATGTGCTCCAATTCCTCTCAGAAGAGGATGAACTAGCAACCTATTAAGACCAAATTAAATTAATAAATAGTTAAGAGTTACAAAAATTAACTAAACAAAATTATTAATTAAAATTAAAATTAAAATTACAAATATAAATTATAAAACTTACTTGGGATAAAACTTTTATTGCAATAGGTTGGAGGTGCATGTATTCTTGCCCATGGAAGTACCACCAACTATGAGCAGCCACCCTACACTTGTCTCGAAGAGCATCCATATTCTGATCAACACTCCCAGAGCATGCAAAAGCCATAAACTCAGCCCTCACTCGATCACGTTGGTCACGATCAGTGAAGATTCTACGAATTGTTGCCTTGTACCCTTGGGCCACTTCACCATCCCTATATGGAGCAACTCTTGATGAAGCAGAAAGTATCTCAGGGCTATAATATTTGGGACTCAATGCAAAAGCGAGAAGAGTTGGAGGCAAAACGGGTCTCAACTTGTTTGAAAATCAAAATTAAAATTAAAATATAATTTAAATATACAAAATCAAAATTTAAAAATTAAAATTAAAAGAAAATTCAAAAATTTAAAAATATTGAGAATTAACTTACCTTCAACAACTCCAATTTAGAGAATTGTCTAAATATTCCTTGCGTCATATGGTGGTTGGTGACAAACATTTGGATGTCTTCACCCTCGGCATACACCTGTTTGATCCATTCAATTTTGGATCCAATTTTTTGTAGCATTAGATTGAGGGAGTGGACAGCACAAGGTGTCCAAAAAATGTGTGGATACTTCTCCTCAACCAATAACCCAGCAGCCCTACAATTTTTGGCATTGTCGGTTACAACTTGCACAACATTTTGATGGCCCACTTCTTCAATAGCTTGGCAAAGGATGTCAGCAATAAATGGACCATCTTTCACCTGTCCTTCACAATCCACTGCTCTCAAAAACATTGCCCCTTTAGGGGACACAGCAATAACATTGATCAATGGGCGATTTCTTGCATCTTTCCATCCATCAGAAACTATGGTCACCCCTGTTTCGATCCACGAATCCCTTATGGGCTTCAAAGAGTCTGCTACATGTTTCACCTCTTTCTCCAATAAGGTGCAACGCACCTTCTCAAAACCTGGGCCCTTATACCCCTTTGGAGCCTCATTAATAGATTTCACCATTTTTTGCCAATATGGTGAACGAACAACATTGAATGCCAATCCATTGGCATAGACACATCTTGCTATGTCTTGATCAGCAATCTCTCTTGCCTCATTTTGAAATGAAGCTTCCAACGGTCCCTTAGATCTTTTATTTGAAGAGGGCATGGTTTGCTCTTGAGGGATGTCCATAAATGGATGGCTTTCTGTAGGTGGAAAATAAGAAGGTGGTGTAGGGGGTTTCATGGATCGAGATCCTTTCTTCAAAGGATGGCTTGTTTTACCACCGGTTGTTTTTTGGTCTACCTTTTCTTGCTCAACAATATATTTCAACACTATATGTTCTGGAATGCCATCGTTGTTTTCACCTGGACAATTTTTGATGCCTGTTTCAGGGATCCCACACAAGTGCCCTTTTACTCGACTATATGAGCTCGAATATTGAACATTGCAATGACTACAAATCCAAACATATCCTCCACCACCTGGAAGTTGCTGAACCATTTCTACATATTTCCAAAGGGGAGAGGTTGGGTTTATTTTGAAACGAGATGGATTGAGCCTGAGGAGGTACCGGTTGCCATTGTAATACGGAATAGTGAATACCTAAGGCACAACATATTGAAATTTTGGTATTGATTCATTGAATTTGAAACTAAAAGACTTAATTAATTTCAAAAAAATGAAAAAATTGAACATGTGTTATAGACATTTAGAAGAATGAAAAGTAAAACAAAACAATAATTAAAAAGCAAAACAAAAGAGTTGAAATTCACTTGTGAAAAAAAATGTAAAAAAAATAATCAAAAAACTTCAAAAAACGTACCTCTTTTGAAGAAATCTTGCTCTACAATCTTCTTAGCAACGAATAGACACTTGCAAGTGCTTAGGAATAGCACAACAATCAACTTTGAACAATCTACGATCAGCCTTCAAGTCTATTCCAGCTTGTGCAAGCAAAAGAGAAAGTTCACCAATGGAGGCAAAAAATCCTTTTTTCTCATTCACAAATTGGTAAAATGAGTATCACTTTACCTATTTCATGTTTTTGAGGCAAGTATTAGGGTTAGAAAGAATAAAAACTATTTTAAAGTCACAAAAAAAGTCAAAAAAATATTAAAAAACCAAAAAACGAGTTAAAAATCGCGCCTGGGCGATAAATTTTGCCCGGGTTCAAACCGGGTTCGAAAATTTCAAACCCTAGCCGGACCCACAGTCAGGGGTCCGAACCCTAGCTGAACCCACAGGCACATTTTCGGACCCACAGCGAATTCGGGCGGACCGGACCCGAATTCCGGACCCGAACCGAACTCGGGGCCTATATGGGCGAATCCGGTAACATAGCTATTAATGGTTAGAGCAGCCATATCCTTATCATCAACTACTTTGTTAATAGCAATGAACTGATCACTAACATCCTTGATTTTGAGAAAATGTTCTAACAATAAACCACCCTTGTGCAATTTTGTGGCGAACAACAAATTTTTCAAATACAAGACTCAACGTTTTCTGACACTTGATAATTTGTTTTGCAAACTAACCCATAGGGTACATGCAAATGTAGCGCTTCAAACTTCAAAGATTAAATCATTTGAAACTGATACCTTGAAAATAAACAAGGCTTCCTTATGATGGTTGTCATGATCACCTAGGTTATCAACTGGCCTAGTTTTGATACCTAACAAGATTCAGTCACATTCTTGATACTCAAAAATTGATAGTATCATGTAACTCCATATATTATAAGTACGTCGGGAGGCGTAACTACCGTGACAACAAGAGGTGGAGTGTAATGGCATGAACATGTAAGAAAAGCTATTAAACAATCAACATATTTTTTTATTTTTTTAAACTAAAACTATAGAATAACTCTTAACCAACTTAAATAAAATAAAATGACTCTTAAGTAAAAAAAATAATGTTTTAAATAAAAATAAGGTAAACAATGTAAATAATTTTTTTAAAATCTTACATAGTTCTAAAGTAAGATAAAATATAACTCTTAAGTAAATAAAGTAACTCAAGATTGAAATCTTGGGCATTGTGTACATAAATGTATTTAAGATATACATACTAGTTTATACCATTGAGTTTTTTTTTATGACTGAGCCAAACACTAAATTCTGAACACAGGCCATTAAATTCAGGACACAAAAAAAAAAAACCCTTTCCTAAAACTTTAATCCTTTCCCGCTAAATTAAAAATGACACAGAATATTTTAAATGATCCTGAAAAATATAACTTTCCCAAAACTTTTGAACTTTGCTCCTAAAAACTACTCGAAGAACCCTCTTTCTGTTTTAATTTTCAATTGAATCTTTCTTTTCTACTGGAATAAGAAGAATATACATAAACAATTACAAACAGTTGAGCATAAATCAAAGGAGTAAAACAACAAACTAGCTGATTAACATAGAAAAGCTACAGGCCCGGCGAAACGAAAATGACTTTAACAAGGCCACAACAAAATCCCCCCATCCATGCTGTCCTCCCGCTGACAGCAGTGTAATTGAAATTTTTGACTTTTGAAATCTTCTGGATGTTTACCAAACTTTTGCAGGGAGTTAGTAAACACAAACAAAAAAATATATAATCAAAGCTGGGGTTTTAGAAATAATGGAGAAAATACCCGTGCAAAAACTACGAAAAAAGTGCCCTAGCTGCGACTCCTACATCCACGACCTCTGCAAAGCGATAAAATTCGCGAATTGGTATTCAAATACAATTCAGAAATTGCCTCCAAAAGCACGACGGGAAATGAACAGTCGCTGTAACCCGTGATTTTCACCCCAGCATATAAAAAATGCGATTTTTGCCTGGAAAACGCAACACGTTTCGGTGACTGCAACTCCCGCTGGCAATTTCAGGTGTTTTAACTTTCAGCCCTGCGTGCCCTAGCGCCTCCAGCTGTTTCCAGATGAAAAGCAACTAAGAAACGTAACAAGCGACTGAGATTTTTTTATGAATTTTCTCAGATTTTGATAAAAATGGCCGCAATTTCTTTAGAAATTCCTCTTATTTTAGGTCAACACTTTTCGGATTATAACCCTCCTGATTCTGCTTCAAATCTTCAACTTGTGATTTTCCAGCTGCGTCTTACAATCTTTCTCTTCCAAACCTTTTCGAAATTCTATCAACTCTAATACCCAGTGTTGGTAAAAACCGAAGAATGAAATGAAAAAGGCTACAACAAACTAACAACTAATTATTTTTAACTGAAAAGTGTACACCTTATTATAATATTAGATTAATATAAACTAATTTTCTAATTTGAAAACTTTCCTGAATCACCCAAATGAGAGTCACGTTTTCGAACTGAAAAGCAAGTCACTCAGGCCTGATCCTTAAAGTTTTTAAGAGGATTGAGGATCGTCTGTCCAACAAAAAAAAATATGTATTTTTCGCAGGAATTGAAGGACTGTGGAGAGGAGTTTGTGAAGAACTTCAGAAGATCAAACTTTGAGAGTTTAAAGCTTCCATTTGATGTTTTATTATTTTCTCTCACCTCCGACACCATCATGGTAAAGGATAAAGGCCAGATTACTGATCCGTAAATGGGTCTAGTTCATTACCAAGTTAAGATGTCGTTCAGTGATTGTTTGGAGAGGACAGACACCATTTTGGCCTCATAGCTGATGTTTTTCATAACCAAAAACAATATTTTGGTAGAAACCAAAGTTCAATTTTGTTTGAATATTCAGATTCCTCTCAAAAAGATTGCAATTTCAAACAAGTGTCATGTAGTGGCTAGTATTTGCCTTAATAGTATTGTAATTATTGTTTTTTAGATTTGATAAAAAATTAAATGTAAATTTTATTAATATGAATAAAAATAAATGTAAGTTTTGTTAATTATAGTGTTTTAGTATTGTTAATTAGTTATTTTAATGACCTAACCTACTCCTAATTTATACCCTAACTCTAAAATTCTAGACCTATCTCTAACCTTAACTATGATCGTAACACTATCTATGATTAAAACCCTAATTTCTATCACTAACTTTTAAATAGATAATATATTTAATAAATGTTATATTACGAATTATTATATATTAAATAAATTTTAGAAATAAAATAAATATAATATATACTAAAAATCATTAATAGTTAGATATTACATGTTGGCAATGTTTCTTCTCTTATTATTAATATAAAATTGTTATATATTAAAATGATTATTTATTACAAGTTGTTTGTTTTTAATATAATATATATATATATATATATATATATATATATATATATATATATATATATATATTAGATTTGATTCGTAGTAGACACAAGTGCAACTATATCTCTTTATTCAAATCAATAATTGTTAAATATTAGTGAATCGGTGATTATAGATGGTATGATTTTTTCAAAGTCTATGAATGATAAAGTAAACACTTTTAGATTAAACTATGTGTGCTATTTTGAATTGACGCTTTCAAACACACTAAATGATTCATCGTAGGAAGAGGATAATGAAGAATATGATTGTAGAAATGACCTTATGAAGAGTTAAGTGGTGGGAGAGGGTAGGGGGAGGAGATTGGAAAATGAAGTTAAAGTGAAAATATGTGAAAAAATGATGAAGACATAATAAAGAATGAATAATACAGTAATATGATATAACATAAATACATGGATCAAAAAAGGTTAAAGTTAAATGTCTCAAACAATGAATAAATAACTCTAATGACCTTACCCTAACCCTAACTCAATGATTCGTCATAGGGAAAGGATAATGAAGAATATGATTTTAGAAATGACCTTAAGAAGAGTTAAGTGGTGGGAGAGGGTTAGCAGGGAGGAGATTGAAAAAAGAAGTAAAATTGAAAATAGGCAAAAAAAATGATGAAGACATAACAGAAGAATGAATAATATAATAATATGATATAACACAAATAAATGGATCAAAACAATGAATAAATAACTCTAAGAGAATTATAAAGATGAATTATATAACAAAATGATTAAGGAACAATTACCAAAATTATTAAAAGAAATAAAGGAAGATATAAAGGAAAATATACTAAAACTTAAAACAATAATAATTTGACCAAAGAAAACCTTGTTTCAAGTTCAAACATAAAATTTATTGGAAAAAAAAATCAAGAAATTACAAAACCGCTAGTCTAGGGAAAGCGGTGGTTTCATCGTGACAATAAGAATAAGAATGTGAAGTGAATGGTTTAATGTTTGGTCTTTTAAATTCAACACTACATATTTGCTAAGCACAAAAGGATCAATTTAAATAAAATATTGAGTATCTTATCTTTCTTGAAAGGAAATCATATCTTAATAATTTAGAAAATGATTATTTCAAGATTTTGAATGTCAAGTCTTAATTATACAAGATAACTCAATGCTTGATGTATATTTGTTGTTGTATATTTGTTTTTTTCACAAAGGGATTTACGTTTACTCACTAAAACTTAATGAGGATTTTAGATAGATATAGATGAAATATGAAAACCCTAATAAATTTTTAGATCTAAGATTTGAAAATTAATATTATCATCTAACCTAACAATAACTTGATACTAATCCTAAACTAATTTTTTGATTTAAATTTTTTTCAAAAGACAAGGGTGAGAAAGGAAAAGGATAGAAATTCCTATGAACAACCACAACAATGATTTAGTGTTGCAGATAGACAAATCCCTCAAATAAATCATTTTTTGTTTCATCAAACAAATCCACAATGCTATAGAAACAATGCAATCTTCAATAGATGTAAAATATTTTCAAACTGCAAACATTCATTCAAGTACCCAAATCTAGCACAACTAAAGAAAATCTTCACAATTGAACAAAATTCAAAGATGTGTCCTAAACTAACCATACATAGTAACTTACAATCAGCAAGCTACAAATGGTATGAACTAGAGATCCATCAAATATCCAAACACATAATCATCATTGCAATTGAACTTTATCTAACATTTGAAAAAGAACCATGAAGAACTATTGAAATAATCCACAAAACACCAAAATCAATGGTTTTGTTTGTATTAGTTTCAAAATAGTTTTGAGTTCAACAATTCCTAATATCTCTAATATTTCTAACATCTTATAAGCTTCTAACTCTTTAACTACTATTGAAAACTACTTTGCTACTAAATAGGGAAGGCAACGAAACTTAGTATACAATGACTTGTTACGAATCATCCATCACCAAGGGCTGAGATTACATGCTCATGGTAAAGGTCCCACTGAGTTGGAAATAAGCATAGCTAAAGCTTGGCATCAGAATCTGGATGCCAACTCGTATGACAACTCCAAAATTCTAGCTAGGAGAGCCACTATTTGGAAACCCCCTAACAAAGGTTGGCTTAAACTAAACTTTGATGGGGCTACTAAGGGCAACTCGGGCAGAGCAAGTATAGGAGGTGTTATAAGGGTTCACGGAGGAAAGTTGGTGGTTGGTTGTGTTGGGAGGATTGGTCAACATTCTTCTATGATAGCGGAAGCTAGAGCGTTGTTAAAGGGCTTACATATAGCGATTTCCTTGGGGATAGAGAACCTACACATTGAAGGTGACTCTAAGTCCATTATTGATGCTATAAATTTTGATAGACTACTAGGGTGGAACACTAAGGGTATTCTTCTTGACATCAGATTCCTTGTGTCTAAATTAAAATTAAAGGTGGCTAGTCATATTTACAGAGAGGGGAACCAAGTGGTTGACGCCTTAGCCAATTTTGGCTCTCACTGGAATTTATCCAAATGTTGGTGTGATTTAAGTCTACTTCTGCCAAATATTCAAAGTATTATAGTGAAGGAACAAAGCCCTTACTTGACTCATGATGGAAACACAACATGTGCTTAGCTGGATTCTTGGGGGGTCCACAAGCTTTTTAGTTGGGATTTGTGGTCTTAGTGTTTTGATGAGATGGATGATTAGCTGTATTGATGGGATGGATACCAAGTGGATTTTTTCAAATTATAGAATGGAGCATGTTTGGAGAAAGGAAATCATGTTTTGTTGCGGAAAGTACCAGTTGCTTAACTCTAAGTTGGACCGTACTTATCGTAATCTCTTATGGGGATTTTCTTAAGATCACAGAGTTTCAAATTCTATGTTTTTGAATTTGATGTGACTTGTAATTATGAGACAAAGCTCTGTTTTGGCCTTTCCTTATCCGCTATTTTGGTTTCGTGCCTTATAGCTTCTATATGTGGTATAACTAAAATTGACCAACCCCTAATTGCTATCAATTTAGAGATTTCTAAATATGTCCCCGCAGCTATCCTGCCTAGATTTTAGAATTTTTGCTACATGGAAGGCAATCCTTCCCTACCGATCATGTCCTTTTTGCTTAGCCATTTATGGAAAGAAATCCTCATTAAAGCCTATGCTAAGATTGTTACCGAGAAATTATTAACTCATGTGTGTGACCTGTCCTTAGGCTTGATTCCCAAAGATTGTCGTTTATGGCTTAAATGCCTTATTGTGAGGGTGATTTTTCACCTTGCTATTATCTCTAACTTTTTATTTTTTCAAGGTTCCTAGTTATACTGTGAGCAGTGTAGAATCATGGGGGGATAGGGTGTGAACAGATCCGGATAATTGCAATGAGTTTTGCAAGGATCCGCTTGTCTGGCACATTTGTGTTGAAGGTGGCATTGCTCCTTTGATGGAGAGACTTGTGGGCCATGACCCTAATTTGTCGACCTAGTTCATCAACTCTTGGAAGAATCAACATGTGTCTATGGGAGGCATCTCCTTTACGGTGGATGAGGAAGTGATTGCGCAGGCGATGGGCCTCCAGTGCTCTGGCATGAAGCATCCTAAACATTTGAAGACCCAGGACAATGTTAGTATGGAAAAATTATTTGTGGGTGATGAGAAGCCGGTGTGTAACTAGTTTGGGTTTGAATGGGAGGCTCTTCCTCGGCTGTGGAACCAAGTGTGTCTTGCATTGATGAAATATGTCACGTTGGAAGGAAGGTACAAGACCTATTACTTCTACCATTTTCCCTTGTTAAATCACCTTAGGCATAAAGTGTTATTGAGCTTTCCCTTTTTTCTACTCATGGACCTTGAAAACTCAATCGAAAAATGTGTGGAGTTTGCTGCTTTAAATCCCAATGAACCCACTCCCCTGCCACTCCACCAAGGTCTTATCCTAAGACTCTACCACTTTCATCTAGCTTTATGCCCTCTGAAACCAATTTCTATCATTTGTATCGAGGAAATTGAGCCACCCAACAAGACCAACTTATCTCCGGTCGAATCCAAAGGCACTGCCAAGAAAAGTCACCTGGTCCTTGATGATTCTCAGAAACCCAAACCTGCTACCAAAAAAATTAAGGGTGTCGAGGGAGTTGCCCAAACTAGTACGGTGATGAACCTGTGTGATCTCAAGTCTACCCCTGCTAAGACTCCCAGTAAGCCTGGTCTGAAAAAGAAAGGTAAGGAGGAGAAGGAGCCTCCGAATAAAGGGAAAAATGTTATGAGCAAGGACTCGTTGGGTGACATGGTGGTGGTGGAGACTATGGTTATTGGTTGTGATACCATTATTCAGCGCTCTGGTAGATTGGAAAAGAATAGGAAAAAAATGCAGGTTAGGGATTTGAACACTGAAGAGGAGTTGTCAAACAACAAAGATAGTAGAGTTGAAGAGGTGTCAGAAGGTGATGAAGGTGAGAAAACTAGAGGTCCCTCTTCCATTCCTGACAAGGGTAAAGCTTAGAAGGAGATTTCAGCCACTTACTCTTCAGAACCGTTGGAGATTGAGCAGAATGACCCCGACTACACTATGGGCAGAGGTGAGGAGCTTGGTGTGTTGAAAGAAAGAATGGACAAAATGGACAAAAAAATCAATGGTTTGACCCGTTTCACAGTCAAATTAGTTCACTGTGTCACTAGTACCCTGTCGGTCGTCATGAAGGATGAGATGGAGATGAAGAAGGCTGAAGACCACCAAGAGTGGATTGGTGATGATTTGGTTCAGCTTCTGTCTAAGAACTGGGAGAACACCAGCTAGTCTACTGTTGGTCTATTGTTGGTTTGTGTGTTGTTAGTTCGTGTCTTTTTTTGGTTTAGTGTTTTGTTTTGTTGATTTTTGATCTTGGACTCTATTGGCCCTTGTGGCTCTCTGTGAAGGGTAAAACACCCTGAAAATGTTGCTTACTTTATCAAAAACAACATTTAATATGCATTATCCATCTCCAACTTTTTTCAATTAAAACCTTTACCTTTACAACTATCTTTGTAGAAAAATACAAAATACAACTTCCAAGATTTGACTCTTCAAAGAATAACAAACTTGCACAACTGGCACTGGAAAATATTTTTTGGCATAATTTTCAATATGGGCAAATGGGGCAATCATCTTTTAGCTTGGAAAAATAAGCACAAGCTTTCAAAAAGAATACTTTGGGGTGGATCCATTAAGGCTAAACCAAAAATAAGTTGTAGAATTAGTTATTTTATTTTGACTCAACTTCTTCAATCAAAACTATAGCTTTCTTAGCATAAACCATAAATGCATCTAATACAGGAGTGACATCCTCTAAAGGTTGTCCCCTAGTAACATTTATCATATAACACTATGTTTCATGAGCTTTAGCAAAAATATTATAGGAGGCTTTTCTAGCATGTGTGTGATCCTAAAAAAACCTTTAATCTTTGATAAAAATGAAGTTACAGCCTATAGATTATCTTGACAAAAATTTCCTTTTGATGAATCTCCACACAATGAAACCTTCCATTATTGTTTGAGAGTATTTACATTAGAAGGAATGCCTAAGTTGTCAATTGTTTGTCTAGTCAATGATTGTATAAAATTGGCATAATTATTCAGAATTTCTAAAATTTGAGCATTCATATGCTTAGCTTCATGCTTAGACTTTTCCATGGCTTATCTCTTGTATTTAATGGCATCCATCCAGTATTAGGGCTTCGCCATAGTTTCCTTAATCAAAATATTTTCAATTACTAGAATCTCCATTGATACCTTGCACATTGCTTTAATTTTAGGAGATAACTGGGAGTAGACCTTATCATCATCCTTAGATTCAACCAAAATTTCATCCATAAATTTCATCAAAAATGGAGAAATCCTTTTGCATCGAGATGGTCTCATCATTTTTCTAGCATCCTTGATCATAGATGTTATTGAGCTAAGATTGGGTAGCTTGAGGCATTAATTTTATTTTCTCAATTTGGTCTACTTCTTGCTTTGACAAAATTGTGGGAGGAAACACAACACCCTCATGTATTTGAATAGATCCCATAATGTGTTTAATATAGGCCCAAGGTTCAACTACTTGGGCCTTCAATTAAGCTCTTGTGGCCTCATACTTATTCATTTTATGTACAATAGTATTCATTGAACGATGTAGCTCTTCAATTTCCTGAATTCTTGTGGTAGGACCCAGATCAACCATAGAAATATTAAAGTCCTTTGATCTCAATTCCCTATTATCTTTGTCTAATGTGGGTGTAATAACTTATGCATAACCTTAGACCTAGAAGCATCTCTATTCATATGAGACCAAACTCTTTCCTTCTCCTTTGGCTACTCAATTCTACTCAAGAAGCTAGATAAGTCCAATGATGGTATTTCTATGAGAGGTTGTTTTTGTTTTAACTAGGACTGTAACCACTCAGGAATTGAATATTCCTTAGTTGCTTGTTGTTTTTGTTGAGAATGGGAGTGAGGAATTTCTTGTTGTTCATCACCTTCATTCACTACTTCCTCGATTTGATCCAAAACATCTAGTGAATCAACAAATTTTACATGTTGATTTATTATTTCTTAAGCAACAGCATGGCCCTTCGGCATATAAGGAGAGGAAGGAATACTCAAATGAACCTCTTCTTGAGATTTTAATTCCTCGTTACCTAATCAATCCCTTCTAGATGTGGGGGTTCTAAATTTTTATTGGATAGAGAATTTTCCAAAGAGTTCCCTAAAATAATGCCTTGTTAACTTCTAAAATCATATTTGTTGCAACCTACTTAATAAATTTTGATTGAGTTGAGAGATAAAAGAAGGTGGAATGGTAATTGGACTAAAGAAAGGAAAAGACATGGATGGTATGATAGGGGAAATGGTGGATATGGTGGAAATGATAGTAGGATGTATAACATGTTGAGAAAGAATAGATGAGAGTATGGGAGAGATAGAAAATGAGATGGAGGAAGAGGGAAGTGAAGTAATAGGGACCGTAGAAACCTTCAGATTTGATGTTGTAGTTATAGTGGTGGATGCAATATCTTGGGTAGTGATCACAACTTCTTGTGTGGAGTGGATATTAGAGGTAGGTTGGGAAGGTATGGACTCATGAGATGGTGTGGTAGAAGGAGGAATTGTATCTTTGGGTGGAGAAGTGGCTAGAGTTTGCTCCTTTGATGCTTATTTATTACCTTTATTAGCTTTCTTAGGAACCTCTCTTCTCAGAGGCCTCCATGTGATCACTTTTTTTCTTTTGTAGACCATGGTGTGACTAATGGGTTGTCTCTAAGTTTATTTGATCCTTTTCCTTTATCTTTTCTCTTTTTTTAGGAGATGAAGTTGTCTCTCCTTCAACATGCTTCTTATCTTCATCTTTGGAAGATCCCTCTTCCAAATATTTTGATTATTTTTTTCGTTAGGTCATATGTTAATGGAACATCCTGATCCATCAACTCTAAAGCTTGTATTTCAACCCATCTTTTAGTATATCAAAACATGACTTCCTTTTCATCAATATTTGTTGTCTCTTCTTCAAACCAATTTAGAAGATGAATTGGCTTATCAAATACAACTTAATATTCTTCTTGTTGAACCAATTCTCCATCATCCACCACTTGGTCAAGTACCATCAAGACTTGGAAAAACCTAATGTAATCCAAGGGAAGCCTTGAGTAGGATCTTTTCCTCACCTTATGATCATATGGTTAATTAGCCTAATAATATTCAATATTCTCTTTTATGTCTATTGTGTATCCCTATATTCTTTCTCAATTTGTTATATGGGTCAAAAAAATTATGGCATGGTGAAACACTAAATGATAAAATTCCATCTCCACATCAAAGCCTTTTGCAGATTGAGAGGAAGGATGTAAGAAAATGATCCTTTTCCAACAATGAGTGGATAAGGGGTCCAACAACTCGATGCTTATCTTCTAAGATTTTATTTGAGGGACACAATTTTCTAGTCACCTCAAGCAACACTATTTTGTTAGTAGGATATTTTGAGATCTTGTATGGTGCCCTAGAGAACCCTTTTATCCTCAAATAAGTGAACTTTGGAAACTAAATATACCAATATCTAAAGCTCTTAACTAGTTGCATGCCTTGATTTGATAATATTTTACTTGCATCTCCATGTAACATTAGTGTGATGTACATTGTGAAAGCATCATTTACTCTCTTATAATGAGATAAGGAATTTTGCAAGTGCAATTGATGGTAACAATCATATTAATATACATTCATTTGTCTTGGGGAATTAACAACATTTACAACAAAATTTAACCCTCGATATCTAATTTGTTTTTCCAACATATACAGTACATATGATGTCATATGAAAGTTTTTGGTGTCTTGTAACATCATGAACTTGTTGTGGATGTTGTCACTGATAATATTTTTCCAGTGGATCTCCTTATCCCTATTTATTATATTTTTCAATAAAATAAAGCATTTAATCATCAAAAGTGGAGGTAGAATTCAAGCCCATCACTCTGCTCAAAAGAGTTACCAAGTCATTGGTCTCTATGATGAAATCACTTCTAAATAAGTTCTTGTACATCTTAGACATTGCCACCCTTGGTTTCTTCATCTAGTGTTCATTGATAACTTTTAGACATCTTTTAGGTCCCTAATTTTAAACCTTTTTCCATGTTCCCTGGTCACATCAAGCATGATGGGGTAAGAAGGGATTCTAAATTCTTTAGTGATTGTTGTAATAGATAAATTTATTATAAATATTCTATCAAGTGCAACAACCTTTTTAGAATCAGTCATGTAGAACTCTCTACATTCCAAAATCAACTTTGGATATTTGACAGAGGTGGGTAAGCTAACAACTTGTAAAATTCCATTATTGACCAACTTCTTTGCCATAGGAGAGAGGTTGCTTCCAAACATCATGTCTCTAAAATCATCAATATCCACATGTCCTAAATTTATATAGAATCTCCCACAAAGTTCCATCTTGATGTGAGCTTTAATTCAAGGGAGACCCCCTTGAATTCATACTTCATCTTAGCAACCCTTTACATTTAATGTTGCATGAAATAGACCTAATAGATAACCTTACAAACTTATTTTCCATACAAGTAAAATCCTCTTGGGAAATTGAACTATCACAAGATATCAATTAAAACTAACTTACACAAGAAAAAGGAATCAATTGTTAATTTAAACTTATACAAATTAATTACCTAAAATTAATCTTAAATTGCCATAATTTGCAAGGATTTAGTACATTTAAGATACTAATTTCAACAATAATTAACCATTTTAAGCACCCACTGAACTATTGTAAAAAAATTCAAGTCATGTGACAATTGTGGAACTTTCTTGGGGTTATGGATGTGGAAAATATATGCCTATCAGGCTTATATTGAGTGTCATCTTTTGAAAAAATTACTTTTCTCCTTTTTACAGGATCTCAATGGATACACAAAAATTACAAGGAATTGGAGGGTATGTGGAAATTTTGGGAATGTGGATGGTAGATGGAGATTGCAAAAATATGGGATGGGATGGGATGTAATGAGAATACGAAAGTTGTGGGAAATCACAAGGCTATGGAAATTGTGGGAGTTTAGGGGATAGGCGGATGTTGCAAAAAATTATAAGTTACAGGAAATCATGAGGTATGTGGATGTATACCAAAGGATCCTCGAATCTCCATAATAGAAATTTCATTGAGTTACAAGTAATTTTAAATGATCATTGTGGAACTCCAAAGGATATGTGGTTTTTTTAGAAAATTTCAAGTGTACAAGGATAGTGATATTTTAAAGATAATGTGGAAGATGTGGAAGCTCGATAGGGTATGGATCTATGATAGCTTCATTTATACCTCATGTAAGGGATGGGATCCATAAGTGTGAAATGGTAGAGTTTCAAGGTAGGTTCGAACATGGAAATTTTTTTGAGAGGATGTGGATATATCCTAATGACTAATGAAATCCCACAATGCATGTGAAAAGTGGAAATTAGAGGTGAATGCAACAATTTTAAGGATATTGGAATTTTGTAATGATATTGCAGATTAAAGGTAATGGATGCAAGATGTGGGACTTCAATGTGGATAAAGGGTATGTAGGAATATGAGAAGGTATGGGATGCATCCTCAATAACAAAAATATTATGTATGTGATATAATTTATGTCCATTTTGAAAGAAAATATGTAAATGATAGCAATAGAGGATCACATGAAGATTTGGAAGTATGTGATAACAAAATGCATTCAACCTTCTATAGTGCTTTATCTAATTAATTGAATCAAATAATTATTAATAAATTTGGAGCAGATGGTCAATTAGAGTGGTATAAGGCCAAATTAGTGGCTAAGGGCTACTCCCTGAGAGAGGGAACTGATTTTGGTGAAATTTTCTCTCTTATTGCTAAAATAACTTCTATTAGATTCTTATTATCTATTTTTATTGCTTGTGATTTTTAGATAGAGAAAACAGATGTTAAAACTGCTTTCTTGCATGGGGATCTTGAGGAGGAGATTTATATGCAATAGCCTGACGATTTTATTATGAAGAGAAAAGAACATTTGGTTTGCAGGTTAAAGAGATATTTGCATGGTTTGAAACAATCACCCAGGATGTGGTATCAAAAGTTTGATGATTTTGCATTAAAGTTGAGTTTTCTTAGGAGTGAAGAGGATCATCTTGTGTACATTAAGGTTATTGATGATCAGATCCTAATTATTGTCTTGTATGTTCATGATATGTTTTTTATTGGTAATAACAAGGTGATGATTGGTGAGCTCAAGAAACAACTTTCTAGCACTTTTGATATGAAGGACTTGGGCGCTGTAAAATACATTCTTAGGATGGAAATCAACAAGGATCAGAGTCACAAAAAGCTTTGGTTAAGTCAAAGTAAGTATGTTGATACCATTTTGTAAAGGTTTAATATGCATAACTGTAAGCCAGTTTGTATTACATTTCCAGTTGGTACTAAGTTGAGCTTAGATATGTGTCCTAATAATGATGATGATTCTGAGGATATGTCTAAGGTTCCTTATGCTAGTGTCATTGGTAGTTTGATGTATGCAACGGTTTTCACTAGACCAAATATAGCCCAAGTAATGGGAGTTCTAAGCAGGTTTGTGTTTAACCTAGGTAAAGAGCATTGTACTTTTGTTAATAGGGTATTTAGATATTTGTGAGGTACTTCCAAATTTTGTTTGCTTTATCATGGTACTAATAATGTGGTCAAGTCATTAGACATATAGGGACTTGTTGATATAGATTGGGTAGGTGACTTGGATAGTTGACGATCCACCACTAGGCATGTGTTTACTCCGTTTGGAGGAGTAATGAGTTGGATGAGTAAAAGGCGGGTTACAATTTCTTTATTCACCATAGAAGTAGAGTATATGGCAGCTACTCATGTCTCCAAGGAGGTAATTTGGTTATAGGTTGTGTACAAGTATTGGTTTTGATTGCAAAACTATTTAGATTAACTGTGATAGTCAAAGTACAATTCATTTAGCTAAGAATCTAATGTATCATGCACAAACTAAACATGTGGATATTTAGTATCATTTTTTTCGTGAATTGATTTCTAATGGTGAGATTGAGCTAAAGAAGATTGACACAAAGGAAAATGGTGCAGATGTACTTACCAAACCTATGAGCACAAAAAAAATTACTTGGTGCAGGAAGGCCATGGGCCTTGTTACTTATGCTTAGTTGGTTTTTGTTTATGTTTTCCTATGAGTGTATTTACAATGTATGATTTCAAGTGGGAGAATGTTGGTATAAAGGTGACATCAACCTTGTAAATATCATGTAATTTAATTAAGTTCCTAATATATTTTTTTAATTCACTCATAAGGGATGGAAGGTTTCACTGACAGTGTTAATTAAGTTTTTTATTGGCCCCAATAATTATCGTTTCACCAGAAGGGAGTTACTGCGTTACTTTTACTAGATAGTTGTGACAGTAATGGTAAAATTGTCAAACAAGAGATTCTAGGCATCCAACTTGGGAATATTGCATTATGACATGTTATGACACCTGTCATAAGTTGTAAGATCATCTATGACAGGTATGACACCTTTCATATGATTTTATGACAGGTATGACACCTGTCATAATATTTTATGATGAGTATGACATCTATGACAAAATATTTGATATCTTGGTCCCTAGGCACCCATGCATGAAAGATGCCTTATGACAGCTATAAGAGCATTTATAAGAGGTCATTATGAGATGCATATGATGATTCAAAGGTGGTGGTGTGAGGTTTAGACCAACTTGGATGCTATTTTTCATTTATTGTGTTATTCTTTATAATAGGTGCTTGGATGTGGAGTTTGGGTGTGGTTCTTCATCAAGTTTTCTTTGCAAGGGTTATGTTGTTGGATTGAAGGCTAAAGAGGAGTTAGAGTGGATGTATTGTAAACATATTTGTTGTTAATACAAGTCATTCAACTCTTCTTTGGTGGAGTTTTTTCTCGAAAGGGTTTCTTCATGTTAAACATTGCGCGTTTCGTGTCCAACTTTTTGCTCTTGTATTTCATTGGTATTGTTGATTTAAACTCCACATGGTTAACATTGTTAGATCTTATTTACAGTAGTTTTAAGTTTCTATTATTATTGTTCACCTTCCATTTTCTAACACTCCTCAACACTCCAGGATCACCTTCAAGATGAAATAACTTCCACAAGAGAGATGACATAAATATTATGCTATGATTGTGGATGCAAGATTTTCATAATGAACTTTATTGTTGTTCATAGATTGATGCTTGAATGAATATGTACATATGAAGCCTTGCTTATATAGGCAAGGGTGATGATGTACCAACATTAATTGAGTGTGTCATGATTGAATGATATGACTCAATATTAAATGACCTAGGACACACACATTAAATAAAATCCAAGTAGATAAGATATGATAAGATCTTATCCAGACAACTAAGACTTCTATAAAAAGCAACTAGGATCTAAGTGGACCTAACAATGTAAATAGGACCTACTAATGAATAGATAGGTAAAACACCTATTTACACCAACACCCCCCCTTAAGTGCAACTCGGGGAGTACTTATGCAAATGATACAAAGATGGGTCCCAACTATGAGGCCATGTTAGGTACCTATTGCCCAATTTTCACCTACGTGCTAAATTAGTTGGACCAAATTATGTTTTAGGTGTTCATAAAGGCCAAGTGGAGACATTGTTGAGCATGATTAAATCATACCCCTGATGTATTTCTCAAGGAGCTCAGTTGAAAGCCTGCCTCGGTCAATGTTTGGCATAAAGTTCCTCTAAGAAGAAAGTCGGCAAGACCTTCTAGCTGTCTTGCTGACCACCAGGGGTTCTATTCATTTTGAAATGTCTCGGTCGGCCAGACATTTTCATCGCTAATAGGTCTTGCCGAGGGAATAAGGTCCTACCGAAATGGAGGGTCTCGGCGAAAGTTGGGGCTCTCATTGTGATTTCTCGGTGACTGGCAAGGGTCATGCCGACAGTGGTTCACCAGGGAGCTCTCAACATAAAGTTATTCCTTTGGCAAAGGGTTTTCCCGAGGAGGTGGGGTCTCAGCGAACGAAGGTCCCATCAACCAATGCCTGACCGAAGAGTGGTTCGAGCTCACCAAGAGTTGAAGCCTTCGCCATAAGGTCTCACCGATTAATCACAGTCTAGCCAAAAGGTTTTGGGGTTGCCAAAAGGTTTTACCTACACATGGGTGTCTCGCCGATAGAGGAGCACAACGATATAATGATAGGACTTTGGCGTGAGGTCTCTCCGACTTGCCAACATCTCACCGAAAGAAATGTTTGAGCTCAGGGACATGGTTTGTTTTCGCTAAGAGGTCTCACCGATAACGAAGGGTCTCCCTGACATAGGTGACATTGGTGTAGTGTCTGGCCGTCAGAGTGATGTCATGTTGATTGCTTGCGGTCTCGGCGAAGGAAACAGCTTCGGCAGGAGGTCTCGACGACAAGATGAGGGTTCAGCGAAAAGTCTCGCCAACCAGGCAGTGTCTTCCCGATTGGATGGGCTCTCGCCAAAACAAGAAGGCTCGCCACGAGGTCTTCCTGAAAGAAAAATGTCTTGCCGACATGGTGTGGTCTCGGTGAATGGTGATGTCTTCGGGGAGATGTCTCCCCGACCGAGGGTGGTCTCGCCGAAAAAAAGGGGCTTGATGTAATGTAAGGAGCTCGCTAAGATGTTTGGCCGACTACTGATGGTCTCGCCGAAGGTTTTGCCTTCGGCACAAAGTCTTGTTGATATAGTGATGTCTCCCTGACAAATGAAGAAGCTCAGGGAGAATGAAGACTTCGCTATGATGTCTCCTGGATTGAGAATGGGTCTCACTGAACAAAATGCTTTCAGTGTAAGATGGTGGTCGTCAGGGTGAGGTCATGTCGACCAAAGAGGGTCTTGGTGAAGGGTTGTGCCTTCGGCAAGAGGTCTTACTGACACATGGGTGTCTCGCTGATGGAGGAGCACAGCGGTATAATGATGGGGTTTTGGCATGAGGTCTTGCCAACCCATGTGAGCTCTCGCCAAAACAAGATGGCTTCGATGGGAAGTCTTGCCGACCCGATGGGGTCTTGCTGAATGAAGTGAGCTCGGTGAGAGGTCTTGCTGACCCATGGGGGTCTCATCGAAAGAATGATTGGAGCTCGGGGAAAGCGGAACTCCTTCGGCGTAATGTGGTAGCTTCAGAGAAAGGTCTTGCTGATGACGGATGTCTCGCCGAAGCGGGTGGTCTCGGGGATATGTCTTCTCGAAAGGATGGGGTCTCGACGAAAGTTGGTGCCTTCGCTATAATGTCTCCCTGACCAATGGAGGTCTCCCCAATATGAAATGAACTCGCCCAAAGATCTTGAGCTCAGCGAGAGGTCTTGCCGACCAAGAAGGGGTCTTGCTGAAATGAAGCGAGCTCGACGAAGAATTTTTCCTTCGGCATAAGGTCCTACCAACAGACGAGGGTCTCAGTGACAGATTGTTTACAAGGCCATCAGCGGGGAGAAAAATATATTGCCTTTGGTAGGAGGTCTGGCCGAAGGGGAAAAGTCTCACCGACAGGGTAGATTTTTGCCAAAGTGAAGTGGCATCGGCGAAAGAATTTGAGCTCGTCGTGACGTCTGGCCGACCAGGTGTAGTCTCCCCGACAATGAAATGAGCTTGCCTAAGGGAGGAATCTTCACCATGATGTCTTGTCGATAGTGTTTGTCTTGCCGACGAAGGATGCAGCGGTATAACTTTTGAGGGCTTGCTATGATGTCTGGCCGACAGTGATAGTTTGGGTGACAATTTTTGACATCAGCGTGACTTTTGTAACTCGCTATGAACTCTTGCCAATGGTTTTAAGCTATGCCGATAACTACTGAAGAGCATAATCGCATCGGTGAGACACGGTTAGTGTTTCACCAACATGTGATTCTGATGAAGTGACCTATGACCGTCCGGGAATCTGTATGGCATGAGTTCAACCAATCAGAGGGAGCTAAGGATGCACCATGAGCCATTTGAATTTTTGAATCCCCACTGCGAAGAAGATCAACAAAGCATAAGCAACGTGGATCTGATCTGAGAATAAAGCAATTGATTAGTTTGATATCCAAAAGGTGTCATCGAGCAACAGAAAGGCGGAGACCACAAGGACAACTAGGATATCAACTGGCAAGAGTTGATCGACATTTATGGTAATGCTCAGAGGCATTCAAAGCGGCTCTGAGGGAGGTTCGAGAGTGGACACGATGACTAGAAGTTAATGTTGTGGTTGCAAAAGATCAAGGAGGCCATTCTTAGAGCAACTCTTCACCGACATAGACAGCAGGGATTCAATCAAACACAACATTAACTACATGAAAAGATCTAAAGGCAGATCTTTCTAAAGGCTGATATTTTGTAAGCCCTAGGGGGCCGACATCTTTTGTATATATGGCATTTTTTGCCTTTTTTGTAGTTAGTTCAGACTTGGTACTTTTCTGCTTCTGTAACTTGTACAGTTCTTTGCATAAGAGAGGCTATGTTTTGTAGCTCATGATAGACATGTATATCAATGTTCACCATTGAAATCAATGAGTATAAGTACTTTACCTTTTCAATCTCTCTATTAAATCGTGTGCATTTGTATAATTGATGAAACTACTTGTGAAACTGTATGATTCCTTGTGGTTATGTCTTATCTCAGCACCTTTCTGTAGAGCAATATGTATTTTTGCAGGTTCCGAGATGTGTTCAAAATGCAGTATTCTCTAGTTGTGGAGTTATTCCTTCCTTCTAGGAGTGTAGCCATATGACCTTTTCATGAAATGTTTATGCAGAAAACATATGTGATTGAGTTGTGTATGACAACGCTTTTGTCATTGATTGAAATTATGTGTTTAAACTATGTTATATGCCTTCTTATTAAATTTGGTGCATTACCATAGAGTTAGTGTTTTTTCGTTAGTTTTAATGTATTCTCCTTCTACCCTTTTCCTTACAAGATTAGTAGTCAGGTGACACTAGTTAGGATCCAGCCTCATCCAAAGGTTCATTTCAACTTTAGGTGACCCACAACCTTGAAATGATCCCATGTTTCTCTAGAAAGCTCAGTTTTGTAACTTTGCATAGGGTGCAATTTTTAGAGATAACAGTACCCATGTACAAATGTAAATGCAATCTCTCACAAATAGAGAAAAGGATAAAACCTAGTGGGAAAAAAGTCCTCCCCAAAAGAGATAGAAAACAAAATGCTCTTAATGATGCATGAGAAGGACAAAACCCCATTCAAGGAAAAATTCCCCCCATAAGAGAGAAGAAGAGAGACCATGTAACCCCCACTCAATATAGAGTGTCCTGCAAGGATGGTAGATGTTTGATAATGAATGTTAAAGATGATCCAAGATTGTCGAACAATGTTCCTTCCGTTGGGAAGAAACAAAACCAAGATGGTATGCAGGATATCTTACCATTCTTGAAAGGAAGATGTAGGTCTTAGAATGCTACGAGATGAGTCTGAAGAACACTCAAGTGTCTCCATGTTGATGCTGAAAGATGTCACACTCCAAAAGGGTGTTCTAGGCCACACTTCCGAAGAAGACAATCCATAATATCTTAGAAACAATTGTAGAAAACAATCCAAAGATAAAGATACCTCCTCTAAAAAAAAGAATCATCCTCCAAATTATGTCCAGAAGAATCCACACTCATGTCAAACTGCAAGGGATGATCATGTAGAGAATGAACAAGAGGGCCAAAGTGTTCCCTTACAACAACTAAAGGCATACCATCTCCATCAAAGAGAAGATTAATGCAATCAATGATGTCTCCCAAATCTAAAATGTGGGACTCACAAAACAAACCGGTAATGTTTGTTAAGTACTCATCCCATGTAGCCATCTTTGGAAGAAGATGAATGTCCTGCTACACTAAATCACAAGGAACCAAAACTATGGAATCACAAGTATCCTCAAGTACAATAGTATATGAAGGAGATGAGATCTTAGTGCATGCTATTAAAATACACCTATCATCCCCCATTGTGTCCTCAAAACATGATGAAGTAAGAATACTAGATGATTATGTCAATGTTGGATTGCAAGAGTCCTCAACCTCAAAATATTGACTCATAGATGAAGAAGATGAACCCTCTAAATATGGATTAAGAGCCATAGAAATTGAAGTCTCAATAGAAGTCTCGGTAGGAGAAGTAGAAGGTTCTATATCATCAAAACCACCAAGCATTTCCCAATGAGCAAGCACAACAACTGCTTGATCATTAATAGGTTGAAACTCTACAAGTGGAAAAGACAATTCGCAACAGGATTCTTTGGTAATGGAGGTTCATTTGAGTCTCTATACATCTCCCAAAGTCTAGTCATAAAGTCATAAGGGATCTTAATACCATCAGTGGCCAATTGTGTCTCAATATTGCAACTACAACCAATTATTCCCAGGATATGTTATGTTTTAATGTCCCACACATCTCTCTTCCACTTTGATGAAGGTTTAGGATCTAGTCCATGGAGATATGACAAGATATTAAGCCACTTGTAATGCGTTAGGATTCCATCTCACCAAGAATTAAAGTTTCATCGATTTAACCTAATTACAACAAGATTCTTTTTGATGCCCATATTAAACTCCTCAATTTTAGTCACACAATAGACCAATCAAGAAACATAAGCCAACAAAAGCAAAATATTACCCCCCCAAATTACTCAATCATGAAACCCCTAAGCAAGATATGAGGCTAGCACTTTATGCTTAGTGTGATTACAGGTTCCACTTGCCAACAATAACAAAGGGAACTTGCCCTTAGTGCATATAGATTGCCTAATTTGGACACAAGCTCAAAGTAAAATTTTATGCAAGATGAGATAGATATGATTGCACCACTATAAATTACATGAAAAATTATGAACTTTCAAATAAAATTTCACTAAAAAATGTTATCGTAGGAACGAGAATGAACCCTTAGAAGTTCTGATAATGATAACGTGACTCAACAACACCTATGAGAATCTACAATTTATGGAAAAATCAGGCACCAAATTTAAAATCCAATTGCACCACTATGTAGAG
The DNA here is from genome assembly GCA_007258455.2 of Sequoia sempervirens. NCBI lineage: Eukaryota > Viridiplantae > Streptophyta > Pinopsida > Cupressales > Cupressaceae > Sequoia > Sequoia sempervirens. Next base: position 1,187,910,324 of record VDFB02271358.1, read on the forward strand.
CACAAAATTCTACCCTAAATAAAAAAATGTGCTAAAAAAGGAGTCTGTATGACCAAGTTATGGGCCTTCAAGTTTGCCTCCAAAATAAAAATTGCCAATAAAGAGGGGGCTGGAAATTTTGAAGAGATTACTGACGTCACTACTGATGCAGGCTGATGTCAGATATTTACACGATTAAATTTGATGGTCTCTGATGAGCTCGAAATATGCTCATAATTTGAATATTATGATATATTTTTAATACCCTTACTCTTATTGCTGATGGTTGTTTTAACTCTTTGATTAAAGGCTTTTTATCTAAAATCAGGTAGTATCCTATAGCAACACATTCCTATATTCTTGTAGCTTAACATCTCTATGTGTCTTTATTAATTGCCATGTTTGACCTCCCGAATGAGTGATATAATGCATGTGGTTTTTGGATAATGAAATGGATTTAATATGTGATTAATGAATGTGTATCGTGTTATTTGCCATACATGCTTTCTTTTTCTTTTGTCGCCATGTGCATCACAGGTTGTTGAAGGAAGCATGGATGAGTCAAAGCGCAACATATCTTGGCCCTATAGTAAAGTCCATTTCCAACACGGCATCGAGGAAGTTGTTCCAGCAAAGACTCTCTGACCGGGTCATTGGGAGGAAATATAAATGATCATTAATCTAGGAAGAGTGGAATACTAAATTCTCTCTGAATCGTGTTGAACAGATATTCCTTCATTTATGAGAAGTTTGTTCCTCGGTTTCAGGATGCATTTATGTCCACATCTTTCTCTGTTAGAGTTAGGTAGTTAGTTGCTTTTCTAATATAAATAAGTGTTCCTTCTACGTGAGTGAGCAATAGAGCGTGTTAAAGTTAGTATTATAATGAGAAACAATGTTTTGTGTTAGTTTTCTTACAAGCAGAACAATCAATGTATATGATTCCAATTTTATGAATAAAAGCTGATGAATTTTTGAGTTCAATTCTTACATAAACTGGTTGATGCTTGCTAAGGGGGCCCACTTAGTGAGTATATGTAGTTAGTTATTTATCTCCTGTTGATTATAAGTTAGATTTCATTCTTGAAGGTTTTAGCACAAACTCAGTCTTATATTGTTCCTGCAGCATTGGGAATCCATCCATGTGTTTGTTCCTGCAGCATAAGGCCAGTTCATAGTTTGTTTCTTAGTAATAGTTTTCATGATTTCTGCTTTGATTAAGTTATTCTTAAGTTAAGAAGAATTTACATTACATTCCTGCAGCATAAGTAGAATTCCTTCCAAGCATTTATTTCTGGTAAATTGTGATTGAAACTGGTTCTTAGTGCACATACAGTGCTGCTCCATTTCAATTATATGTTCCCTGGTTTGACAATGTAAATGAACGACCATAAGAAGATGTTAGTCACCTGTTAGAATGTCCAATTCCCAGGTTAGGATTTTCCATGACTTTTATATCCTTTTGTGGAATCGACCAGTCTCCTACACGTCACATAAGAATATGCCCTTTGCACACTAGACTATTTTGTGGAAAAAATATTCGATGGGATATTATTTAGGGGTGATGGTTAGAGAATCTATGAAGAACCTGCGATGATGGTGATCAAAATATTCTCCAAGTAGTAGGTTGAATTTGATGGTCAAGTGTAGGACGTGGGGTCGCTATGGGCCATTGGCTGTGTGCCACATGACACTCTTTGCCACCACTTGCGATAGGTAGTGCAGGGTCATACCTACTAATGCAGGTACGACCTACAAAATAAAGAAGTTAATAAAAATTTCCCTTTGATATATTTTTTAAAATAATTTTTTCTCAAAAAACTTTTAAACCAAAATTTTTTAACCAAAATTATTTTTCCACCTACAAATTTTGCTATGATTGTGACGATTTTTTTTGTGAATACGTCTACAATGACGATTGTACGAATGAAAAAGGAGGGTGATTTTATTCCTTGAGCTCTGGATGAATTCGTTTGATTTTTGTGACATGTGACAATGATCTTGGGGTTTTTAAGTCTTTTGAGTGCAACAACAAGGACAATTTTGGCCCAAAGTTCTATGAAAATTTAGCTACCTCTTGGATTTGGTAACCCTTGCCCAACTTGAAACTTGCATTTAAATCAACCAATATTTGATGAAACAAAATCTAAAATTGACTTTATCTGATGCCCTGGATTCAATGGCGAGGCCTTGAAACCCCAACTCGCACCCAAAAAAAACACACCATGATTGGTCCCTTAGATCTGAGAAGAAGTATTCAACATTGAAGCTTTGATACCATGTAGGAGTTTATGGTGAACTCCTCAACACTCCAAGATCACTTGCAAGACGAAATAACTTCCATAAGAGAGATGGTATAAATATTATATGCTACATGAAATCTTACAGATGCAAGTTTACAAGAATGAACTTGATTGTTGTTGATAGATTGATGCTTGAATGATTGTGTAGATATGAAGCCTTGCTTATATAGGTAAGGGTGATGATGTATCAACATTAATTGAATGTGTCATGATTAAATAATATCACTCAGTATTAATTGACCTAGGAAACATGCATTAAATAAATTTAGCCAAGTAGATAAGATATGATAAAATCTTATCTAGACAATTAAGACTTCTATAAAAAGTAACTAGGACCTAAGTGGACTTAACAATATAAATAGGACCTACTAATGACTAGATAGGTAAACCACCTATTTAAACCAAAATTAATGAATTAAATTGATCTTACACCACCTTAGGGATTTATTTTAGGGTTTACATAACTTTGTTTGGGCACATTATTCATTTTTATATCTCCTTGGGTCTAGATTCACTTATTGTTATTGTAGACACGTAAAATGTATTGATTGGCATTACACACTTAATCCCAACTACTAACACCATTTAATCCCTAATCATCCCTTAGTCTAACCATTTAATCAAATACCCTTATTTGATTAAAGTCATCAATTTTCCTCTTAATTAAATAAATCATTTATCTGATTAAGTCACTCTCTCTCGTTAATTAAATCAAAAACTCCATCCAAAACTCGTGGCCCTTCAATGGTCATTAGGTCGACTCACAAGTCAAAACCATGGAAATGATTAAAATGAAATGATTATTTGAAAAACAAAGTCAAAAATTAACTCATCAGCTTAGGGCTTTTAGTAAAAAGTATCGAACCCTAAAATCATTTCATTTTTGCATTAAGTTTTGGAGAAACTTCATGAAGATTGGCCACTGACCTGGGTAGGGTTTGAAGCTCGAACCTCTACCATTTCTTGCTAATTTTTTGAAAAAAATTCCTGAAGATTTCAGGCATCAAACAAGGTAAGTTCTCCATATGTACAAATTTGAGCATTCCTGTGTTTATCTTTGAAGCATTTTCTGAGCATTCAAGTTGCGGATGTAACAATTTTCCTAATATATTTCTCTGTGATTTACCTTTCTGTTGACTTCTCAACTTCTTGGCCACCATTGAGAGTATTGACTAAATTTTCTGGAGGAAAAAGCACGAAGACCCACGCGAGTTTGTTTATTTTCTTTAGAAATAAAGAAGGTAAGCTTCTTTGTTCAAATCTTTGTATTATTTGCTTACTGGAGGCCACGACCATTACCTTAGTATCCTGATTTTATTGCACATTATGAGACAACAACTCATTGATGCATTCTGTCAAACAACATTCGTGCCTTTTATATGCTTCATTTTATGACAAGCCATAGCCTCATTATATTTCTTCTCATGATTTTTTGTATTTACTTTCTAAATGTGATCAAAGAGGAAAACAAGATATTCATTTATCTTCTCAAAATAGCGAGAGAAAACTTTCCCATCATAGGTCACCTATGGGAAACTCTTTTTTGTTCCTTTATTCTATGTATAAATAATGAAAAGGCTCGACCCTCTGTTGTTCTAATATGGCAAAAAAATTAAAAGTGTTTGAAACCCTAGCCAGTTCCTTGCTCCTAATATGTATACTGCACAAACTGTGTGATGAGGGTTTGAAACCCTAGGCTGATACCATGCTTCTTCTGCTGTGCAAACATTTGAAACCTCTCCATATGTTCATGTATTGTATTCTTTTGATATCTCTGTATGCTCTGTTTAGAATGAAAATTCACATGGTTTTCTCATTTTCTTGATGATATCACTGTCCCTGATGACCGTCACAAATATGTAGTATGAACTCTGCCTATCATTTAGTTATCTTAGGAACTCTTCATCTGTTAGTTTATGGAGATGATGTCCTTTGAGCTGTCACTAAACTTTTGCAAGAATTTTCATCTACTGTTCTTGCTTATAAACATATGAATTATGGACTATCACTTTTTGATTATGATGTTGAAAATTCACTACTCCTCTATCAATTGTTTACAGAAAACCTGCATTGTATTTGACTACCTTTCTCAATATGTGACTATACTTCGTGTCAAAGACTATCAATTGATTCCATCCATGGCTTTATATTCTCATGGTCATTTCATTGCCACACTTTGACAATAGTCCTACTGGCCTTCAGAACCATGGGATTATACCCAACAAACAACATTATGATTTTCATTTTGACATGGTTGCCTTTAAACTCCTTGATATGGCTGTCATGTTTTGCTTCCCAACCCTACCAAGCTATAAAATATATCCGATCAAAGTGAAGAAATTTACATTGTTGAGTAAAGCTTCAAGCTTGTCTACTCTTTCCTTCAAAGAGATTGTCCATTAGTCTTGAATATGGACTGTGTTTGTCATTGTGATGGCTATCCTTTGAGGATTTGACTGCATTCAAAACATAATCGCCCCATTTAATGTTGTTATAGATTACTCTGTTATGTTCAATATCTATGTAAAATGAATGTCATTTCTTGCCAATGCTATGTTTCAACATGGTGAAAACTGTATTGAACGCGAACATGTTTACTTTCAGCTATTGTGGTGAATACTCATTGTCCTTTGTATAATCAGTTCCAAAGATCCATGAAATAGGTTGATGCTTGATATTTTGTTTTGTGAAAACTGTTCATGCTTTTCAAAATTCCATTTGATCATGCATATACCTAAAGATCTCTTGATGATGCTTTCTTGATGCCATAATGTGATAATGTCTTACTTACAGTCATGTAGACTGTCTTCTTGATGTCACTATCCCTCCTGAGTCTCTTGTAGACTATGCATATGCTTTGAAGTTCTAAAACAATTTTAAAATTCAATGCTTTGTTTTCCCTTTAATGTAAAGGGTACTCCATACTTCCATGCAAATTTTTGATAAAAATGGAGCTGAAACCGAGCCATTGTGTGTATAAATACTGATCATGCTCTTTTAACTATGTCTCATTGATTGTATACATGATCCAAGGTAAATCAATGGCCTTTTTCTGTTTGATAATCCTTTTCAAATGATGGGTGGAGGAATACTTGCTCTATTTGTTTCCATCATAATGGATAGAAGGCTGCTTTTATTATTTTCTATGCTTGTTGTCCTACATGATGAAGAAACTTATACATTTAATATGGTTATCCAATCTTTAACTTGTCTTCTCATTGCTTTGATTTGGCATTTGAAATATGTATGCCTATTCACTAGATGATGATGTTTGATCAACTGTTCATTCATGGTGAATGATGATTAATTTTATTCCATACTGTTGTCCCACATTATTGTTTATGAGCTGGGCTCAACCCTCGTGGGAGCCACATTTCACACCACTCACACGAATATATGTTGATTGGAATGATGATTATACCTGTACCTGGACATTTAAACAAACAAGTTAGTAAAAATAATTGAAGCTAGATGCTTCTATTGGACTTTGTGCCTCTTGATCATGTTATTTTCATTTTGTTCAAATCATTTGATGAATTCCTAATTGAATGTGTACCACATCTCTGTTGGTAATGTAGGCATAAGGAAGGACTTGATTCTTCATTGCTCTAACACCACTTTTCAACAATCTTGTAGGAAACCTATGGAGCTTGGAGCTGAACAATCTGGAGACACAGGAGTGGCGACAACTAAAGGCTTCAAATGTGACAAAGATTTGTCATTCCAGGCAATGATGAATCACCTTATCTCTTATACCTATATTCTCTTCAGTTGTGTTGTGCACATTTCCTTTTTTTATTCATTATTTGATTATGAAAATCAAATTAAGTTACTCCCACGGCTTGTGTGGGACTTTGGTTTTTACAATATGAATAAAACAACATTACTATGCAATTTTAATGATTTCTTATGTTACAAAATTTTGCATAATCACACTAGAAATTCACAAGTAATAAGATTCTGGAACATAATGAATACTTAAGCAAAAAAAAATGTACCATTTAATGAAGAATGTAAATCAGCTCTACCTATTTTTAGTTGTGGCTAAAAATAGGTAACAATTTTGCGACCTCTGCAGAGTGTTTACCTGCTAAACACCATAGACCAGTATATAGCTTATCCATTGGGCATGGAGTCAATCTCTGCTCTTCTTTAACTCAGAAAATTGTAACTCAACTTCAAAAAGAAACTACTGCAACTCTGTTGAAGACAGAGTTTGGAAAACTAGGTGCAACAACTGCACTTTATTGAAAGCAAAACAAAACTGAAATGAAATCTGCCACGAGGCACTTATTGAAAGCATAACATAAACTAAAACTACTCTATCCTACACTACCCAACAGTGGTAGTGATCAGACATGACCATTCACTGGTTGTGAGAAAAAATTGCCCTTTCTCACCAACATAGGACATGCTTCCTGCTTGCAAATTGTCCAATAGTGATGGAAGAAAAATAAATGCCGAGTGCATAGATTAAAAACCTCTTCAATCATGAAAACCACCTCCTTTTCTGCTTTAGACAAGAGATGCACACAACTGTTTTGAATAGTTTGAGTGCCTTGCATCGATGCCTTTTGATGCTCAATCTCATACTTCCAAGCAGGTAATTCAAATGGTAACTCCTCTTGATTGTCCGCCAGGTGTGCCAGGTGTCTGATAGGACATCCCCTTGTCGAGACACTCAAATTATAATTTTCAGCCCCATGTTTATGCTCTATTTTCTCAGCCCATTATTCATGATTTTCAAGAACATTAAATGAAGTTAAGTTGCCCTTTTGTTGATCTCTGAAGACTTCATTCTTTCCTTAAAAATATGTTGATTGGAGATATGTAGGTTGTTCATTGGCTGCTACAGTTTGATCTTCTTGAAATATTTTCCTATTTTTGTTTATAGGAGGATCAACTGTTCTTTCTTTCAGCTCTGCAATGAAAATAGAGTCATGTTTCTTTGCATCATCTAGAATAGTCTCTGAAAAGAAACCATTAATGTTTTCAATGGTTGGATCTTCTTAACTAAGGAGTTGATATCCCTGTTGGATTACTGAAAATAAGTCCTCAAACTGTTGTTCCCTATGTTCTTTGTTCATGATAGAATAAAACCTCCTTAGCAAAATGAGGTAGCTCATCAAATAAGTTCATAGGCTGCAAGGCATTATCTTCTACAACTTTTTCAATAGCCTCCTTGATTTTAATCGACTGATCACATGCTTCTCTTTCATATGATACTAGCTCATCATCTATGTTAGAACAAAAAACCTCTATGATTCCTAAAAACATGTTCTCATCTAATTCATAATTTTGCATTAAATCTAGATGAGTTTTAGCATTTAGTTTTTGCATACTAGGCATAGATGCTATCATGCATGTGGTATCCTCATTTTCACCAACAAATTAAGGAAGCTCATCGAACAAGTAAACAATATTCTCTGGCTTTTCCAAATCAACTGGTAAATCAGGTACCTGCATGCTCTCTTCAGCTTGCTCAACAAAACTAGGTAGTTGGTCAAACAAATAAACCAATTGTTCTTCTTTATGTGGTTTCTTCTTTAGTGAAAATTGGGCATCCTTTGTCTGCAAGTGAAGATCTTTAACTGGTAATTCCTGCATTCTACTTTCAGCCATCTTATAAACAACATCAATTTTTTTTTCAAATGAGTCAAAATCCAAGGGATTCAATAGTAAGTTTGAACCAATATCCTCTTCGCATGTGATATGGTAATTTTGAGTTGGGGAAATAGTATAAGTAGCAACAACTTCCTGCTCCTTCTGTTCATTCTTTTGCTGCTCTAATTGGTAAACTTCCAAAGCTAAACACAATGGGTTTACAAAATCCAAATCTTTTTTGGGAATTTGCACACCTTGTCTAGAGAAAAGCATGTTCTTCAAGGCCGAGGTCTAGTAAAGTAAGTGTCTTTTCAAGTAAACATAGGATCAAAATCAAAACTTCATCCATCTTGGAACATCAAACCAAAATCATCTCATCATCAACTCTTGAAAATCTTGGAAAAATCCTCCATGTTAAAACTTTGGGAAAATCATTTGAAACAAATAAAAAATCATCTTGTTTGATTAGATGTGTGTAGATGCATCCTTCTCCACATATTTAATCAAATTATCAAACCTTGTGAACAAGTTTATCCCTTGATAACATCCAACATCTTGGGGTTTATGAGTTCATAATCGAAAATCAAAACCCAATAAAAAATCATCTTGCTTGGTTAGGTGTGTTTAGACGAATCCTTCTTCTCAAACTTAGTCAAAATAGAATCTTGAGGACAAATTCACTCTAGGACAACATCTAACCTCTTAGAGTTTATGAGTTCACAAATCCAATCCAAATTTAATCAAATATAAATCCCAAATCAAAATCAAACATTAAATCCAAGTCCTAAAGTTTAACATATCCTTCAAGATTTCTCAAGAGTCCTAATCATCCATATCATCCATCTTGCACCATCATACTTTTGATCCTTAAATCATCCTAAATTTTCTCTTTTGTTCCTAGAGTTAGGTCAATCCAAAGAATTAGAGATTCATCTCCTACATTCTTGAAGATTGATCCCTATTTTATGGTGCAAATTAGATCTCAACACAAGAGGAACATGGAAGTCAACAAAGAAACATCCACTTCAAGTGACCTATGCCAAACAAATTTTGAAATAAATCCTGTTGGATCGAGCAACCCTCTAACTAACTTTCCTTCATCATCACAACATCAACAAGAGTAAGGTCAAGTGGAGGATCTTACCAATAATCCCTTTGGAATGTCACACGAGGAAATCACCGAAATGGTTCAAAACTTAGAGAATCATAAAATTATCAACATCATGATGAGACTCAATCCTTCACTATACATGCTCAAATTACCAAAGCAAGGGGCTAAAGTTCCCTCTGATTTCGATGTGAGCACTATTGTAGAACCATCTTTTGGGGTCATTCCCCCAATCTCATCCACCATCCCCATTTCATCTACACCTCCATTCCAAAGCATCACTCAAAACATCCTGCAAATTACATCATCTATTGCTCCAACACAACCCATTGTTAACAAGGAAAGTGCATTTCTCAATGCATTACAAACACGTCCTCTCATAAATAATCAAGAGTTGGACATGAACACCATCTTGGGGAAATCCATCCCACAAAATCCATCACATATCCCCCTCACCTTTCACGATCCTAACTATCCATCGTCATCATTTCACACGACACCTCTCCCCATAACCTCGCAAGGAGAAGGAGACATATTTGGACTAGGGGGAATCTTTGACACTACATCTACATCATTCCGCCAAGGGAGTATGCCACTGAAATTTCCACTGCTTCCTCCGTTTCCACCAATATTGACATCACCTCTTGGTTTAGGGCTTCCCCCTTTACCAAACATCAATCAACAAAATCAAATCAACCTACTGATCGCTAATCAAAATATCTTGTCATTGACATCACAACAACATATGGAAACCATCCTGAAAATGCAAGTCACCACCATCACATCATCAATCATCCCCCAGGTATCTCAAAACATGGTCTTTCAAGGACCAAGCGTATCAATCACACCATCCACCACCACAATCCCAAACAAAAATCATGACTATACCTCTCACCACAACAACAAACACTATACCAAATCCTCCACCACCGCCGCCGCCGCCTCCACCACCAAACACAAATGTATCAAGCCAATATAGCATTGCATTGCAAGCTGCTCAACAAGCTACCTATCAAAAGGCACTTCAACAAATCCAAAATTGACAAGCAGCACAAGCTACGCAAGCTGCTCAAGCCGCTCAAGCAACACAAGCTGCCCAAGTAACACAAGCTGCTCTAGCCACACAACAAACATAACAAGCGCAGAAGGCTACTCAAGCCCAAGCCCTATTACAACAACAACAAGCACAAGCACAAGCCCAAGCACAATATCTTGCACAACAACAAGGGGCTCAACAACAAGCATACCAACAAGTGCTGAAACAATACCAAGAGTAGCAAGAGGTAGCCCAATTAACAACCCAACAACAAGCTTTGTTGGCACAACAACAACAAAAAGCACTATTAGCACAATAGCAACATGATCAACAAGTGTTGTTGATACAACAACAAGTGCAAGCATATTTGGCATAGCAAAATCTACAAATACCATCCATCAACACAAATCCACCCATCCCTCCAACAAGTGAACCATCACAAAATACCTTCATCCCACCCCTTGATCCACAAAACGATGTAGCAACACAGATCAAGTTACTCTCATAATAAGTACTTGACCTTCAATTAGGGAGAACCATAAAAACACCAAGCAACTTGTGCCTTATCCATTTGATAGGATCCTTGTGATGAAACTATTCCCAAAGGGATTTGAGATCCCCAAATTCAATAAATACCGTGGGACGGGTAACCATGAAGATCACATCAAGGAATTTCAGGTTCATTGCATGGAAGTCGCATATGACAATACTTATCTGATGCGTCTATTTCCTAGAAGTTTGGCTGGCCATGCCATGGAGTGGTTCTCTCGCCTTCCTCCTAGCATCAAGAAGTTCCAAGAGATTATGGATGCATTCATTAAAAATTATGCATTTAATATCGGTATGGATGTTATTGTCGAAGAACTATCAGCTCTTAAACAAGGAAAGAATGAATTATTTGCTTCATTTCTACAATGATGGTGATCCAAGACCAATAGGAGCAAATGGGTCATGCCAGAGGAACAAAAAATGTGCACAATCATTTCCAACCTTGATGGAGCCTTAGCATTCCACCTCGAGGTGCAAGGGATCGCCACATATGATCAATTGATCCCTAAGGCGCTCAACATTGAACGAGCCCTTATTTCACAAGGAGGGACACCCACATATCTAGAACAACAAAACAATCGCCCATCCAATAGCTATAACAAGAAATCTCGCACATGGGCAAGGAGCAAAAATGTCACAAATGATGGCGTGGTTGATGCTAAGGTCGTAATCAATGCTCTAAGGCAAAACAATCAAACCTACCAACAACCGCTAAACAATGATCAGAACAACACCCAAACCAACGCGGTATCTCAACACCAACCAAACAACAATTAGGTTAATAACCTAAATAATCAATGGGGAGCACCCCTGTGAAACAAAAATACCACCAAGAAGAAGTACATGGCCCTTGGAGAACCACTCAAGGGCATCATGTAGAAATTGATAAACAAAAACCTCATCAAGGCTCCCACCTATGAGAATTACTAGGAACCAAATTTCAAACTACCATGGTACAATGAAAATAAGCTCTATGGCTTCCAAAAAATCAAAGGGCACACCACTAACAGTTGCATGAGGTTAAAAAACCTAATCCAAGACCTCACTGATAAAAAAATCATAAATGTGGAGCAGCCACCTGGAAACCAGAATCTCAAAATATACACGAATTTGATGCCAAATCACAACAATAAAGGGAACAACAATAATGATAAGGGGAAAGGAACATTCAAGAGTGTCAACCATGTATACGACCATGTTGTTGCATCCCTGGATGAGTATTTTTTAGTTATGACCATCAAGGGAGCACATGCTGATTGTGGAGTCACCACAAGAGGCAGGAAAATCGCCATCGCAGGGTCATCTTAGCCCCCTAGAGCACCCGCTTCCAACCAAAGATCCATTCCTAGTGGTTATAATGTAATTGATCAACTGAAAAGAACCCTAGCTTAGATCTCCATCATGGAGTTACTGAAGATATCATCGGCCCATAAAAAGATCCTTCAAGAAGCCTTAGCCTCATCCACGGTCTCCGCTGATCTTGACACTGAACAATTCCAAGCTATGATCAGGAATATCATTACACCAAATCTTCTCACATTCTCTGATCAAGATTTCCCCACCCAACCATCTCATAATCGTGCACTTCATTTGGAAGTCCTGGTATATAAGAACAAAGTTAAGAGAGTTTTGGTGGATGGGGGTGCAAGTTTGAACATTTGTTCCCTTAAGCTAATAAAGAATCTGAGAATTTCTAAAGATACCATTGACAAAGGCAAGGGCATAACAATCAGGGCATATGATGATCAAGAGAGAGTGTCTCAAGGAGCTATCCAACTCCTCGTCTAAGTGGGGCCAACAATAATGGAAACCACCTGCCAAGTCCTCGACCTTGATTTTCCTTACAATATTCTCTTGGGATGCCGTGGATCCATGGGATGCAAGCAGTTGCATCAACCTTCCACCAGTGTGTGAAATTCACATATCAAGGTCAGGAGGTCACTATACATGGAGATCCTGAACCATTCTCTTACTGCAAGAACCTAGAGGTCAAATATTACAAAATCCCCCAAGTTCCAAAAAATGATGAAGGCCCATCTACCCCATACATTGACCCAACCACCCTCGCTTCCACTTCTATGATAGAGACACTCGCCATCCTCGCTGTCTCAAACATCAAGGTCATTATCCAGGATAATGGATGTGGACACTATACTATCCCAAAGAATGCCTTCGTGGTAGGAGAGTTACCAAAATCTCCTAGGTCACAAGGATAACCACAATCCAACGATGCTTCATCATCCCAAACATTCATAGCAGGCTCTTCCAACTTCTGAAGTTGGGGAGATCTAGGCAAAGAAATAATAGAAGAGGACCCATCTCATCTTCTATATCAAGACAATAGACCAGCAACTGATCTACCTATGGATGACAACAGTAAGGGTTTACAAATGATGCTCGCCATGGGTTATGATAGAAACAAAAAGCTTGGCCAAAATGACAACGAGCTTCTAATACCTATTATTTCAGAGACGCGACTAAAAAATCTTGGCCTTAGATGTATCCCTCTGAGTATAACCATATGTGGTCGAATTGCTCCAGTTAGAAAGGTCAAAAATCCTCCTCAACAATCAACAACTACCCTTTGCCTACCCATGTCCACTGGCTGTTTCATAGACAACTTCACCTTCGATATAGCTTATGTATGTGCTAGTGACGAGGACCCCATAAACGATTTGCCAACGCTTTTCAAAGACACCTCCATACTCATGATTAGCATCCTAGCCTATGAGTCTGAAAACCAAAACCATGAGATCCATCTAGTCTACCCACAACTCATCAATTATGACCAACGAGGACCACCAATTCTAGACACATTCAAAAATGATGAGGCACTCTCATAATTCATGGGACTATGGGATAATATTCCATGTGGGGATCATAAAGCGGGATTCATCATTGAGTTGGACATACATGCATACTATGGGGAAATGATTGAATCCCTAGTCACAAAAGTGAAAAACTGAGAATAATCTCTAGGTCCTTGAGTGAAAACCACATTGTGGCACTCTCTGACCCAAAAATAGTAAAAAGAAAGAACACATCCAACAGTGAAAACCTCTTTGAGGTGCCCAAGGATGGGGGATTCAATCTTCCTCTCAGAGCTCTCCATCACAAAAAATTAGTGATCCTAGCCAAAAAATGCAATCCAGTTAATTTGGAAATAGAGGAGACCCCACATATCACATTCTATGCAGAATCATTACTATCAGAGGAACAAGAGCTCCTAGCAGCCTTCTTGAGAGAAAGAGAAGTTAATTTTGCATAAAGCTATGCGGACATGCCCGAGCTCGATCCAGAGATTGTTGTTCATCACTAAGCAGTCTACTCTGAAGCAAATCTAGTTAGATAAAAACTCAAGAAAATGCATCCTCAGATTGCTTTATTGGTCAAGATGGAATTGAAGAAAATAATTGATGCAGGATTTATATGGCCAATAGACTATCCAGAATGAGTGTCAAATCTAGTTCCTGTCTCAAAACTTGATGGAGGCATCTGAATCTGTACTGATTTCATAGACCTAAACAAAGCATGTCTAATTGATGATTTCCCATTGCCTAACATTGACATGATAGTGGACATGACAACGAGACATGAAATGCTCTCTCTAATAGACAGTTTCTCGGGGTACAACCAAATAATGATTGCCAAAGAATACCAACACAAAATGACCTTCACTTGTCCATGGGGGACCTACTGCTGGAATATGATGCCATTTGACTTGAAGAATGCTGGGGCCACCTACCAAAGAGCCATGACGTTAATCTTCCATGACATGATCCACAAGATTGTCGAAGATTACGTTGATGACATAGTAGCAAATTCCAGAAAGAGGAGAGATCACATAGCAACCTTGAGCACTATTTTCAACAGGCTGGAGGAGTACAAGGTCTGTTTAAATCTAAAGAAGTGCGTCTTCGACGTACAATCAGGAAAGCTACTGGGCTACATAGTGTCAATGAGGGGTATTGAAATAGATCCTGTAAAAGTAAAAGTAATCCCTGAGATGGAAGCACCCAAAACATTGAAACAATTGAGAGGCCTCCAAGGCAGGCTTCAATCCATCCACAGATTCATAGCACAACTGGAAGACAAGCAAATCCCTTATTCTCACCTACTTCACAAGGGAGTAGCGTACAAATGAGATGACAAGTGTGAGGAAGCCTTCAAAAAAATCAAAGAATATTTGCTCACACCATCGGTCCTCATGCCACCGATCCCAAGAAAGCCACTAATTCTCTATGTGTCAGCAACAACAACAGCCTTAGGTGCTCTTCTAACTTATCACGATGAAAATGGGATAGAGAGGTCCATCTATTACATCAGCCGCACAATGGTTAGGCATGCGTTAAACTACTCATTCATCAAAAAAGCATGTCCAACAGTAGTGTTCGCTTCACAAAAATTCAGACATTACATGTTGGCACACAAAATCAAGTTGATCACCAAGATCGATCCGCTAAAGTACCTATTATCAAAAGCAATGCTCACAGGAAGGATGGACAAGTTGGTCATGATTCTATCTGAATACGACATCGAGTACGTGGAACAAAAAGTAATTAAAGGCCAAGTGATCACTGATCAACTTGCAGAAGCACCCATGTATTCAGAGAATCCACTCATATCAAAGTTTCTAGATGAATCCATATTCAATCTCAGCATAGCCGACTACTAGAAACTCTACTTCGATGGTTCCTACACATAGCATGGATCAGGAGCTAGTGTCTTCTTCGTCACCCCACAAGGGGGGTTGTATACCTAGATCCTACAAATTGGCATTCCCCTGCACTAACAACATTGTAGAGTATGAGGCTTTAACCATAGGTCTTAGAATAGCAGTGTAGTGGCACATCATGGCCCTCAGAGTATATGGAGACTCCCAGCTGATAATAAATCAAGTAAATGGTGAATACCTGACAAAGTATGATAAACTGACTCCATATAAAAAGTTGGTAGAGAGCCTCAAAGAATCATTCATTGTAATCACATTTGAGTAGATTCCCAAAGCAAACAACAGAGCAGTGGATGCCATGGCAATGATTGGATCCCTACTGGACATCCCTTGCAATGTCCCGAAACATGAATTCTTGGTAGAGAAGCTTCTCGTACCCACATTTGAGGTACCCAAATCAAAATTTGTGTGTGAAATCATTGGTCCCGATGATCCCTGGTACCATGGCATTTATACCTACTTGTGAATAGGGGTCTTACCTACTGACTTACCCTCAAGCCTAAAAATAACCTTTGTCGAGAAAGCATCCCGATTCGTCATCCTAGGAGACACCCTTTATCGTAGGAGCATAGAAGGAACCTTACTATGTTGTTTAAACGCTGAGGAGGCATTGACTATTTTAATTGAGGTGCATAATGGTACTTGTGGTTCACACTCAAGTGGAATGACCCTGGCCAAGAAATTTCCAAGGATGGGGTATTTTTTCCCTACAATGGAAAGAGAAGCACATGACTATGTCAAAAGGTGCCTATAATGTCAGTAACATGGGGACCTCATCCATGATCCAACTCAAGAACTTCATCCCATCATCACACCATGGCCCTTTTCATAGTGGGGGCTTGATCTCATTGGAAAGATAACCCCCACCTCATCTAATGGCCACAAGTTCATCATAACCACCACTGAGTACTTTACCAAGTGGGTGGAAACCATCCCCATGACATATATCACTGGAAAGCAAATATCAAAATTCATCTTGAACTACTTAATATTTCGATACAGTGTTCCCCAAGCTATTATCTCAGATAATGGGAAACCTTTCAAGAATCAGGATGTCCATGACCTATGTGAAAAATTCAAAATCCAACATTGCTTTTCCACTCTATATTATTCCCAAGGCAATGGCCAAGCATAAGCCACCAATAAAACCATTCTGAAAATCCTCAAAAAGATAGTCAACAACGCAGGTTTTGACTGGAATTTGTAGTTAAATCTCGCCCTTTGGGCCTATCGAACCAACATCTACACACCAACAGGTGCCTTCTCCCTAGTCTACGGATTAGAGGCAATATTACCCATTGAGATCGAGCTCTCGTCACTGAGAATATCACTGCAAAACCTCATCATAGATGAAGAATACCAAGTATCAAGACTGAATGAGTTGGAGCTACTGGATGAATGGCGTATAGATGCTTTAAATCATTTGCAAGTCTATTAGAATAGACTCAAGAGAAGCTATAACAAGAAGATTAGAAGCAGGACTTTCCAAGTTGGAGAACTGGTACTAAAAGAGAATAAAAAAATGTTCCAAATCCAAACGACAAAGGAAAATTTAAACCCAACTGGTTGGGATCATTCATCATCACAACAAGATATAAGTCAGGGGCATATCAGTTAGCAACACTCAAAGGCGAGCCTCTGCAGGATCCCATGAACAACTCCCATCTCAAAAAGTTTTATGCCTAAATCTTTTAAGGTCTAGAACCAAAAAATAAAAAAAAATAGAAAATGTCCTGAAAAAATGACCACCTTGATAAAAACCTAGAAAACAGGTGTCTTGGTGACAAAAAAAATTAATTCAAAAAAGCAAAAAGTGATAAAAAAAATAGTAAAGAGAAAAAATCGTCCTTTGGTGAAAACCACTTCGATGGCGCTTTGGGAAAGTACCTTGGTGAAAACTTGGAAAACAAGCACCTTGTGTAAATAAGCACTTTCCATCCACCAGGATCTTCGCAACTCATTCTGCATCATCCACCCATCAAGCTTCCATCATCCATTACATTCCATCCATCAACATCCATCATCCGTTTGACATCCGCATCATAGCTTGGTCCTATGTTCGTGTCATGATCCCTCCTAGTACTACTCGGCCCATTCTCAAGGTTAGTTTATCTTGCCTTTATTAGAGTAGTGCATTGCATCATGTTGGGGGCATGTTCTCATCGGATCAGATTTGTGTATGTTTTTGAGGTCCTTAAAATTAGAAAATCCAAAAACATAAAAAAATCAAAAAATCCAAAAACATTCATAAAATAAGAAAATCAAAAAATATTCAAAAGATATCGAAATCCAAAAATAGGTCAAAAAGTCAAAAACAAAGTCGTCATGTCGAACTATGAATCTCTGAGCCTTGAATGTAGGCAAGGTTGATCTTTGATCATCCCCCGAGACACTTAGGTCAATCCTTTAGGAGTCCGTCATAATAAACTGACAATCCATCTATTCACATCTCATCAATAATCGAGTCTATGTCAATTGAACTACGTGGTCTCTACATATATAACGTAGGCAAGGCTAATCTATTGATTAGCCCTTGGGGCCCCTGGGATAGGCCCTTAGGTTAGTCTCTTGGTCAAAATCTCGGAAAACCCCAAAACATTTGAAAATAAAAAATCAAAACATTTGTAAAATCTTGAAAACACTAAAAACAACCTCAAAACATGTCAAAACATCAAAAAATACAAATATTTGAAAAAATCCATCTGTCTCATCTCACTTTCACCCGCAATAAACATCACTCATAATAATCAATCATCACCCTCAACCTTTGGTGAAATAGTTGGAAACAAGTCTAACAGTTCAAAAAGTGAAAACTCACAACGTCAAAATCTCAAGTCTAGGTCAGTATGTAAATAAGTTAGTCAACTCTTTGCATCAATAACCTATCGTCCAATCAATCCCATATCAAATCATCTGATATCATCATGTCCTAGGGTGAATCCTTCCTACAATGGACATCAACATTAGGAATCATTGTAGTTTAGTCTTGGCTAGCGGTCTTGAAGAACATTAGCTTGTTTGTTTATTTTATCTTGATTTGTTGATTTATCTTATTGTGCTCATTCCAAGGACCTCTTGATGATATCCCAAACAAAAGGATTTAGAGAGATAGGAATGGGGCAATGATCATTATCTTTTTATTTTCTGTTCATGTTGGATGTCTTTGTAAAATAACCTCGGCGAATACTTGCTTTATTAGTTGTGTATGGAAGGTGTTTTAGATATCTTATTGACCACATAGGAAGGATTGCCTTACTATGTTTTGGTCCAAGATGTTTGAAGTACCTGAAGTGCATCCTAGTAAGGCTTTTGTATGTTAGGTGTGAACAACGATACTCCTATCTGATCGTTGAGTCAAAGTCCATCACACTAGGTATAAGGCCATCCTGGTTCTTTATACCTTGATGCATCATACCTATGTGTGTTATTGTTATCAATAGATTTGCACCTTGCTGAATTCAAGATTCAACAACCTACTGAAACATGGAAACCTTCCTCAGACGTGGGTGATCTTAGTGAAGAAGGAATCTCCAGAGTGAGCTGGTTCTCCAAATGATAAATCCTATTCTAAATAACTTCTGGGGAAAAGGATATAAAGATGGACTGAAAACAAAACTTGAATCTAACTGGTATTTCACTTAAAGTTATGAAATTCAAACATTGACACTCACAACAACTTTTCTATCACAATGAATCTCACAATCCCACTGGCACATACTTCCATCAGTATTTTACATGAAGATTCCTAAATGAAATACAACAGGCAACCTGAAGCTATGCAATTCTGAAACACAACTTACAACAACAAGACATAAAAGGATTCTGATTTGAACCACAAAGACATCAAATTGCTATTATAAAACTAAGATAGAAATGAGAAGGAGAATACTGCTGCTTTATTAAAACTGAAAGAGTGAATAATTTTGAATTGAGTACAAAAGGGTTCACAAGCTCAAAAATGTGTATGAGCAGGAACTGAAATCTGAACTGAGAAGGAGAGCCCAAAAGACTAAGTCTTTCAAAGACATAACTCTCAAGAAACCCTAATCCTAGCTCGCAAAGAAGCTCAAGGAAAAAAGCTTCAAACTGTCTCAAAAACTGCATAAAAGCAGAAAAAAGCATATTGCTTTTATGATCAAACTGTCAAGCCTCTAAAAATAGGCTGAATATGCTTTAAAAGCCAGAAAAACACCTTATCTCTCCAAGATAAGACTCCAATCCGACCAAGAGAAGAAGTCAATATGAATCTACTAAAAATAGCAAGAAATCATAAAATAATTTATAAAAGATTGCTTTAAGATTCTGCTTTATAGGATTGCAGATTTTACAATTTGTCTATTTTTTGCAATTAAAGATTATAAAATCTTTTGCAAAAAAGAAAACATCCTTATCTCTCCATTACAATGCTTTGATTTTCTCAAAAAATCATAAAATATCAATATAATAATTATTCTCTCATCAATATCTCCAATTGACTTCTCTAAAATCAATTAAAATAAAAAACCCTAAAATGATAATTGATTTTTTCGTTGAGAATACAAAACCTAAGTGATAGGAATATCCACTTTTAGGTCATAAGGCACTCATTATGCATACCAAATCTTCAAATTTTTTTAAGGCACAAGACACAAGCCCTAAAGACTTAAAGGATCGACCAACCTAGGCACTTGAATTCGGCCCGCTCTAATATTAACCTTCAAACTTTAATAAATCACCATACAAGGCATAACCTAATTTGAAATCCCATGTGCTATTTTCCAATTGTGAATATTTTGGATGATTATTATGTTGGGTCGAATTAGGGCATGAGGAAAACAAGGTCAAACCCTAAATCATTTCATTTTGCACTCTTCATTTTGAAGGAAAAGAGCTCTGCCTGAGAGCATGCCGCCATGATTGAGCTAAATTTGTACTTCGTGTGCTTTGAGAACTTCAACTTTGCTTTCTGACAATTAAAACTTCATCTGGGTAAGCTTGATTTCCTTTGTATCGTAGTTCTTTTCCATTATTGAAAGAACAAAAAGAACCACGAGGCCGCGGCCTGCTCATGGTTATTTTTTGACATCCTTTGTCTTTCTGTGCCTACTTTTTCTTGTCAACCTATATGAGCTTGAACTCAAGCTTTATCTTAAGTTTTCATGAAAGAACCTGCTTGAGGGGTTTTGTTTTCTCTACTGAGCACAAGGTAAGCTAGCTTCTATGGCTTTTATTTTGTTCATTCTGGCCTTGAGGCCACGGCTAACACAACCTCTAATACCTTAAATTAATACTTTCTGTGCTCGTTTGAAAAGCTCGAGCCTTAAACTTGGCTCTTGGTGTCCTCCTCTGGCCTATAGATGACTATTCTGGCCGCGGTCAGTGTGGTCAC
The DNA here is from genome assembly GCA_007258455.2 of Sequoia sempervirens. Taxonomy (NCBI): domain Eukaryota; kingdom Viridiplantae; phylum Streptophyta; class Pinopsida; order Cupressales; family Cupressaceae; genus Sequoia; species Sequoia sempervirens. Next base: position 1,187,931,003 of record VDFB02271358.1, read on the forward strand.
CCACAAATATGAACTGGTGAGTTATATTTAAAATATATATTCTCTCCCTCAAAAAACTTGACCACCTTCACTTAAGATTCAATGGCCATGTACAGGCCGCCACATATGTATCATAGAAAGCATTATTTAGAAATTTTTGGGCTCGACCCAAAACAGGAAATTCACCTTCTTGTATATTTGAGGACATACCCACATATGGGTATCATGAGAATTTGAATAAAACTGTATTTTCTCCATTCTGAAGCCTGACTCACCAAAGGAACTCGCATTTTTATGTCTTTGCTATTTTATGTAAAAACCCCATATGGGTTAGCTCTGAAAGTTACAATTTCTGTGTTTAAAACCAAACCCCAAATGCGGGTACTTGCTATTTTTTGTATCACTTGCCTTCAGAAACAAAAACCCCTGTGAGAGTAACAAAATATGTGTATTTATTTGTATTTAGTTTATGGGCTCGACCCATTATAAGTGATGCTTTACTTTGATATTCTGTTTGAAAAGAAAACTCACATGGGTAAGCTGGAAATATATTTCTTTGTCTTTAATATTCTCATGAAAATTAGCTCGACCACCATTGTTTCTTTTGCACTTTCAGTTGCAAAACTTAGACTTGGCATTTGTTACTAAAACTGGGTTCAACCCCTCTCTTATTTCTACATTTTTAATAGTTGTATAAAACTGAGCCTCTTTTAGCATTCGAGTTTTCTCAACATTTAGCATATAAGTGTTTAGAAACCTAGAAAATCTGTATCATTCCATTGCACGGGTATACCACCATATGATAAAACTGAAAGCTTATTTAAAACCCTCTTATATCTGCATTTTGCTTGCAACTCGTAGAGTTATCCCCGTACTCCTGCATTTGTCTTTTTATGAAGAAAAGAACCACAGGTTCATGAATGCTGGAATTGTAAATGCTATCTAAATTCCTTAAATATTGTTGCTTTCCTTTGCACTCAGAATTTACTTTTGTCTGATTTTGTAAACAACTAGTATCCCAACTCTGTTTTGACTTCATGCGAAAATTTCAATTAAAGTCTTGTAATTCTGAAAAATGTATTTCCTCCTTCAGTTAGATTTGAACTTTCAGAAACACCCACTTACCACTTCTCTATGCTCTGTCCCCTGTTTGATTATTCTGAAATGATTGCTTCTATCTTTGCACTTCCACATTTACTAACGAGAACAGTGGCATTTGTATTATCAGTCAAGCTAAAACTGACTGTTCATCTATTAATGCATCGTCTATTATTTCACATTATTGGGCTTCGACCTGGCACTCTTCATGCATTTTTATGTTCCATCTAATAGACTATTCTTTAAATATGCTCTCTTTCATGATGAAAAATCAAAACAAATCCTTTCACTAAGGCATAATGTATGCCTGTTCACTATCCTTGGCTGTGAAAAGAACACTGATGAACTGAACCTTGCATGACATATATGATCACGATCAACAAATAACACCATGGCTTAAGAACGTGAACCATTCAACAATGTTTGACATAATGGTACTTAGCTGAATTAATTGAGCGAGTTAAACTCATTGTTCACCTGTAGCCTTCATAAAACATTAACCTAATCGTTATGAATGCACAGTTGGTTTAATAGCTTGATAGATAATTTCATTTAATCTTTCAGTTGTATCTCATTTCTTTTGATGAATATGATGATGTAATCTTTAAATTATCCCATTTGTAATGAATAAGGGTAGCATGCCGAGCTCTACCCTTGTGGGAGCCCATTTTCCTCCACATGCTTGGTCTTCAAATAATGATCAGCTTCGTGATTTTCCCTATACCACAAGCACAAAGAAACAAACAATGTTATCATAAATAGAATATGATGATCATTTTGATGTTCTTCTTTCAGCTCATTCTTCTATACTTCTTTGATTGCTTCAGAGTATTATTAATAGTAGGCTGCACTATTGTTGGTGACTCATATAGGTTTCTTCATAATCGGAGCCACTGACACCCACCTATTTTCTCTTATAGGTCGACGGAACTCGAGAAGACAAAGGTGCATCATTCATCATCGACCATCATCCAAAACAGGCAATGATGATTATGTCGTTTACTTATATGATTTTTCTTTTGCATCTCCAATAGTGTAGTGTACTATTAATGGTGCATTGTGACAGTCACATCCATGACTTGTGTGGATATTTGATTTCATCTTTTATGCTTTTCATTTCGAAAAGAAAATGCATTTAAATGCAATGTTGTAATATCATTCTGATTCTTGCAATCAAATGAAACTATGTAAATATGAATTTCTTCATGAGATAAATGAAAGCATCTGAAAATATTTGTTGTTTATATGCTCAATTCTGCATGTCATTTAATTCTGGAATATTTGAATAGCACTCTGTAACTCCATTTCTCCTTTTAAATGCACAACTTTCACTTAATGAATAATGATAAAAATGCAAAACAACACTCAAACGTAATCTACAATTTCACCTCATGATATAATAATGTTCAGCCAGCTCCGCCAATCGAGCTATGGCAAAAAATTGGTAACAGTTATCAAACATAAGGTAATTGGCCCTTTTAAAATCCCACCTCCTCAGCAAGCAAATCATCATCATCATCATCATCATCATCATGTCTTGTTGGAATCTCTAATTTCTTCTCTCTTGCTTTTCGTGCTAACATGGTACCATGACAGTTAATCAGATCATTATCATCATTGCATTCACCATGCATCAGTACATTACACATTGCACATTACATATTGCATATTGCATATCATATAGGAAATATTAAAAAAACATCATCACATTGCATTTCCATTATTACTCTAAGCATCTCACGAATCATTACATTACATTCATTTCACATAAAAAATAAAAATGATCATCCCATACCATAAACATTATTTGTATCTATCATAAGCATAACGTAATCATCCCATATCATAAACATCATTTGCATCCATCATATCATTTGCACTCATTCTATCATAACATTGCATAAAACATCACATAACACATATAAGCATCCATTACGCTATCACATACACACCATACAACATTTGCAATAGATAAACATCATGTACACATATCATCATCATATATCATCACCATATAACATCATACCATCCATCATTGCATAATATAGATTTATTATTCTAAGCATTTGCATAGCATAACATTTGCACCATCCATACATAATCATCATAAAAAGTGCATAAAAAGATACTGGAAAAGAAATGCATCCATTCATAAACATCTGCATAATCACTGCATCACATCATAACAACATAACATCACATCATCACATTGCATCACATAAGATAGAACATCATTGCATAGCATATAAAAAATAAAAATCATGGACATAATTCATAAAATAGGACATAGCATATCACATCAAAATCATCATCATATATATCATCAAATATACTATCATGGTACAAAAAATTAGATCAATGTACATGTGTATGTCAATAAGTACAATCGACCCATGAGGCTATAAAAAACAAGCCCAAAGGGCACAAAAAAATCCTGTCTTTGATCAAAATGAAGGCCTAGCCCTGCTGGCTATTGCCCTCGCCACTTGCTCTGTCCCTGTGACCCTCTACACTTCTGTGGCCTGTCCTCTGGAAAAAGTCTGAAACTCGAGCCACCCTCAACACGGCCTAGTAGTAGTACATCCTATAATAATTTTCCTCCTGCATGACCTCTCTGTAAGCCCAGAGTGATATTGTGTTCCGAGAGGAGGAGGTGGCCATGCTCTCTAGTTGCTATTAGCGGCCCATCTCTACCACCACCTATAACTCTGCGGATTGCCTCTGCAAAATGGCTTGATCTCGCTCTGCCCTGGCCTGATCCCTCTCAGCTGTTAGTGCCTGTACTTGGGCTTACAACTGCAAAATCTACCCATCTCTAGGATTTGGCTATAGAGGTGGCTGTACATGAGGCTGATCCTACTCCCCATCCTTGGGAGGTGTCAGGATCCTGTCATGGTGTCCTGGATCTTGCTCCTGCCAGTCCTGGTGCCCCGGCTCTTACTCTTGCCTCTGCTCTCTGACCCATGGATCCTTGGGTGGTTGGTCCTGTGGCCTATGATCCTAAACTGGTTGATCTGGTGTTGGCCCTCTGCCCCCTGATCCTGATCCCCCCAGCCTTGTCCTGCTCCCCTGCCTCTAGCTCTGCGTCGGGCAGAAGGTGTACCTAGCACTGTAAGCCATAGAGGTGGATGAAACCAACCTTTGTATGCTTAAGTCACCTTGGGATCTGCCTGTCCCTGGTTGTATGGCCATGGTTGGGTTGCCAGTTGTCTGAAACTCTCCACTGCCTTGGAGGTAGGTATGTATCGCCCCCAAGAACCCTGGCTTTCCATCCTCGCAAAGATAGCTACATAATGATCATTGGGATGATCCTGTGGTTCACCAAACTATCACTGGACCCTACCTGATAGGTACATCTCAATCATAGTGTGCTCTCGCCCCTGCATCAAACGGTCCTAGCGAACAAAGAACAACTACTATGCATCATCAAACCAACCTGGCTGCCCAAGGTATCGCCTTCATCAGAACACTCGCATGTCATCAAGGACCCTCCTCTAATGAGGAACCTCGTGCTCTCTTATATGGGTAAACAAAAGGCCTCCTCTGTAATGCCAGACCACTGGATCATCTGGCTCCATCGGAATAGGAATCACTCATGGACGAAGCACGGGAATGTGCTCCCATGCCCAGATATATAGGAGTGTGACTCTTGCTCCAATGCCCTGCCATCCAAGTAGGAGAACTCTTGAAGATCTCTATAAAGAGAGGCTAGAAAAATTGGGCCCCATGTAAAAAGTGTTGGTTGACGTCAGACCATCCACTCCCAAGCGAGCCCCCAACCAGGACTGAAATATCGATCTCATCGATCTAGGGCGACAAGACATGATATAATAGCAACAATCACCAAGCGGTAGGGTGAGACGAGGGACCTATGACACTCTAGCTCGATCTGGGCCTCGCAGAATATGATCTCATCGGTGTCCATAATAGCATAGTAGGCCTCCCTTTTGGCATCCATGTTGTAAATGATTTGCTCACCATGGATGGGTAATCTCAAGATCTGCCACACGTCCTCTAGCGTGACTGTGGCCTCGCCGGTCGAAAAGTGAAATGAAGAGGTCTCACTATGCCACCTCTTAGAAAGTGCCATCAACATGCCTAGGTGTGTCTGCACGGGCGGTGTGTAGGCGATATACCAAAGCCCCATCTCTCTTAGGCGCTTCTGCTCCCTCTCGGTAAGATCACATAAATACCCAAAAATATCTCGAGACCTGTGCTCGTGCGAATAGATCTCTCTCACATCCTCTTGCATCAGGAAAAGTCACCGTGTTAAAATTCATCAAAAAAATTTTGTTCGGACTTGTCTTAGTGTTCAGAAAATCACCCTAGTGTCGCTACCTGTGAAGGCAGTGCAGTTTGAAAATTTCAATTGCGACGTTGGAATCTCCAAATCCTCAAACTGCACTACGGTGGTGCACTTTGTCAAAGCATCACAGTTTAGCAGAAACCCTAACTTTAAAGTCCATCGCGGAAGTGCACTTTACTAAGGTGTCAAAGTTTGGAGTTTAAACCTAAACTCCAAACAACACCGCGTTGAAGCATCTTGCAATGGCGGTGTAGTTTAAACATTGAGTGATGGAGTTTGAAATTGTTAGCGGTGCAATATGGCACCGTGTCTAAAGATCTAGTTTCAAAAGCATTAAATGAGCACGAAAAAAAGAAGAAGCTCAGGTTAGGTTGACTCACCGGTGGTCCAGTGCTGGGAAGTCTCTGGTGCATCCGTACCTTGTTAGAAATATGCATGGGGAGCTCACGTTGCGCCATCTCGCCAAGGCGTCAGAGCTCAAAATCACAAAATCTCTCAAGGCTGAATGTGAAAATGAATTGGAAGTGGCCCAGGCTCAGGGCCTATTTAAGCCTAAAAATTAGGGTTTTCTAACCTCGTTTAGCCGTCCGGGAAGGCTCTAGGTCCCCTCGTCCCATTTTTGTCTGTTTGAGGGTCGTTTCATATCATTTTTTGTGTCTTTTTTACCTCTTGGAGCCTTTATGGACCTGTCAAGCACCTTGTCCTCTCTTTTCGCAAGATCACCCAAAAATCAATCTTTTTGTCTGATCTCTTAAGGGGGCAGTATATTGGCATGTTTTCTTTTGCCGGGGCAGCAGTGGGGCAAGTTTTGAAATCAATTTTTTTTTGGTTTTTGATCGAGATAGTTTATTCTTTGAACCAGTGCAACAAGTGCATTGCTTCAAAGAGGGACAAAATGTAGACACGTAAAATGTACTGATTGGCATTACATGCTTAATCCCAACTACTAACACCGTTTCATCCCTAATCATCCCTCAGTCTAACCATTTAATCGAATACCCTTATTTGATTAAATTCATCAATTTTCCTCTCTTAATTAAATAAATCATTTATCTGTTTAAGTCATTCTCTCTCGTTAATTAAATCAATCAATATGATCTAATTAACCTTAGCCCCTTTATTTAATTAAATAAATAAATTTTATTTAATTAATCTCTAAAGTCTATCATCTCATTAAATTAAATAAATTGAATCTTTATTTGATTTAATCTAACCCATCATCCCCTTTAGTTGAATAAATCAAAATATTTATTTAACTATCTCTAAAATCATATTCCTTTCATATTTGATTTAAATTAACCCATAAATCTAAGTCAAATTTGTCACATCATCTAATCCCTCATTAAATTAATTGACCCTTGATTAATTTAATCCTAATTCATGTCTCATCCTCTAGCTTTTGCCACTTGCACATGAAAATAGATTAAATTCATTTATTAAATCTCTATTTTCTCTCAACATGGCATAATAGAGGAATATTCCTTCAAATTTGAATTCAAATCCAAGTGGACTTTGTCCTACCAACAAGACATTTATTTCATCTTTGCATTGAGCCAAGTGGCATTTAAGACATTGTTTTTTCCCTCTTACATGTCATTTCATTATTTTCAAATTCCACCTAATTGCATTTATGGGCACGTTCATCAAAATGTGCACATCCTTCATCCACCCATCTCTTGACAAGTGGCACCTTTCCATTGGTTGAAATTTAGTCCCACATTGCTTCATTTTGGGCATTTCTCCAACTTTCCATTCTATAAATAAGAGGTCTCTTTCCTCATTTCATCATCCACAATTTGAGCAAAGTTATTATACTCAAATCCATCCTCAAGCTTAGCTATTTTCATCAATTTGCATCAAATCCTAGCTAGGTTATGCAACTTTTTCATCATGCAGCTTCATTGAATTTTTAACAAAGTGGATCACTCTTCATCACCTATCAACATTGCATCATTGGAGTTGGGAATGGGCCAATTTTCACATCAAATTGGCACCAATTCCCCCATGGGATCAAGAGTTTGCTTGTTTAATTAGGATTCAATCTCTTTTTATTACTTTCTTATTGTGTTCTTCATCTCATTTCCTAATTTAAGCTTTGTAAATGGATTTCATGGGGAACTTAGATTCTAACTTGCATTTCAATCTTCTATTGTGTGTGTTCTTTATGTTTTGCAGGTACTAGGATCTTGGTTCTACAGTTATTATATCCTTACTTAGGTTTTGGACTTACATAGTGATATATACATCCTTTATTCTACACTCCCACCCTAAGATATTATACCTTATGACTCCTTTCATATGTTATTCCTTGGCTAATATTAAATCATACATATTAAATTTTGATAGGTTCTTATCTTTCATTATATATAATCCTTATATTCTTGATATTTTCATGATAATTTTTTTACTAAAGATTAATATGTTTTCTATGAGGTTTATGATAGTAATAAGAATCTATGAATCAAAGATTTATCATAGTAATAAGAATCTATGAATCAAGGATTTATCATGTGTTAGTGATGTGTCTAGGATATGAAAGTTATTGATGATGTTAAACCTCCCTCACTTATGCATGAAATTGTTATACCAGTTGACTGTATATCTCTTACATGCCACGTGAGTCCTATGTCCACATATTCATGTGATTTGAATGTATTACCTTCTTTTAGACACGTGATGATAAAAATGTAAAAAAGAATAATTTTTTTACATTAAATTTTCAACTTATGGACACATATAATTTAGATACACATGTATTACTTTCAACTACATGTGATGATGACAACCCTTTACCCATGCCTAGAGTGATACACATCAACTTTGAATTGTAGGTATCTATAATGATTATTCTAGTGAGGATCATTCTAATGATTGTACTTATTATATCACTAGTGATGATATTTCTAATGATTGCAATTCTTCTACTACTAGTGATATACCTTGTTCACCTTCACATGTAGTCTTTAGCCCTCACATAGTAACAATTCTTGTTCCCTATATTATGGTTTCATGCAGTCTATTGATGATATGTTTAGTGATGAGCATAATGATTCTTCTTTGTCTTCATGTGATGAGGTTGATGAATATTTGTTTCATGACATGATGTTAATGACAAACATTCATTCATTTAACAACTTTTATAATTTTTATAATTTTTATTTTTTCTAGTTTACAATTTTACTCTTTTTATTTATTACTTTTATAATCTTATAACTTTTATATTTTTATAATTTAATTATTTATATAACTGTATAAAATTTTAAAATTAATTTCATAAATTTATTGGTTTATTAATTTTAATTTTACTATATTTATAATTTTGATATATAATGGTTTTATTAATTATAAATATTTTTTTATTTACTATTTTTTAAGTACTCTATTAATTTTATAAATTTTGAGAATTCTATTTTTTGATTTTATATATTTTTATTAATTTAATTTTAGTTTTTAATCTTTCCTTTATACTTTTATTTATTTTCTAATCAACAAGAAGGTAAAAGACCCCTACTCATTATATTATTAAAAAAGAAAATAAATAGATATGCTTTAGATGTTTGAAATAATGGAGTAGAGGTAAAAACTATTACCAAAAATTCCAAAGAGAAAATTGAACAAACTACACATTTCTTTCCCCTCCCTCTCCTATCTTATCATGTGGGAGTAGAATGGAAAGTTGATTCTTGATTACCCACCAAAGGAGAGGTTTTCTTATTTATTTTCATAGTGGTGTAGTTAGTGGGGGAGCTAAGGGGGCTTCATTAATCGAGGAATATATATCCCAACAAAACCAAAATGGGCATGCACTTTGTCAATTCATAAAGAAGAAGATATATTTATTAAAAGTAGATATTTTTTTTGAAAATAAAGAGACTCACCTATCACACCATCTTTGCCAATAATTATGTAGTTTTTTCCTCTATGCTCTTTATGACCCTTGGTTTGATGGTAGCCTTTTCCCATCCTCCATGTAGGGCATGAAGCTCTCAATAATAGAAAATCCCAAGTTGTGGGGAAGTTTGGTATGGTTGGAGGAAGCTATAATAGAATCTACCACAACAGGCTCTAAAATAGATGTGAGATTAGAAGTAGCTAGAGATGAAAGGGAGGTGGAAATATAATTTTAAGCTATTAAAAACCATGTTGAATTAAATAGTCATGCAAGAGTGACATGAGCCTCTGTTTTTTATTAAAATATTATACTTTTCTAATTTTATAATATTTATAATTTCATTATTTATTTGATTTTATATTTATATGTTAAATAATATTATAAATTTATTTATTTGATTATTTTATTAATTTCATAATTTTATTATTTTAATTTAATATTAGTTAATAGGGGTTTCTATTAGGGGAATTTCCCTTGAATTGTGAGGGTTTGTTCATAAGAACCAATCCTATACAACTCATTTTGTAGAGATACTGCTTTATCTATCACTCTACTAGTAGGGGCTTGTATAATTTACTACTCCTATAACACTCCTACAACTTGAACACCTTCTCATTTCTTCTCATATCTCCTCCTATAAGACATCTTTCATATCACTCTACTATACTCCAACATTACTTGTAGGCCTACTACATTCTCTCAATGTCACCCCCTATTTCCTCTTGTAGGGCATCCTCCTTATTGATCCATTATCACATCCTCTAGGATCCTTGTGGGTCTATCACCTACACTTTTAATTGAAACAAGACTAACACTTTAGCACACCATTTTGGTGCTATGATATCCTTGGGAAGATTTGAACCTTGGTCTTCAACATGAGAATCAAGTGGTTGAAGTGGTCTTACCACTTGACCACAACATTGTGACATTTTTTTTACTTTATTAATTTTATACATTTTACAATTTTGTTATTTTTAATGTAATAAATTTAACTTAAAAATTAATTTATATAAGTTGAAATAAATGTTAATATTTTTTTAAATATAGATTTTAATATACTAAAAAAATATTATTAATATTAAAAAGAAGAGAAAAATATACCAAAAAAGAAAAGAAAAAAAGAATATCTACAAATACAATTGAAGGAGAAGTAGATGACATGCATGCAAGGAGTTTCTCATGAAGTTTTCATGCAAAGGTAAGACAAAAAAATGTTTTCCCACCTATTTATACCCAAACCCCTTAGATTGAATCTAATCGAAGCCCCTTTGATTGAATTCAATCTTTCCACTGGGCATTGTGCTTGTGCTCACTAGGTTTGATTGAAGGCGATTCAATCAAAGCCCCCCTACAATCAAACCCCAATTATTTTGGGCATGATTTTTGGTTTTGTTTTTTCATTTTGACTAATAAGTGGGACTCAATAGTGTGTTATTTCCTATCTAGTGCTCACTTCTAACATCTTTATTTAATAAGATTGACAATAACCATTTTGATTGTTTGGTGTACTAATTTTCCCTAAACTTGCACCTTGTATCACACTTAACCTCTTTTAGAAATGAACATTATTTTCTATTTCAATCTCCATCTTTTCACCACCTTTGATATCATCGTGTCTATAACAACTATCCCTTGGATGGAACTACATGTGGGCACACCCATAATTACTATTTAAAAATTATTTTTCTTATATTGACTCGTACCTTTTCACTTCACTTCACATGTCTAACTTCTCATATGTCTAAACATACAATAATGATTGTAAATTCTTAATAAATAAAATATAATGAATTAAATACAAAATGACAAAAAGAAGTAGAAACAACAACATTTAACAACATAATAGAAAATCATCACTACTTATAAAGACATTAATGATCATAAATTCTTAATAAATAAATAATAGAATAATACATAACAACAAAAATGAATAGAAACAATAACAATCAACACAATAGAAAGTCATCATATTTATAAAGACATCATGACCATTTTTTTTTATATATATTAAAATGGCATTAAGGGGGCCAATTATGTAATTATATCACTGAACTTGTCGATTGAACATTTACAAATTTATTAAATTACAAAAAACTTTGATTTCTTCCCTTTTACCAAACTGAATTTGCTTCCTCCATAACCTCAAATTCTTCCACAGATCATAAATTCTTATAAATAATCAAATAATAGAATAAATATATAAAAATAAATAAAAACAAAACTTAACAACACAATAGAAAATTTCCATTTTATACTTACCTACACAGATCTAGTATTGGCTTTTATACAAACAATCACATAATTAAAGCTTTTAGAAGTTTTCTACTTTTAGCACCACTGAGTAGACCGTACCTGCTTTAACACATAAAAAGCAAGTTGCCAAGAAGAGTTTCCCACATGAAAAGTAAACTTTAAGTACTAGAGTTTCATCCAAACCTTTTGGAAAGATTTTAAACTCTTGGTGGGGTCTTTGCTACTTTTGAAAGGCCTGGCAAGTGACTCATGATCCGTTGGAAGCAGCCTTTTAATCAATTTCCCTCACCAAAAAATTCAAAAGAGGAATCCCAAAATAAAAACCCAAGCCAGCTCCGAACAGCTCGTTATGGAAATGATCAGTAATCTTTACTCGGGCTTTAGAAACTCCAGATAATCTTTATTCAGTTTGCAGTGAGATGGATATCCAGCTCACCCACGACACCTGGGTTAAATCATCATCATTCATGCGTCATGCCCAAGCTAAACTCAAAACCAGCATGGCAACACTCTAATTCGACGGCCAATTCCGCCTGTAAAATAAAGTTCGTAACACGGCCCACATAGCGTGTTGGGACGAGAACGTCGAGGAACCATATCGTGAGAATGACTCATTTTTGTCTGTCAGGGACCCACTCTGCGCTCTATATACCATCCCCTCCTCAACTCTTCTTCTCACCACGGACACCACTGCAACGCAAGCTTTCGATTGTACTTGTCCCTGTTGCTTGCAGAGTAGAAGAAGAAGAAGAAGAAGAAATGGGCAAACTCAGTGCAATGCTGTGCGTTGTTTTGGTGTTGGCAATGATGGGATATTCTATTGCGCAGGCGCCAGCCGGTTCTCCAATGGCATCGCCCAAGCTCTCACCGGCTCCATCCCCTGTAAAAGCAGCGCCATCGCCCTCCCCGTCAGCTGCTCCTCCGGTTACTGCCACTGCCCCAGCACCCGCATTATCCATCACTCCCACCCCCGCGGGAGCACCGGGCCCATCCACCGCCTCCACCACTTCATCCGGTGTCTCTGCTACGGGATCTCAGAAACTGGCGGTCTTTGGCGCTGCTTTGTTTGGAGGGGTCGCTTTGCTTCTGTAAATAGACGCTGTAATGCCATCTAATTTATTCATGCTGAGATATTTGTTGTTTGTGAGGAAGAACAGTTTCTTGTTGTGGGAGAGGCTCATTTTCCATATATGTATTAGGGGCCGATTGTATTGATTCGGCGGTTAGCTGTGCTGCATATCCGATTTTATAAGATTATTGTTTGTTTCCTCTGCAATTTTTCCAAGATCCAGTTCAGAATCGAAATTCTCCATATTTGTTTTTCGTTGGAAATTTCATCATGTCCGGAACATGAATCATGGCTTGTTTAGCTACTTCTACTTTTGGATTCTTGAGTGAATATCTGCAATAGAATAGAATTCATGAATGATGACATTGATGGCAAAATGACACGATCTCTTGAATTCTAATCGTAATGCTATACACGGAGATTTGAGGATTGCTGACCCTGATTTTTACTTTCTATTATTTATGTTAAAATGCATCCTTTATTATGTGGAAAATTAGTTATAAAAGCTTTTGGATTCAACTGTGTATGCTATATTTGATGAAGTGGTTCAAACGTCGATCAAATGTAACATACACATTGAATCCAAAGCTTTCACAACAGATTTAATATATTTGTAGCACATTCATTTATTTTAATAATATTGTGATTTTATTTTTTCTTCTCATTTAAGTGTTAATCTTTGTGTCTGTTTTTTTTAGAAAACTAGTAAAAGCATGTAAATATATTATTGAATGGTTGATAAGTACATAAATAAATAGTTCTTTTGACTCAACATTGTATATTTATGTCTTTTATCAAAGTCACTTTGTGAAATGCTTGATTAATAGTACTATTTTTATATGTGCCCATACACCATCCCTAACACCTCTAGATGCTTTTACTAGTTTATATGTTATCTATGATAATGTTTCATTGAAACTCTATGTCAATTTAATTTTTACAATGTAGGCTACTTATACAATAGTGATATTCACCGTATGAATATGCAAAAACTATCAATACACTTTTCTTAGAAACTACTAATAGATTTGACATTGAGTAGGGCTAGTGACAAATCCATAATGGCCAGTTAGGGTGGGCATAGGCACACATTAAAATGAAAGCCTCTTTCCATTTGAAGCATTTTTCTTTCACACTATTTTTCTTTTCTTTCTTTTGTACATAATTATCTTCTTTTTAATGTCAATAGTTGACATAAATGATGTTGTAAATCTTTTTGGCTTCTCATCCATCTCATTTCCTACTACATAGAACATCAAACATAAAAGGATCATTTGAAGACTAAAAATAACTAGGACCGTGAAACCAAATTGAAGAAATATTATAGATGGTTAGAGAGGAAGTATGAGAATAATTATGAGATATTAAATTCTCTCATCTTAAAAACAAAGTGAAGAAATATAGATGTCCATTAATTCCTAAAGAAATACAATGTAGTCCCTACTAAACATTGTAGAGGTGATCTACAAGAAATTGTTTACTACAGTTTAGTGAAATTTGGAGTTTTAGTATTAGTTAACATATTTTAAAATAACACATATCTTATTTAGGATTACATCAATTTAATCTAACTATTCGTTATTGCATCTTTCTTATAGAAACACATTTGAAATCAAATGCTTGATTATAATCATTTACCATAGATTTCTAGATTTATCTATGTGAATTTTTTTTATCATAAATGTTTCATATCAAATTTCATGCTTTTAATTGATTATAACCATGTTACATATGTCTAAGTAGTAATAATAAAGTTTGAGAAACAATCATTTCAACTAAATGTAATTTAGTAACCTTAAAATTTATCCTGCATCACTTTTTTAATCTAACACATAAGCTAAGCAATGCATGTATTTTTTATTATATAAAGAAAGCTTATATCTAGAGTTGTTAATATAAAGAGATAGGAAATAATGTTTTAAATAATTTAAGAGATATAAATGTAGAAAATCTAATCCCCTTCTATAGACAAATAACACTAGTCATAGAAAGATCGTAAAGTTGATTGTTCTTCATCTTTATGTTGAACACACAAAAGTACTAAGAGGGGGGTTGAATAAATACTTACTCAAATTATTTACTTCAAACAACAATTAATCAAATGTAAGTTTTTAGTCTAGAAGACCACATAAGCACACAACCATAACACCAGATTTATGTGGAAAACCCTAGAAGGGAAAAATGGTGAACTAGCTGCTTGGATCTACTATCCAAATCTAGCCTCACAAATAAAATAGATTAAATTAACATTTATGGGCTACAACCCAAAGGAATTTGCAACTCCCTCAAGTGCTACAATACTTAAAATGAAAATGAGTCTATGACCTCTGTACAAAGATACTTATCTGATTCATATATTTCTTTCACAAAATAGACTACTTCAACTTTCTGTTGACTTTTCCAAACTCTACATTACAATCTTACTTCTGCACAACTACTCTACCAAGCTCTGCAACATCAAAATACTTTCAAATAACTCTATTCTATCACCACAACTATCTCCACTATCTCTACAAAAAACATTACTACTGAGCTACCATGTCTGAATTCATCCTTTCCATATTTCATTATAAAAATAGCTTCTAAAGTTATTTGCACATTATCCTTTTTAACATACACATCACACATCCATACATCTTTCAATAATCTTGATCTCACAATTATATCCTCTGTAACACTTCAAAACTTTCTCCTTTGTTGGTAAAGATGAAAGGTATAACACGTGCAATGACCATGATTGTCGGCTCCTAAGACATCTACGATAAGTAGAAATCAAATGTGGTTTAAACCAAAAAATAATCAAGACCTTTTTACCTTATCACTCATCTCCACACTGGCTCACACTTCCAAACACTTGGTGTAATCATCTCAGCATAAAAAGTCGGCCCAACAAACACATAACCTTCTTTATATTAGCTCTAGACCAAAAGTAGTACTAGAGGAACAAAAATAGCATCATGTGGATCATGTCATGGAAATTATATGGATTTCTAGACATTCTTATACTCTCCATTGACCATTTCAAACCATTTCATGTTAGCTCAAATACTTGAGCACTGATGACGGTATCCCTAATACAATCTGGTTACATAGTCTTGATGTAAAATATTGAAAATCATACTTGCAATAGAAAAAGACATTTGAAAGTTGAAATGAGCATACCAACTAACCATATGAGCTTATATTTCAATCAACAAAGTCAAATGTCAAGATGCGGTGAAAAATAGTGGTATCTATTATCTCCTTCAACTTACCTTAGCTAGCAACAAGACTTATCTTCACTCAAATGACTCAAAAAACTATTGTGATACATATTGCCACTTGAAAATTAAGTCATATGTTTATCCTACTTGTATCTAGAAATCCTATAAACTACATGACCATATCTTCAATGGCGGAGAAGTGTGAAGCAATATACTATCTATTTGTGACTACAACTACCCTGTTTCACTATTTCCTTCACTCTATTGACTCTAAAACAGTTTGTGGTATGTTTCATGATCTCAAATTTAAACCATACATACTTGAGAGAAGTCACAAGTTATCTTCTCTATCTGCAGGATCATAACTTCAAATATGGTAAAATATGGCATATTCTCGTGAGTCTGTGACACCTTTCTTGTCTTGAACTTTACTTAATCAAATTTCTTCAAATTTTTTGCAACTTTCTTTATCCAGTGCCAAGCCACATGACTTCATAATTTCTATGATATTCATTATCAACACAACTCATCAAAGATATTGACAACATACACTTATCTTGAACTTACACATGAACTTCAAAAGATAAGGTATAACTATGTACTAATGATACTAATCTCCTTATCTTCATCATCACCACACTTTTGATCTATTAGTACAACTGTGTATAGATGATCTTGATCATTATAACTCCTTTGATCCGCTCCTTTGACATCACTACTCAGTTGTGTAGACACATAAAAATGTCCTAGACTCGCAAACCACATTTTTTAACCACATTCTTCTATGTCTAACATCTTCTTCACATAATTAAATTATTCAATAATGGCATAATTCTTAATTATTTTCCTCTTTATTATTTAAATAAATAAATTTTATTTATTTATTTAAATACATCATTAATTTCTAAATGTCTTCTCATAAATAAATAAATTCTTTAATTTATTTAATTATTGGCCACATAGGCATTTTCCCCATTTTAAATAAAATTATTTATTTAAAATGGTCCCACTTTCTAATTTCTCTCCAAGTAAATAATTAGAAATTAATTATTTACCGTCACATGGCCCCACCTTTTGAATTAAATTAATTTTTAATTCAAAATAGCATTTTTTCTCCTTAAATCAAGTAATTTCTAATATTATTTGATTTTCCATCTCTCTCTTTTTCTGTGCCATTCTTATCTCCTTGTCACATGCAATCTTGTCCCTGATTTGATTTTCTGAAATTAAATCTTGTCCACTTATTTCAAATTTACCCTAATGTTGCCCTAACCCTAATTGTGGGTTGTCACATTGAATCTTGTCCATTTATTCTAGGGCATTTGTCAATCTTCAATCTTGGCCATTCATTGAAAATTGCATTTTCTATAAAATGCCAATTTTGGTCTCATTTGCACATCTCATGCTCTTGCAATTTCTTGTCATCTTAACTCTTGCAATCTTGTCTTAGGCATACTTTACATCTTTTGACATTTTGGCATACTTTAGGCATATTTCATAGTTGCTAAACTAGTTGCATAGTTGCATAGTATTGCATTTTACATCAAATCCTTCAACATTTTACTTTGGTCTTGGCATAGTCATAGATTGCTCACATAAAATCTGAGGGCAAACTACATATTGCAACAAATAGAGAAGGTGTAATGGAGGTCAATCATGGAGGTTGAAGACACAAGGTGATATCTCTCTTTATTTTCATGTTTTTCCTCCTTTGTGCTTCATTATTTACTTTGGGTTTGATTTATTTATGCACTAATCTGCTAACCTATATTTTCCCCATAGTTACATTGGTGAACCTGACGCCAAAATCATGATTTTTGTAGATTTTCGTACGGATTTTTGTGTTTTTTTGCAGGTATAGGTAGAAAACGTCGCATTCATAATTTTTTGAGCTGCAAACGTTCAATCACGACGCATTTTCTTTGCAAAGTGACGCATCTACCATCCAAAGGTGCATTTGTCTGACAAAAAGTCGTATTTGTTCTTCTGCGATGCATCTTTAAGACCCCAAACGACACATTTGAAGACCATGATGCATCTGATCTGTATATCGACGTATCTGACTGGAAAATTCCTTTGTACGAGACCGAGCTGCATTTGCTGTGCAGAATGACACATTCACTCTGCTGCGATGCATTCGTTTGGTAAATTTTTGCTTTTAGTTTTTCTAGAATTTTCCAAATTTCTCATTTCAATCTAATAGCTAAGGTGTTTTTCTGGTTACTAGTCTGCTGTTGCAGCATGTGGCTTTGAATTTTCATGGGTCCAAGACATCTTTTTAGACTACTAACAAGTGGTTTTGTAGGTTCAAATGCCCAAGGATTTTGTTTTGAAACCATTTGTGTTTGTTTTAGATTAGAAAACACTTCCATTGGTGCTCTAAAAATAACATTTTCTTGTCTCACTTAGATTTAATTAGGGGGGTTAAAGAACTTTGCTTGATTGTGGTTGAAGGTGGTAGGTGATTATGCTCTCACCTTGTGCAAACTAGGTGATCAGAAAACCAGACCCATCTATTTTATATTTTTGAACCTTAGAGGGGCCTGCCTCGAAAGAGGGAATGACTCCAACCAGTTTTTCACTCAGGCTGGTATATAAAAGGATGAGTCTAAATTGTCAAGTCCTCATGGTATGTAGGTCTTAGCCGTGTAGTACCTGTTAAATAAATATTTGAGCAGCTCCCTTCGGGTTTATCTTTTGTACATTGTGTGTGCGCCGGCCTATGCATCGCTGAGTTTACTCGGCTTTTTATCAAAGTTTTGATCTACCACTTTGCGCATCTACTCTTCGCAGCTTCGGGTATCGGCATTCCTTTCGGATCCTGGGAAACTCCACTATACTTCCACGTGTCATGGTTACAAGATGCTTTTGTTCCTTGTTTCCTTGAGGCCTCGTTGGGCTGCGAAATGCTTCCACGAAGCTTTCATTCCTAAAAGGTGTTGGCAGGCCCCACATCTTGCCTACCACGTGCCTAACGACTGATCTATTATACGGGCGATGAGCCAGATGAACCAAATAATGCTATTGGTTGCTACTTGTCATAATCATTCGCAACGAAGGATGACACTTGTCTGATCGAACCTGGCTGGGACCACCGCCATCATTGCAGAGGATGCACTTGTGCCCAGGATGATTGGATGCTATGTTCTGGCTTGATGCTGTTGTAACAGCCTTGAGAATATTCTGATTCAGGCATCATTGCAGAAGATTGCGAGATCTTTTCAGTTACTACTCTCCAAGGCGGTGGGAGGTTTTTTGCTATATATACTTTCTCTGTTGTTGAGAAAGGAGCCGAAAATGGGAGAAAAACACACTGGTTTTAGCAAAAAGACGCCAAGCCTCTATTACTATTTTATTTAATTGCAAAAATCTCATATTGTGCCAATTGTTCAGCCTTTCTATTTTTCATGCTTTTGATCAAACCGTGAACTATGCTTTATATTTTCTTGACACTTCATTTGAAGAACTTCTATATATGTTGGATGCAAGTTTTCTTACCTAAATCCTGTCTAATGACTCTTCTTGGTAGCAAGAATGTATGCAATATTATTTTATGTCAATAAATGAATTGTCTATGCTATAATTTTAAGTCTCTGATGTTTTGGAATACAACAACACCATTCAAGCCCTTAAGTCTATGATTTATCATGCCCATCATCAAATCTTGGCACATCGCTTTAGGTTAGACTTTACTTTATTATATCCACTTCCTTTTTCCTTTCCAAACCCCATTATAGAAGAAGGCGACTTTTCTAAAATCTGAAGGTTACTCAGTTTAGTGCAAAAGGTCCCCCTTAAACTGAGTTTCCCATAAGACTCTTTTATCTTGTCAAATTTTGGCATCAATAGTTTGTTCTTTTTTGGCACGCCCGGTGGGACTCAAACTTAATGAAATTGCATTGTAGAGGGGTGTATGAGCCATCGACCTGTAACTAGATCCTAAACTGCAGGTAATCCAAGTTTACTAGTACCTCTGCTAGGGACAGTCCAGGTCGCTAATCAACTGGTAACCATTCCATTCCCACCACCTTTTCCTCTCACCATATTGCTGTCCACCAATAGAAACTACGTAGCATGGGATGCTGGAAGTCCCCTGGTAGCCCTGATAGCTCCCGCTGTCTGGGGCGCTATCCCAATTTCAGCCATGAAAGTTATCCCCAAATTTTCCAGAGACAGCTCAAGAATGCCAGCAGAACATTTGCAGGATGTGGCAGATGTATGTCTGGTACATGGTATTATAGCGCAGAATGTAGCCTTGAGGCTCCTCACCACGTCTTTCAAAGGCAAGGCTCTGGATTGGTACCGAACACTGACTCCTAATTCAATTCACACCTGGGATGAGCTTGGAGATCGATTCTATGAAAGGTTCTTGAATGACGGAGATCGTTCTTCATTGTATTACCAGCTATCCGTCATAAAACGAGCCCCCTAGGAGGCTCTGATGGACTTCAATGCCCGATTTCATGCAAATTGGCAGAGGATCCCTGTTACCATCCGCCTGACTCCCAAGTTGGCCTTTATATTTTATCTAAAGTCCATCAATTTTGACATTTCCATGATGATCAAGTCTTTGGGAGGAACTACTCTACTAGATGCTTATGGTACCGCTATCAAAGCTGAGAATCATTTGATAGATTTCAAAAAATTGCCTCTTCAACCTATTATGCCAATATTTCTTGAAATATCAATCTCCGTGTAAGAGGTCGTGTCAACTAGTGTGCCCGCAATTGCCCAGTCAATGTACTCATATGCGACCGCCCCTAAAAGCATGGCTTCTACATCAGGTTCTTCCAAGGATGAAATAAGTGACCTCAAAGAGATGTTGTGAACCATGGAAAATGATATAACCACTCTTAAGCAGAACCAAGCAACACCTCTGAGGCCTGCATATCAAAACTATCAAGGCGAGCAGTCTTCTTATCAACAAAATCAATATCAGGGTGCGCCTCACACTAATCCACCAACACCGACTACAAACCAAATGGTGCCAGTGCCTACTCCGCTGACAAGTGCGTCGCCAAGCTCGAGTAGGGAATTGATCGCAGGGCAGAACAATCTTATTGATGACATCAATCCGTGGTGTTTCCCCTACAACGATGCGCATATGCCCCGGAACTATCCGTGTGGCAACCTACAACAAAAGGTAGCAGAGCAATGCAGCTAAGGCACAACAATGGAAAATGGAGGTTATGTATATGCCTCACCACAAATGGAGAGCGTGGTCCTTACCGCACAAATGCAAGGAATGTCTTTAGAACAAGAATCAGATATTGCTCCTGATCATGCACTTTTCTCCTGGATGGAAGAAGAAGAAACAGTGTTTGCTAATGATGCATTCATATCCAAAACACCGCAGGTGCAGTCTAACTATAACACACGCTCAAAGAGGAGATTCACTGGTGAGCCAGTTGTTTCATGTTTGGACAGCTTGCAACTCAAAGGTGTGTCCGATCAAATTCCCAGTGCTTCAACCATCCTTTCACCTTCTCAACCACAGAAAGAGACTATTATAGCAAGAACCAAGGAGCAGAAATCTCCGAGTTTGTCACCTTTTAATGTGGTAGAACAATTGAAGAAATCATCCTCTAATGTGTCTTTTTGAGACATTCTAGCTATTCTGGAACAAAAGACGCTATTACAGAAGGCGCTTCAAGAAGAGATCACCCCGACATCAACAGAGCCATCTCCTAGTGCAAATGTTATTTACCAGATACCGCTAGTTAAGGTTCTTACAAACAATACAAAGGAATCCCCTGCCGAAAATAGAAGTAGGTTGAAACCTCAGCCCTTCTTCTTGACTCTCATTGTAGGAAGGAAGCTATTACACAATGCTATGATTGATTCTGGCGCTAGAACAACGGTTATGCCTAAACAGATAGCCGAAGCTTTGGGACTCAGCTACGATTCTATGAAAAAAGGAGTGATGCAGCTTGATGAAAATAAAATTGAGACTGTAGGTGTCATCAAAGCGCTTCCTTTAACTCTATTTTCCTACCCTAGTATCACGGTCCTGCAGGACACAGTGATCATAGATGTTCCTCATATGTTTGGTCTCTGTCTATCCTGGAGTTTACTTCAAAGGTGGGCGGATACCTGTCCTTGGATTGGTCACATCTGATACTTAGGACCAAGCACGACACAAAAATGAAGATAGAATCAGAGGTTCTACATTCTGAACATGTGGCGGATGAGGCCTTGATCAATTTTGAAGTTGCGCATACCTCTATCACCAAGCAAGAAATGTATTGCGTTGAATTGCTAGAGGAAGAGAAGGTGAGCGAAGATCGGAATGATAAAGAAGATGCTCTATTGAGTGAACATAGGCAATTATCATGCTACAGGATTGGGCACATATATAGTTTATGATGAAGACCAGGTACTTCCAAGGGTCACCAAAGAATCCAAAGGTAACCAGGAAAATGAGCTATGGACACTGTACTTTGATGGAGCAAGAAGCAAAGTAGGTGCTGGAGTAGGGGTATATCTAATATCCCTACAAAATAAAAAATGGTTGAGGTCTTTCCGCTTTCATTTTGCATGTTCAAACAATGAGGCTGAATATGAAGGGTTAGTCCAAGGCTTAAGCCTTGTGGAACGAATGGGCATTAAGCAATTAATTATGTTCAGAGATTCCAAACTGGTAGTTAACCAGGTCCAAGAAATTTCTGCAGTAAAGAATGTCCGCATGAGATCCTATCAGCACCGAGTCTGGGACCTAATTGAGGGTTTTGAAGCTTTCAACATCCAAACCATTCCCCGAAGAAAAAATAGCGATGCAGATCGCATAGCTGTGATTGGTACTCAGTTTGATCCTGTCTCTGACTTGCTTTAGAATGAACATTCAGTATGAGTACTAGTCCGATTAGCGATCCCCGACAATGATCAGAGTTGGAAAGTCTTTGAAAGCGATGAAAATATCACCTTGTTTATCCAACACTCAGGGGAATTCGCTGATCAGCTTCAACCAAAGGTCGCTGAGGCTTATGAAGGACAAGTTATGTAGCTCAAATCTAATAAAATTAGGAAAGGATTGGTTACTCTTAAAATTTTTTTGATTGTAATGATGCCCGAAATGATAAGCGGAAGTTCGTAGCAGAGAAAAGTGATTATGAGGACCTTCGGGTCTCCGATGGTAGGAATCTTCGAGTCAGAAAAAATGTCCCGCACCATGATAAGGAAAGGCTCATCAGTTTCTACGAAAAGTATGGAGTAGTGGCTTGGTCCTACGATGATCTGGAAGGTTACGATCTTGGCATCATTCAACACACTATTGAGCTAACAGAAGGTGCAAAACCAGTTTGATAGAAACAGAGGCCAGTGAACCCTAAAATTGAGGCCCTAATGGCACATGAGCTAACTAAGCTCATTGAGTCATGCATTGTCTTCCCAATCAAACACAGTACTTGGGTATCAAATCTAGTTCCAGTCCGAAAGAAGAATGGAGATATCGGCTTGTGTGTGGACTTCTGAGACCTAAACAGAGCATCTCTGAAAGACCACTATCCATTGCCTTCTATGGAGTTAATCCTACAAAATGTCGCAGGATCAAAAATATTTTCTCTACTGGATGGTTTCTCTGGCTACAATCAGACCCGTGTTAAAGAAGAAGATCAACACAAGACTATGTTCACCACAAAGTGGGGAACATTTGCATATGCTAAAATGCCTTTTGGTTTATCCAATGCAGGGGCAACATTCCAGCGGGCAATGGACGTCGCATTCAACAAACTAATCAATAAGTTTATTCTAATCTATTTGGATGACCTTACTGTGTTCTCTAAATCTAAGGATGATCATTTTGATCATTTGGAATTAGTTTTTCAAAAGTGCTAGGAGTTCAGGGTTTCCCTAAATCCAAAGAAATGTGTATTCAGAGTGCCCCAGGGTAAGCTGTTGGGGCATGTTGTGTCTAGAGAAGGTGTTTCAATTGACCTTGAACGAGTAAAGGCTATCAAAGAACTTCCCCTTCTGGTAAATAAGAAAGGTGTTCAGTCTTTCTTGGGAAAAGTAAATTTCGTCAGCAAGTTTATTTCTGATTTCGTGGGAATGATTAGGCTGATCACCCTAATGCTGAAGAAAGATCAAACATTCAAGTGGACAACCGAAGCTCAGGAGGCTTTTGAAAGGGTCAAGGAAGCTATTTCCACAGCCTCAGTGTTGGTTAATCCAGATCAATCCAAAGATTTTATAATGTATGCTTTCAGTAGCAAGTCCAGTATTGCTACTGTTCTAACCCAAAAGGATAATGAAGAAAAAGGGGAACATGCAGTGGCTTTCTATTCACAGACCCTAAAGGAATATGAGGCAAATTATAATTTTGTCGAAAGACAGGCCTTTGCAATAGTAAAGGGACTTAAAAAGTTTCACCATCTAATTTCCTACAACAAGGTGTTGGTATATATCGCACATTCCAGTGTGCGTGAATATATCATGGAGGGGGAAATCACGAAAAAAGGGCTAATTGGATCACCAAGATCCTTGAATATGACATTGAAGTCAAGCCTACTAAAACTATTAAAGGAAGAGGACTGTATGAATATATGACATAGAGCGAGGAGGTACCTGTCGTAGAGGAGCAACCAGAGCTCGTCTTGATAAATGAAACAAAATCGGAAGGCGGTTGGCTGACTGATAGAATGAGGTTCATGCAAACTGGAAAGTATCTATCAGGCTTCTCGTCCCAAAAAAGGAGGTATTACCCGCTATAGAATTGTGGGTATACACAAATAGGAGTCTTTTTCAAAAGGAATTTCAATGGTGTTCTTCTGTGATGCGTTACTTTGGAGCAGGAAAAGAGGATCCTCAACACGTTCCACAATAGCGCTGTAGGCAGAAATTTCTCTGCCAAAACCACCACAATTAAAATCATGTGTGCTGACTATTATTGGCCCACACTTTTCAGTGACTCCCACTCTTTGGTGAGAACTTGTAAAAAATTCCAGTTCTTCGCCGATAGAAGGAAGAATTCCGCAATGCCCCTTAGACCTATAGTGGCGGACAAACCATTTGCGCAATGGGGCCTAGACTTTATCAGAATGATCAACCCGATTTCTAGTGCCAGACACAAGTGGATTCTGACTACTACAAACTACTTCACAAGGTGGATGGAGGCTGTTCCCCTTAAAAGCGCAACAAAAATAGAAATTGTAGATTTCCTCGAGGAACTGGTGACAAGGTTCGGCCCTTTGAAAATTATCATTTCAGACAACGCCAGAGCATTCCTAGGTGCAAAGGTATGTCACTTTGCATTAAAGAATGGAATATTTCTTAAAACATTATCAAACTGTTATCCATAGGGAAATGGTCTAGCGGATTCAACGAACAAAAGCTTAGTTTGACTCCTTAAAAAAATTGGCTTGGAACACCAGAGGGAATGGAATAAAAACCTCCGAACAATGCTCTGGGAAAACCGCATAACTCCTAAGCAAGTCCTTGAGTCTTCGCCTTATGAGTTGGTATATGGGAAATAGGTGTTGTTAACCATCTGCATGGAAATTCCAGCAATACAGTTGTTGAAATCTCTTGAGATAGAACAAAATGAAGCCATGGAGGTTCGGCTCGCTGAACTATTGGAAGTATAGGAAAAAAGAGAGAATTCCCTAATAGCAATGACAAGCCGTCAATAGGTGGTCAAATAATGGTTTGATAAGAAGGCTTCCGACCAGGGTCTAAAATGCAGAGACTTAGTGCTAAAGTATGATAGCAGGGCTGGAAAGCCAGGTCAACATGGTAAATTTGATATGGGAGGGTTCCTTTAAAATCATACGGTGCAAAGAACACAATGCTTTTGAGCTGGAGAATATGGAATAAGAACCGTTAGGAATCCCGATCAACGAGATTCATCTTAAGTTGTTTCATTAGGCATTAAACTCTACTTTGTACATATGTAAATAGCGCTTTTATTTTATTTCCATTTCTTTGGCTGGTCTTTTTCTGAATTAGTTTGTACTTCTGCGGAATTAACCTATTATTATTGGCGGGTGGAACACCATAGTTTCTTTACATAGAACACGCCCATGTGCAAAGAAATAGCAAATAAAAGTTGCAAGCCCATAAAAACTTAAATACAAAATGAAAGAAAGAGCATGGATTTTCTTTAAATGTTAAATATCTATTCATATATGTTCTTTTCATTACAAAAGTGGCTGGGAAGCCATATTTCAAAATTTACAAGCATATTTAGCTATTATATATATGATAGCCTTTTTGTCAGACTTATATACAGCTATGGGAAAGTATTTTGAGCAGCAGGCAGGGAGACACATTTTGAGCAATAGGCAGGGGTTTTTTATCCAAAGGCATGGCTGGCGGCAATTGACACATTAACTGCAATGTCCACTTTTTTCTTGTCCATGAGTTTTTCGGCAGCACTGGTAGTATTATTTGGCACAACCGCCATTGGCGGGGGGAACACCAGGTTTCTGAAGTCAGTATATCAGTCTACGTCGTAGAAAGGTATCATGTTGTAGCTGTGAAATAGGAAGTGTAGGGCTTGAGTAACCCTCTGCTGGTGTTGGTCACAGGTTTGTACGCAGAATCCGCTGAGGAACGACAGCCAAACAATAATGGCTTCTTCCTCAATAAAGCGATGAAGGTTGTTGGCTGACGACAGACCTACTCTATAGGAAGCATGAGCAACAACCTCGCTGAGACCATTCAAGTATTTTTTGGGGAAGATTTCTTTAACCAGCTTCAGGATAAGTGGCCGGGGGATGTTGAGGTCAAGCATGGATGCTACAAAGTGGGAGCATATGTCGGTATTCACCCGATACTTGTCCTCATATTCTATATAGTCTTTGCCTAAAACCCACTTTATGGCTACCAAGACCAGAGAATGCTTATTTTTGGTTATCATATTCAGTCTCCTAGTTGAAATCTCCCCTAGGAATGCCGTTTGTGATTTATACGAGGTCAGGCGAACTGGGGTATCCATTGCTTTGACACTATCCCTAGGCTTTTGTGCTAATGCCGAAATCTGTCTACCACCTAACCTATGAGAAGGCTTGCTTAAGACTCTGCTACTGACCTATCACTACTCAAATGCTAAGTATGTTTTCCTTACTACTTACTGGCCTATTTATAAAAAATTGACAAGACGCATGCTAATCTACTTCAAAAAAATGTGATATTATGCTAGTTGCTATCTTGAAAGGCGAGCCTGCGTTTGCTCACATTTCCAGGCCAGTTGCATCTGTGATAGCACGTCTCAATGTGTGCTTGATTTATGGAAGCTAATTAATTAGCTTTAAAAAGGTGGCGCTAGTTGGTAGTGAGACGTATGGCCGTAGGCTATTGTGTCATCTCTCAAGCACGTCTCAGAGCCCAAAGTGATATTCATATCTTTTCAGGCTATGATTGCTTGCTTGGCATAATCATTCTGGCTGGGATATTAATTACTAGTGCATGATAATGCAGGGTTAGCAAGCAAATTGCCGACTCAAGTTCCAAGGAGATCACAGCGTATCACACGATCACCAAACGCTATAATGAACTCCGATTGCCTCAAAATAGCAATTAGTTCATTTTGCACAATTTGCAAAATTAACAGTACATGCCGAATTAAATGCAAAAGACATGCTTTCGCCTACCACCTTGAGAATGGTTGCTATTATTGCACGAAAAGGCTTAATATTTCAAAGTCTTTTCACAAACGCCTAAGATAAAAGTGTAGAGTTTTTTTCTTTCTATGTATCTAATTGAGCATAGTCGCAGCTAACTAGGAACTTGCAGAAATCTTCAGAAAGAAAAATGTCAAAATCTTCATCTTAGCCAATGCAAGAAGGAATTAGCTAGGAGTTATTTACCGCTATTTGTTCTTTAGTAGAGGTATATGTCTATGAGGATGTAGCGTACGCTATGCTTGGTATACCCAACAGGCCAAGGAGAGCCTACACAGAAAAGCTGAATAGACCCAAGAATTGGAGAAACCAAAAAAATGTTGAAGAAAAATGGGACAATATCTACGACCCAAGGCTTGTGAAAAACTATAAGTCCCTCAGAGAGGCAGCTTGTGCAAGGTTATCGGCACCAAAGGCAGACCAATCTATGAAAAATAGAGTTTTGTATAGTGGTCTCCCTCAATACATGGTCCCATTGGTGCACTATTGCCTAGAGGTTGTTAATGTTGCTATCCAGCATTATAATCCTGATACCCACTACATTGAAGGCCACAACTTAAAGGTGCATATCACTCCAGAGGCTATCTAGCACATGTTATATATCCCGGACCCAAGTAAGAGGAAGGAAAATATCAAGACCTTTTGCCCGAGCAAAGGAGAGAAAATATGGAGGAAGATGAAAACTAGCTTATAGTTCTTGTTAGACGAGACTGATAAGAAAGGAATCCCAACCACTAAAGCGCCAAGTATTTCGTTATCGCGCGGTGCGTTTCATGATGATCTCTAGGATGCCATGTCCATGCTAGCCTTTGTATGCGGTCGAGACTCCGATGAGAAGATAGAGACCTTTCAACTGGGACCAACAATACAATTTTGCAAGAAGCATGAACTCTTTTGGTATGATTTACTAAGTTTATGGTTGAAGAAATGAAACGAAAAATTGAGAATTATCAAGTGGAGAAAAAATTTAGGTTTCTTTCCTTCTTGGTCCACATGTTTCTACATCAGAACCTAGATTTCTTCACCCGGTATTTTTCGCTATCAATTTTTGATGAACAAAATAAAAGGAAGCCGGTGTCCACATGGATGCCTTTTATTTCAGCATCATACGATTATTATGCATTTGCGGACTATTTCATAGCCCCCAGTCTTGAATGATTTGATCGAAGAAGGTGATATTATCTGGCTTGATAGGGAGCAGGCCGGATTTATGCAGAGCTTCACTCCTACTTGTGACTAGTTTTTGGGAAAAGATTTTACGATCCTCCGAATGTGGAGCTTTACTGGCAAACCTTTCCTACTCCTAGCTTGCGTTACAGATAGAATACTTGCGCCGAAAATGTTCCGACAGGTGTGTATCATTGATTTTACTTTTTGTAGCAGCGAAAAGGGCAAGAAGGGATTCTTCACTTGTCCAAAGAATTTTAGGTCAGGAACTCTACTAAAGAAGCAATCAGACTAGTTGTTAGAGGACAAGCTGACATATCTAGGGTTGGTACTAGTAAATGATAAGTGAGAATACAACCCTTTCGATGACTTGCCAGAGCCACATATGAAAGTTACCTATGTTCCTTGACCATACTGGGAGAAGTGGCGTAACCCGCGAGCGGACAAAGATAAGGATTTTGTTGAATTAGCACAAATCCCTACACCGGACACTAGAGGCCCATGGCACAAGTTCTACTTTCCTATGACTGTGGCCTAGGATAATGTCCCTATGGAGCGCGACATGTACAATAGGTTAAAGAAGGATGAGGAATGAAGTGAGGAGAAAATAAAGGCTTTCTGGAAGTATCGCCAAGAAATTGCACAATTAGATGCTCCTTACAATGAACTAAGGGATGACCAGGAATTTGAAAGGTGGTGGAAGGAGGGCCATCCCAACCTGAGCTCTAGTATTAATAGGAGTGAAGAGAGGGAGGAATCCGAGGATGAAGCAGCGACATCGGCTTCCTCTGTGCAAAAGGAGAAAGTCTCCAGACAGCCCGCCTATGTGGCCATGAACATACGTTTTAATATATTAAGGGGCTCACATACACTCACTTGGGCTACTAAACCAACCAGGCTATCACTTTAGCAGAAGGAGATGACTGCCGAAGCTAGTGAGATTCCACTTGCGAAACAATAGCGTATTATTAGAGAGGGTTTGCAATAACCCACCGGAGAAGGAGTACTCATTGCTAGTCAGGAACTGGAGGTTGCAGGGGAGCCTCTGACTTTTTTGGAGATGCCAACAACCAGTCAACAGGTACAATTCGCTCCTTCTTCTCTTACATCTCATTCCTTGGTATCTGCCCCTGCCTCACTAACGATCCCTACCATGAAAACTGGCCCTCAACCTTTTGCTTTTAGTCCGACATATTCAGTAGGCTTCACCCAGTTTTCGTAGGTCACCCTGCTCATAATTACTCCTTCGCATATGCTTACGCCCACCGTTGTCGCTCAAACCTTCCTCGCCTCGCTTTCAGAAAGCATTCCCCCTGTGAGTGCCCATTCTTTTTCTGCTATGATTACAGATCCTTTTCCATTGCAATAGCTAACACCTCGTTAACAACTCCCCCTTCCCAGCCAATGAGCCTTACGGCTGATTTCCTAGTTCAGCTACTAGAAATGACTAGCCCTGCTGTTGGTTCTCAAACCAAACTATAGAATGTGCCTCACTTCTCTCCACAAACTATCACTCTCTAAAAGAAACAAATGTCTGCACCTATGAAGGTTACCTATCCCAATGCCCTACCTTCTGATGCTCCTTTCGTAGGTGGACTAGTTTCATCACCAGTCAAATTCATAGCATAGATAGATTGCGGAAAAGAGGCACGCGCGAATAGAATGAGGAAACATAAGGCAAAGGATGAGAGTGTTTCTGCCGAGCTAAGAGTACAAACTCTGTACGATGAGGCTCGACAAGAATTGAAGTTCGTGACCATGTACCCAAGGGTAAGCAAGCCTCAGGGAGAAATGCAACCAAAAGACTATGAGATATATGCTGTTGGACTCGACATGAAGGTAGCCCGACTGCAGGATAAAGTTGAAATCATGGAGGAAATGCAACGAGTAGTCACTTTCAACTTCCTCAAAACTGGTCGCCAGCTAAAGAAGAAAGATGAGTAGCTCAAGGCAGCTAGGGAAATGGTTAGTTTTCTGGAAAGGAAGGAGAAATTCTTAGAGGCAGATATTGCCCGCATGACTGAAAGGGCGCTGATAGCAAAGGATGAGAGGAACAAGCTTTAAGGTGAAATTGCAAAGACTCAGGTTGCTGACCCTGGCATAATGAAAGAGCTACAAAGGAAGAATTAGGGGGTGGAGCAAAATCTACAATTAAAAGATGAAGAGCTGGAGCACCTCCGCCTTGAGCATAGTCAGGGGATGGCACAAAAAAGGGAAGAGTTGGAACACCAACAGACTCAATATGAGCAAAAAATACAAGAGAAAGAGGCCGAATTTAAAAGCCTAAAGGCTCAAATAGAGGAAGAGCTCCAAGAGACAAAGACTTCTCTATAAGAGCACTTAGAAAATCACTCCCGAGTCGAGTAGACTTGGAATAAAGAAATGAGTAACTATGTGGAATAGCTGGCGTCCGAGAAAAGGAAAAAGGCAGAATTGACTGAGGCCATTATTTCAAGAGACGCGGAGATTACTTCGCTTAAAGCCTCTCTCTTGCCTTCCCCTGCACAACCTGATATCATTCCGCTGGTTAGGCAATTATACATTTCTCATTGGGAGAAAATCAAAACCTTTTTCTTAACACTACAACCTACCCTCTGATTTATCGACAAGGCATCAAGACTCAGCCAAAAGACCCATGATACGATCGAGCAGTTCCCATGATTCATCTTGGAGAAGGTTCCTGAGGCAAAAAGACCTGCTCAACAAGCTATACTCCGTCTCTGATGAGAACCTTGCTGGAGTGGGTATCAAAAATTAGGACGCTGTTGCTCAAACGACAAACAAATTTATCTATTGCCACTTTGCCTTCCAGCGCACTAAGGCAGTCATGACTATTATGAGTAAGACACTGGATAGCATACGGGGATGTTTCTCCAGATTAGGCAGGATGGGACTGCTGTCCCCATTCCTTGAGGATGACTCTATTGTCACGACTACTCAGATTGTGAAAATTATTGAAGAGAAGGAAGGCGACCCGGAGGCTTTCAGGGAGTTCATCCATCCTCCAATGGTAGCCGACATTGAGGCAGTCATTCATCCACTCTCACAACTGCTATTTCATATACAAGCAGGGGTTGGTTTACCTGATGTGCTACCTCATAAAAAAACTATTGATCTACGTGGAGCACAAGAGAATTTGCGCAACATAGTGAAGCCGTATGAAGATGAATGATCGCCTTTGCAGGTGGCTCTTTCCAATCTCTGACTCCATTAGCCCTATGGATAAGGCTCTGGTCTGCAAAACCAGAGAAATTTTGGGTTCTCCGTTCCTTAGTCGAAACATCCTTGTTAGTTGCCAAAAGCTATTAAATAAATATTTGAGCAGCTCCCTTTGGGTTTATCTTTTGTGTTGTGTGTGCGCCAACCTATGCATCACCGAGTTTACTCGACTTTTTATCAAAGTTTTGATCTACCGCTTTGTGCATCTACTTTTCGCAGCTTCGGGTATCGGCATTCCTTTCGGATCCTGGGAAACTCCGCTATGCTTCCACGTGTTGCAGTTACGAGATGCTTTTGTTCCTTATTTCCTTGAGGCCTCCTCGGGCTGTGAAATGCTTCCATGAAGCTTTCATTCCTAAAAGGTGTTGGCGGGCCCCACATCTTGCTATGTGGCAACCATTCGCAAATCTTTCAACGCGGGGATGAAATAGCAACCGCGGGCAATGAAATACTACCACGCATCTTTTACGCTTGGTTGATGGAGAGTTCCCTCCTCTATGATAAGGTTCTTAGCCCATTCGACACGTGTTGCATTTTTGCAAATCCTCGGCAATGATGGGAGAAAGGTTCATGCGGGCAGCGAAAGGCTGCCACGTGCCTAACGACTGATTTGTTATGCGGGCGATGAGCCAGATTAACCAAATAATGTTATTGGTTGATGCTTGTCATAATCATTCGCAGCCAAGGATGACACTTGTCTGATCGAGCCTGGCTGGGACCACCGCCATCTTTGCAAAGGATGCACCTGTGCCCAGGATGACTAGATGCTGTGTTCTGGCTCGATGCTACTGTAATGGCCTTGGGAATATTCTGATTCAGACATCATTGCAAAAGATTGTGAGATCTTTTCAGTTACTGCTCTCCGAGGCGGTGGGAGGTTTTCCTGCTATCTATACTTTCTTTGTTGTTGAGAAAGGAGCCAAAAATGGGAGAAAAATATGTTGGTTTTAGAAAAAAGACACTAGGCCTCTATTACTGCTTTATTTAATTGCAATAATCTCAGACTGTGCCAATTGTTCAGCCTTTCTATTTTTCATGATTTTGATCAAACTGTGAATTGTGCTTTATATTGTCTTGACACTTCATTTGAAGAACTTCTATATATGTTGGATGCAAGTTTGCTTACCTAGATCATGTCTAATGTCTCTTCTTGGCAGCGAGAATGTATGCAATATTATTTTATGTCAATAAATGAATTGTCTATGCTATAATTTTAAGTCTCTGATGTTTTGGAATACAACAACACTATTCAGACCCTTAAGTCTATGATTTATCGTGCCCATCATCAAATCTTGGCGCATCACCTTAGGTTAGACTTTAATTTATTATATCCACTTCCTTTTCCCTTTCCAAACCCCATTATCGAAGAATCTGACTTCTCTAAAATCCAGAGGTTACTTAGTTTAGCACAAAAGGTCCCCTTTAAACTGAGTTTCCCATAAGACTCTGTTACCTCGTCAAATTTTGGCATCAATAGTACCTTTTAAAAATGGGTACCTACCTTTTTCTTTTAAAGGTATAAGAGCCCCTAGTAGATTGGTTAAAATCTTAAGTGGCTTGCTATACACTCGCGAGGTGTCGTGTCCACGAGTATTTACTAGAACCCTTTTGTTTAGTGACCAAAATACCATCTATTTGCTAGTGCAACAATGGTCGTTGTGAAGGCATCCACATTCTCATGATTCTTAGTAGAGGTGATCAACCTGCCATGGGAGATTTATGGGGGTTGGAAGTTTGGTTGACTTGAGAAGTGAGTGCACTGTAAGGGGGAGCCCGTGTGGCCAAGCTTTTGGATTCATTTGCTAAGAATAAGTGCGGTTGGGGAAACCCACGTGGAATCTAGTAAATATAGTCCTTGCCTAACCTAGGGTTGTACTTGTCTTCTTTGTGCATGATCAAACCAAATATTGTGTTTGCAAGTGTTTTATGAAGACATTAAACAAAAAAAACTTTCATAGACCTGGAAATAATCATTCAACTTGAAACAATTCCAAAATTTGGCCAAAAATTGCAAACAAACTAGACTCATTCTACTACAACACATTTGCTAAAACACATTCGCTAATCTGCACCATATTTACCACTTTCTACAATGCATTCACTTTGATAAGCCGCATTTGTGACTCTGTGCGACACATTTTCCTATCCTGCATCACATTTGCTTAAGGGAAAGCCATAATTACTTTACTAAGTCGCATATGCTATCTGTAGAGCCGCATTTTTTGAAATTGTGACACATTTGTCAAACTACTACAATACATTTGCATTTTTGAGATGCAATTGATACCTTAAATGACACATCTGATAGACTACAATGCATCTATGACCTGAAACAATGCAATTTCCTGACAATAAGAAAAATCACTGTCATTGTCCAAGTCCAAAACCAGGCATTTCCAATTTGCCTTTAGACATCTTTCCTCGGTAGTCTTTGTCCAAAATTAACAAATAGCATAAGTTGCATACTTTAGGCTTGAGTCATACCTTTGCATTGTCATTCTCTAGACTTCACTATCATGTCTTCCATTGACCTTGATTTTATTGCTAGTCAAGTTGAATACGAGTTGCTCTGTAATAGACAATACCAACAAGCCTTGGACTTCAAGAAACAATTCCTCCAATCCAAAAACCAAGGCCCTCCCTATCAATAATCCATAAGTCCCAGTCTTCCATCCATCAACCCTCACTATCAAGAGTTAATTAACACAAATACTGTGATTAATTCCAAACAAATGTCCACTTATTGCCCTTATCCTAACCTTGACAGGGGAAGCCAACTTTCCACTAGTCCATTTCAAGCTTCCATGTCTTATCCTAGCCATTCACCTATTAATCCTGTCCAACTTTCCATGTCCCATCATAGTCCTTCACCTACTAACCCCTTTCAAGTCTCCACGTCCTATCCTAGTCAACTATCCACTAACCCATGTCAAGCCTCCATGTCCTATTCTACTCCATTATTTACCAATCCAGTTCGAGTCCCCATGTCCTATCCTAGTCCTTCGTCCACTAACCCCTTCCAAGTCTCCATGTCTTCTCCTAGTCCTTCATCCCATAATCCTTTCCAAGTCACCTCGTCCCAACATACATTTAATCATGAAAATTCTATCCTTGTCCAAAGTCACATCCCATTACCTACACTTGAGGACATATATCAAGATCAAAACCCAAGGCATGATATTA
Source organism: Sequoia sempervirens (assembly GCA_007258455.2). Classification (NCBI taxonomy): domain Eukaryota; kingdom Viridiplantae; phylum Streptophyta; class Pinopsida; order Cupressales; family Cupressaceae; genus Sequoia; species Sequoia sempervirens. The sequence goes on from VDFB02271358.1 coordinate 1,187,965,990, forward strand.
CAACTTCACCCTCATGTCAAGATCAAGGTAGTCCCTCCCATGACCCCATTCTTAAGTCCATTCAAAAAGTCCTTAAAGACAATCATGGCATTCAAAATACACTAGTCCTTGACAAAGACTCCATTCCCAATCATGTCATCCAAGACAATCCCATCTTTGACCAAGACACGACTATTGACCAAGAAGTCCAAAACAATTCACTCCTTGACCTTTACACCATTCATGACCAAACACTTGATGACGACTCTACCCAAGCTCCAAAAATTGACACTTGACAAAATGAGATAGTTGCCTCCATGGGACACATAGATTATTTTACTCTAGAACACGAGTCTTCTACTATGGACATAGTTGCAAATGATCAAGCTATAGCTGAATTCACTGGACTCTATGACAATGACCATAAAGACAATTTTAATATCGACTTGGAAGCACCAATTGAATTGTCTGAATCTAACATCTCACAAAGTCAGACCAAAGATTTCCAACATGTCAATGAAGCTAAGACATCCTATCAATTAGGATCATCTATGTTTATTAGAACAGGCTTTCTCATAGGCAAGAATATTCCAAGTAACAGTGTCCACACACACAATGATGAGTTTGCATCTTGCTTCCATAATGACAAATACCCCATCACAACGAGAATATGTCAAAGCATGCAATATCAAGGCAAAGGACTAGGCATACACAAGCAAGGAATTTGAGAACCAATACAACTTCAGGAAAATTACAGACATCAAGGTCTTGGCTATTCCTCAGTCAGCAAATCAAACAGTGTTAGTAGAACCTCCTCGATATTGGGGGCAACCTTGTCAAATACAAACGTCAAAATGAAGTCCATGAGTAATCCTTGTCATAAGGTTGTTGCCAACACTCCTCCCATCCACACCATAAACCGTCATTCCCAACATCTTAAACCTTCTATTTGGAACCAACTAAAACAAAAGTCTTATAAATCAAAAGTTCAAAATCAAATGTCAGAGGCCATTGAATCAAACAAAAAGAAAAGTGGACAAATGAAGTTAAAATGGGTCCCAAAGAAAAATGGATCAAACAAAGAAAATATTCCAAATTCAAAAGTCAATCAAAATGTGGAGCCACAAGAAAAGAGGACTTCCACATACAATAAATGTCCACCTCCTTCAAAATGGTCATCAAACAAGGCATATAAAAGTGTTGGTTCCAAACACCATCCCAATCTCCGCCATCCAACATCCCAAGTTTGGAAAATAAAAAGTGATTCATCCAAATGTCCAAACAATCCTCCCATGTCTACCATCAAAAGTCATAATCCTACATCTCGTCTAAAGTCCAAAAATCCCATGTCACAAATCCATCACATCTTGGCAACAACTCTTTATTACAAGGATGTTCATGGCACTCTATTGCGATGTGCGTATTCTGATAAGGCCAACTCTAGTATCAGAAAGGATCACAATGACATCAATCAGTTGTATGCAAGTGCTATGATCCTGACAAGGCAACTACTTCAGAAAGGTCATTATTGGCATATCATGGCACCAGTCTCTATATCAGCACCGCCACCAGTTTTAGAAAAATTAGTGGGCATCCAAGACGTCCCATCCATATAAAATAAAATAAAAAAAAATAAAAAATAAACAAAAATAGTAAACATAAAAATTTCGTCCAATATTGAAAACCATTCTTATGACGCTTTGGATAAGTACCATGATGAAAACTTGGCAAACATGCATTGTGTAAGAGAAATTATTTATATGGACCATTACACTTGGGGGCAAGTCGTCTCATTTCCCATGCCTTCCTCATGACATTTACATCCGTCCATTTAATCCATATCATTCTCGTCCCTTGTTTTTCCCCACCTACCTTGGTCTTGACATAAAACATGCACACATAAATCATGCTTTGGGAAACCTCTTGACATGTCTATCCTTTAGTCATATTGTTCATGAAACATCATGTCCTTGTCGTCCTAGCTTCATTATCCCATGGGACAGAATCCTTGAAGATCATATGACAATTCCTCTAGTCTCATGTCTCCTATCTTTTACCAAGTCCACCTATCATTCTTTCATGTCTGTCACCTATCTTGGCTATCCCTTGTCAAATGGTCTAAGGATACTCCATCACCCCTTTCAGTTCTAAAAATATGTCATTCCAAATGCAATAAGCCTAATACATACAATCTTGCTATACATCCTAGTGCATCATCCAAAACATTACTTGACTTTGTTCCTGGCCCGACTGCAGACCTTAATCCTTCAGTCACATTATCATCATCCTCACGTTGTTTCAGAATGTGTCCTTCCCATGTCAAACAATGTTGTCATCACCTGTCAATTGGTATTCAACTTGACTAGAGGCGCAATCTTGTTTGTCCCTAGTAACTTGTGGTGAGGAGATATGTTGGAAAAGTTAACTTTTCCATCAAGCACTGGTAGTTGTAACAATTGTACAGTAACCACTGGTTGAATTTGCATTTTGTTGCTCCAAAAAATCCTTGATTGAATCTACAAGAGAGGATGAGGAAGATGTTTCCTGTCCTTTCTTAGAAGTATCCCCTATATTACAATTTACCTACTCCTTTTGTTGATTAGGGTTATCTTGTTGCTCTGTATTTTCTAGAGGAGGACTATAGTGCACAACATTATGATTAGGAGATATATTTCCTTCATCTTGTGCAACTTTCTCTTCTTTCTAATCTTGTGAATCCTACTGATCAATGTTATATGGAGGAGATATTGTAATGTGGGGTAGAGACATGTGGTTGCTCCATATTATTAGCTTCTTTTTCTTCTTCAAGAATTTTATTTGTTACTTCTTTGGTCTCCTTCTATATCTTATCTCTATCCTCTTTCTCCATGCTCATAAGGACATCTACCCAATGCTTTATCCTTAACTCTTGAGCTTGAATTTGAGATATTTTATCTTTCTCTTCTTGAGACAAAGAAGATCTAACTTTTCAAGAGTTTGTTGTCTCAGCTCTTCATCCGAGGTTCTATGGTTTTTTCTCTCTTCTGCCTTAGAGCCTAAGCAAGACTCTCTTATAGGAGCCTTTTCAATAATATCACTTAGAGGCATATTATAATTGATCATGTACATAACTATTTCCTTCTCAATAGTTTTTTGATCTACAGGAGGAATATTCGGATAAAGTTTTGTTGTTTCCTTTTGAAAGGAAAGCCAAGTTTGAAATGCTTCCCTAATGCAAATCAATCAAGGAAGAGGTTGCAAAAATTTGTTTAAAATTTTTAATATTCACATTTTCTCTTAAGAATGCACATGCAATTAATTAATTTCATATTTAAATCATGAAAACACATAACATAGAATTTACGTGGGAAAACCCTTTTAGGAAAAAAACCCATACACCAAATCATAGATTAATTATATTTCTAATAAAAATCAATTATAATACAATGCTCAGAGTCTATGCTCTTGCAGGTGTAGTTTCATAGTGATACAAATTCTTGAGTGAATTCAACATCATAACATTCGGCATACATATATTTCAATCACATTACAATAACAAATGCACTAAGGCATCAATATATATCCTTCTCATACATGGGCATTGATTTTTCCATGTATCAATCTCCCAGTCTTTGCATGCATGCAAACTGAAAATCAACAACATGCATGAGTCCCAAGTGACTTGATTAACAACCTATCAAACATGCATTCACATGCACCAACATGCAACCACATGCAAGGCTTCTAGATCCAAAATAGAGAAATCTCACATGCTAGGTGTCCCATAGAGAAAATCAATTTTATTGCCAAAATATTGCTCACCAACAACTCCTAGTCACTTTGAGTGACAACTCAGTCTCTATTAAGCAAGTTTCCTCTTCAATATTCAGTCAACAAGTCAAAAACATGCCACATGGAATAAGGGCGCTCATCCTAGAGGTTTTAACAACTCTCCAAGCTTAAAAGGATGCTCAAGTGACAAGTGTCACTTTCCCTTGCTTCCACTTATTCAAAGAGATAGACTAGCACATAAGTGGACCCTGCCAATACTTTCTTCGTAAACAAATAGCCACATGTCAACATGGAACCCATTTTTTATGTATAAAAAATTTCCTTTTCCCAATGGAGTACCCATGTGACATGTTTCATAATTTTTCCGTAGGATGCCAACTCCCCACTGGGTCCCATAAAGTGAATTAATATTTTGGAAACAAATATTATTGCATTTAATAAATTAAATCAACAACTTAGGGGAAAATAATTAATAAATTATTCATGGGACTCACTAAGGTTGAGACACCTTAATCCCAACATTCTCCCACTTGCCGAAGACCTTTTGGAGTTTCTGTACCACTGCTCTAGCTGCAAGGCCCATAAAACCAACACACCATTTGAACTTCTCATATTTGTCTTGGGGGTTCACCTATGGGAGCCTGTAGACCTAGCATGACTTTCCCATCATCACTTGTTTTGTGGGATCACACCTTGTAGTCCTAGTGTGTGTTTCTCATATTTGTCTTGGGGGGCTCACCTAGTGTATATCGGACTACACTAGCCCTTGTGAGCATATTTTTCATGGCCACCGAGCATAACACGACTTGCTTTCCTGTGAATCCATGTGTTTCATAAGTGATTTTACATCCTTACGAGCGTATTTGACGGGCATAGCATAATACAACTTGCTAGTCCATATTTCTTTCCTTGCATTAATTTTGACATTGTATGTTTGTGTATCTTGTCTTGCTGCTTCATATCATACATATGGGTGTGTCCCTTTGTACTTATGTTGGTTGCCATGGGATCTTAGATCCTAGGGGCTTGCACAACCTCCTTGATGTTTTTCATCCTATCTCATCAACATTTGTGCACTTGGACCCCTCTTGACTTATATTTGTCTATTTTAGTGTGAGTCTTAGTGCAAGTTCATACTCTCACTAAAGTGGGGGCTAAATGTAGTGTTGAAAAATGTAAACCTTTACATTTTCACACTATGTTTGCATCCTATTAATTAATTGGACTTAATTAAACCTTTAATTGTCCAAATTATGCATTCACAAGCCTAATTAATTTCATTTTCCAAAAGGGAAACACACATTTAATTAATACCTACATTGAACTTAACATCTTGGAAATTGAGTGTCCTAAGTTTAGGTCCTAGGACCCATTCGCCCAAGGGAATATGGGTCCCCCTTAAGTCTCAAGACCCAATTTTTAGTATGTTTCTGGTGGAATTTTAATGATCTAAATTCAAATTGCAAAGGTCAGCTTGTGGTGTTTAATTGTCGGGTAATTAAGGAAACACCTATAAATACATAGTTATTTTATCAATTCAAGTCTAAGGGAAAAATATAGCATTAAGGAAACTTTCACAAGAGCAAAGATTATTGTCAAGAGAATTGGAGAGAAAAATTATTAGTCATTTATTTCAACATTCAAGATCCTATCATGACGTCAAGATTTATGTATATTCATGCATGTTTTTGGAGCTAACATTGTGATGTAGGTTTCAAGCATTCAAGTATCAAATTAAGTGTCAAATCAAGCATCAAATCAAACCATTTCATAGAAGATCCAAGCCTTAGAGTGATGTGTTAAAATTTAGTCCTCTAAGGGTATCCATTAAAGGTTTGGTGAATTGTGACATAACATTGTTCATTCATCAAATTCTTTCCATTTTGTCATTATTTTATCATCAAGGTTTAATTACCAAACTAGGGTTTGACCAAGGCAAACCCTTATCCACCAAAAAAAACATTTGTCTCCTCTCTTTGTATGTGTAGGTTTGTAGGTGAAGAAGGATTGAAATTTGATCAAAAGTGTAATTTTGCAAAGTTGTCAAGACACGAAAACTTAGATCCCAAATTTATTTCTAGCTTTTTGATAGTGAAACCTAGGGGAAACAACATCTTAGATCTATATCTAGAGGACCCTAGAAGCCAAGGCTAAACCCTATACAAAGACCCATTCTCCCTAGGGAGAATGAGTCCTTATTGGACACTCAACACCCATTTTTGGTGACAGGTGCATTGTATTTTAACCCTCTTAGATCTTTCTGCAGATTATTGTTTTTGTTAGTATTATGCTTTAAATCTGCATTCAAGTTTTACATTGCATAACTCAGTTCATTAAGCATTTTTAGTTTATCTCCCCAAAGTGCATTTCAGGCATATTTTACCATTTTCTATTATAAGGAAAAACAATAGATCCTCCTAATAGGGTTGAATCGCCTCAAGTTTGAAAGTCAATCCTATCCTTAGGAGATCTCTTTTTCTAATGAAACTAGGAAAGTGTATGTGTATAAATCACACACCTTTTTCCACATTGATCACCCCACTTACATTTTTCTATCTTTCAAACCCTAAAACCTACACCCTCATCCTTTTATCCTATACCCTCAACCTTATACACTAAACCCTAAACATTATCCCTCCAAACTATACTTAAACCCTAAACCATATGCTCTCAACCCTTCATCTTATGCCTTATACCATCGATCCCTATACCCTATACACTTAACCCTATACCCTCATCCCTGAACACTATCCCTAAACCCTATACCTTAAACCTTAAACCCTACAAACTCAACCCTCATCCCTATACCCTATACCCTCAACCTTATACCCTAAGCCTTAAACATTTTACCTCAACCCTATGCTTAAAACCTAAACCCTACACTCTCAACCCTTAACCCTATGCTTTATACCCTCAACTCATACCCTAAACCCTATACCCAATATCCTTAACCCTAATCCCTATACCTTGTACACCTAACATTATACCCTCAACCCTGAACATTATCCCTCAACCGTAAACCCTCAATGCTCAACCCCATACTTAAACCCTAAACCCTACATTCAACCTTGTACACTAAACCCTAAACCCTGAACCCTATATCGAATATACTAAACCCTAATCCCTATACCCTATACACTTAACCATATACCCTTAACCCTGAACACTATCCCTCAAACCTCCAGCCTATACCTTAAACCCTAAACCATATACCCTCAACCCTCATCCCTATACCCTAAAGCCTCAATGTAATACCCTAAACCCTATAATGTAATACCCTAAACCCTATACTCTAGAGCTTCAAGTTGACCATTTTGGTGTATAAATTTGACACACTTTTTAAAGCCACTTTGGGACCCCTCCTAATGGTGAATACTCACTCTAAGGAAATGGATGCCACAATAAAAATATACAAACATACATACCTTCATACATATGTACATACATACAAGCATACATTTATACATAGAAACATGCATACATTCATACATACATTGAAGCATACAAACATACATGCATACATACAAGCATACATACAAGCATACATACATACATACATACAAACATAGATACATACATACATACAAGCATACATTCATACATACAAAAATACATACATTCATATATACATACATACAAGCATACATTCATGAATACAAACATACATACATTCAATCACACAAACATACATACGTACATACATACATACATACATACATACATACATACATACATACAAGCATACATACATACATACATACATATATATAAATATACATACATTCATACGAACATTCATATGAACAAATTAAAGCAAGGCATAACGTGAACGCATTACAACACACTCGTGTTTTGGCCTATTTTGGAACTTACCAAGACTTTGGCTTGGATTTTCTTTGGATTTCCAACCCAAAGGCTTGGATTTCCTTCCCAATGCCTAGAAATGTGTGCTTGCATATTCTACAAAAATTCACATAATCTCGTTTGTGCTCCCCATCAATTTTGCACATGTTTTAAGGTTGAGTAAAACAAACACATGGGTAATGTTAAGCTCTCTCTTACCTATCTAATGATGTGTTTTTTTTCACATTTTGACTATGTTAAGGCTTTCATCTTTAATTTATTTTTCTGGTGTGACCAATGACATAGTTATAGGTTAACTACACCCGATCCATCCAAATTCAAGGCACATTTAACCCACTATATATATTAGCCTCAATAGGATCATTCATTGTAAACAAAGAAAAACAAGCCATTAAAAATAACATTCTAAATCATGAAAGCTTGACAAATCTCTAATCTAAGACATTCAAACTTATCCTATTGGGGGAGTGGTGTCGCATTGATGTGGAATGGCTATCCTTTCCCAATCCCTTGGATAATGAGCTTGTTTCAATCAACTTTATTGAACAAAACTATTCAAACCATTGATAGATGTGTATGAAAACATGATTTATGCTAAGATGATCGATATGGGTGTATGAAAATCTACTCTAAAAGTATGCAAGCTTCAAAAGATTAAAATCATAATTAACAAATAAGCTAAATGTATGCATCTATGTTATCATGGAAGCCATTAATCGAAGCTAAGCTAATATGCAAGTAAATAAAGCTAAAATGATATTAAATATGAGTGCAAGTGCAAATGATTTTAACAACATAAGTTTGTTGTTAAAACATGGATTCATTTGTCTCCAAATAGTGACCTATTTATAGGAAAGTAAATGAGAAATGAAGGGTTAAGATCAAAAAGGCTAATAAATGGTCAAGGGTGGAAGAAGTTGGAGGAATGGATCATGGATTATCATCAAGGGATGAGAATCAATGATGAGATTTAATCAAGGGCTCACAATCATGCAAACAAACACACTTTGCAACAACTTTAAAAAGTTGTTTCAAAGTTTGTTTGGAGTAATCATTACCCTTTTTTTTGGAGGAAAATAAGAGAATATTCCTTTGAAATATTCCCTATGCAAGTGGATGAGGGGGAAATTAGTAATTTAGTTAATTGAAACTAAATTTGAATGTGCAAGATGAGGAATGTGAGGATATTCATTAAATTATTAATTTATTTAATGAAAAGGGAATGTAAATATGATATTTAATTAAATAGTTTAGGTTATTTAATTAAATAAGAGGACTTAGGGTTAAAATTAAATAATTTGCATTATTTAATTAAACTAGATGAAATTTCAGCGTGAGAGGGGGTGAATTAACCCAATTAGGTCAATTAGATTAATAGGTGAAAATGAGGCATTTAATTAAATAATTAGGCTTATTTAATTAAACAAGTGAAAAGAAGATGGACTTGAGGACGAAATGATGTTAGTTAGCCAATGTGATCCATTGATAAATTTTTAGGTGTCTACATTTTGTCCCTCTTTGAAGCAATGTACTCATTGCATTGGTTCAAAGATCGATGCTGATTTTGATGCAGAAATGGATATCGATTATCTCTTTGAGATGTTGATAGCCAAGCTAAAGTTGATTGATCTGATTGATTGATTGATAACATTGTTGAGGATTCACAACAATGCAAGGATATTGTTGTCAAGATATGAAAAACACAAGGATTGATAAGGAAAGATATATCCTAATGATGAATGATTTGATAAATTGATCCAGATTTGCTAGCGAGGCTAGGAACAAAATTTGTTAGATGATTTGATATCGATATGATCGAAAGATGGTTGGTTGCCCCTTTGAGAGATTGATTGAATAATAAAATGTTCTGATCGGGCTCACAATGGGTGAAAATCAAACATTGAATCAAAGAGCTGCAACTTTGAGTTGAAGATGATATAGATGCCCCATTGTGCCCTAACAGAAGAGGGATTGTTATAGTGATAGCTTAGGTATTGATGTAGAATTTTTTTAGGATGTATAGACAATCATTGGCTATGGATAGCCTCATGTATATTTTGATGTAGATGACATAGATTTGATGCTTGGATAGAAATGTTAGTAAAGATAGAAGAATAAGAAGATAAGATGGATAGAAGTAGAAGAATGAAAATGAATGAATTTTGACCATTGAGTCAAAAGATTGATTCAAAATGTCCAAGTCTTTGATCCACTGAGACTTTATTAGATTATGGTGATGAGACATGCATGATGATGATTTGCTCATATCTTGGGATTGATTTTCCATCATTCCTTATTTTTGATATAACACATAGACATGATGCATTGAGGTATTGATAACCAGGATGGCATTGTATCTAGTATAATGGACTTTGACTCTGCAAACAAATAAGATAGTTCTTGTTCATATCTTAACATACAAAAAATAATTGGAATGTAGTTTAGAATTTTAGAATATCTTGGACCAAAGCATACGCAATAGTCAACAATCTATTCCAAACGACCTCCCTACACACAAATAAGCAAGTATGCACCAATATTATTTTACAAGAATATCCACAAGCACAAAAAATGAAAGATAATGATTGATGTCCCATTCCTTTTTCTCTAAATCATTGAGGCATCATTGAGAGGTCCTCAAAATGGGTCATTAAGATAAATCATAAGAAAAGGTTAAAGAAAAATAGTCACTATTATTCATATCTCTTGCTAGTTTAATATAGCTAAGATGATTTCTAATATTGATGCCCATCGCATGAAGGATTCATCCTAGGACATGTTAATCAGATGTTTTGATTAGGATGAGGTGTTTGATAAGCCGTTGATACAAATTCCACTAACTTGTTTACCTATGACCTAGACTTTAGATTTTGACACTTAGGTTCTCACTTTATGACTTGCAATACTTGATTTCTATTTATTTTACCAAAGGTTGAAGATGATAATTGATTTGTTATGGATGGAGGTTTATTGCGAGTGAAAGCGAAATGGGATGGATGGTTTTGGATTTTCTAGAATATTTCAATGTTTTTGGTTTTTTGAAAATGTTTTTGAGTTTGTTTTTGGTCTTTTTGAAAGTTTATGTGGATGTTTTGGTTTTTGATTATTTTGAGGTTGTTTAGGGTTTTCCAAGGTTTTCCTTGATGTTTTTGTGTTTTTCTGATTTTCAAATGTTTTGGGATTTTCTATTATTTGAATGTTTAGGGGTTTTCTGATATTTGAATCTTTAGGGGTTTTTTGAGTTTTGACCAAGAACCTAACCTAAAAGACCTATCCTAGGGCTCTTAGGGGCTGATCAAAGATAAGCATTTCCTATGTTATACACGCAGATACCACATAGTTTGACCGACTTGACTTATTGAAGATGAGATATGAATAGTTGATGAAATGCCAATTTATTATGATGGACTCCTAAAGGACTGACCTAGGGTGTCTCGGGGGTACATCAATGATGGCCTTGCCTACGTTCAAGCTCAAAGACCCATAGTTTGACATGGTACTATTTTTGGATTTTTGATGTTCGACCTTTTTAGGGTTTTTGATATGTTTTAGATTTTTGGATTTTTCCTTTACAATATTTGAATGTTTTTGGATTTTAGTTATACAAGATTTTGGATGTTTTTGGATTTTGATGATTTTGCAAGTGTTTTTTTAATTTTCGATGGGATTTTATGAATGTTTTTGGGTTTTTCAATGATATTTTGAGGTAAACGATACCTAGATCATGATGCTGATGTCACATTGTGAGATATAAGGCATGGATCAAGAGTTATTTAAAAACAAGAGTGCAAGAACCCACCCCTAGTGTCTAGCAATATTTCATAGATCAATGAACCAATCAAGATAGGTAATGCATATGTGAAGAGTTTGAAGAGTTTGACAGGGTTTTATCATGCTAGATGTATGGGCTATGGGACTTCATGAGATAAAATGGTAAAGATCTATCAAAAATTTTCCATGAGTAGAGTTGAAGTCTACGCCGAATCTTTGTCAAGATCAAGATAAACTAGAATATCTAGATAAAAGTTGGATTGGATGGAAGGAGGGAACATTGGATTTATCATGACAAGGACGAGATGCTTCTATTAGAGAAGGATCATATAGACACTCTATTCTAATCATGACACCTGTTTGCCAGATTTTCATCATGGTACTTGCCCAAAGCGCCACTGAAGTGGTTTTCACCAGAGGATGATTTTTATCTTTATTGTTTTTAATCCTTTTTCTAATTTTTTTTTTGGATTTTGATCATTTTTTTATTTTTTAGAAATTTTACCCTCATGTTGAACCACTTGGTGGCACTGATGTAGAGGCCATTGTTATAACTTGCCAATGATATCCTTCCTGAAGAAGCTGCTTTGCTAAGATACGAGCACACTTGAATGCAACCTTGAAGAAATCTGATCTGCCTTGTGGATACTAGAATTAACCTTGTCTATGTGTGCACATCGTGATAAAGTACCTTTAGAATCCTTATGATGAAGGGTAGTTGCCAACACAAGGTCAATGTGAGAATTGGGTATTGTGAATGGAGTGTACGATGTCATGTATAAAGGAATATGAGATGTATTGGTTGATGGTTTGGAACCTTTGACTCTCCAAACTTGGGAAGATGAGAGATGATGGATGGGGATGAAGGTTTTCATGGAATTAGGAACAACCACTAGATATACTTTGTTCCTTGCTTGAGAAGCTTTCTTTTATATTTAAGGACTCTTTTGATGGATACATTTCCCTTTTTAATTTTTCCCCATAGTTTCTTTGAATAATGGAGTTTTTGAGGGATGGGTATGTGCAGGATCATCATGGAAAAAATAGGCCCTTAAGTGGCAATGAAAATTCAGAAAAATCAAAGTTAGGCAACTTGACATAAAAATTTGAATAAGTTATCTATATTATTTCAAAAATATGTAAGAATAGAATCTATGGCAAATTGAATGTAGTTTCTAAAATACTAAGTTTTTTTTTTTTT